>JAMPIV010011412.1:17500-592460 GCA_024509875.1 Oreohelix idahoensis
TTTGTTTAGTCGGTTTGTTCTCACATAATTGACGTGTGTGCGGTGGGCGTGGTGTAGTGTAACTTATTCCGCGACGTCGTTTCTACAGGAGAGCGAAAGGTCCTGTCTTTCGTCGTAAGTGATCTGTGCGGCATTAAATATCAGAGTCGATGGTGATGGGGGGTTATAGTGTAGGGGGCTGGACGGTCGAGAGAAACTTAGGGTGCGTTTAGTAGGATTATGATCTTCTTCTCTTACACTATTCCCTCGTGAAAATCTATTTCTTACACCTTTATTCTCACATATTTATCACTATCACCTCTGCTCAGACGGGACCATACATATCTTCTGACCTATCTTTAAAAATTTACGACAGTCCCCAATTCTTTACCCTTTTAAATAAAGTTATGGCCATCTGTCCCTCCTACTTATTCTGCTCTTGGGTTAAGGAGGGCAAAGAAATAACATCAAGTCTCACCTCCTTCAATAGCAGATTGTCAAATACTTCATGAGTTCTGAAACCATGCCACCTTATCTGATTATGTTCGAAATCATAATTGTTTATCTTAAAATTAATTTTTTTTTATTTTTAAAAAAATTAAATTAAATTAATTAATTTTTTTTTAAAATTTCATTTTAAAAAATTTTATTATAATGTTTGTTTAATGAAAAATACTTAATTTTGATTATGACTGCATACTGTAAATGTACGCTGTTTATTACCTTTATAATGTTGCATGCCTTCATATTAATGCTTTAAGTAACATGTGGGAATGAAAGGATATAATATGCAAGATAAATGAGAGTAGAAGGGCAGAATGTTAGACGGGTCTGCGCGGCCACTTCTTAACCCTTCGAAAAAAGGTTTGTTCGTTCCTTTGTTCGTTCTTTGGCAAGCGTGAATCTCGCAGTGAAAAAAACACTGAAATGTGTCAGGTTATTTTCACTGTCTTACCCCACTTTGTTTGTTATGGAGCTCAAATGATCAGCCAATCTGATTTGATAATTTTGCATGACTCATCTAGTGCAAAATTTCAAAAATTACTTTTCTGAAAATGGGCTGTAAACCTCCGATTGCCGGGCAGGCGAACTCACAGACATATCGGTTACCTCACACGACAATGTGTGTAAGATTTAACAAATTATTACTTTCGCTAAAGTAATGTCTTATCTGTTGCTTGAGCACACACAAAATCCGTCCATTTACAACCTTGGCGGAGACGCATTCGTGCCTTATCAGTGATTATGGAGATTGCGCTGGGCGATGTACGTGTTAATATGTGTACTGATATTGGCCGCGCCTGCGATTAACCAACTTGGTTGCTGATAATTTTCTCTCAACCGCTCCTGCAAATGTTTAATATTATCATCCACCAGGAGTGTTAGATAAACAGACAAGACACAATATACTGAAAGTAGTGAAAGAATATAGATACAAAATAAATGTTACTTAGCAGAGAAAGAAAGTGTTACAATTGAAAGCACGCAATAAAATCCGTACCACAAATGCACCGATTCCTGCCGTAGTGAAACAGAGATTAGGAAGAAGAAGGGGTCGCCGCAGTCCATTCTGTGACACAGTGGAATTCTTATTATTATGGTATAGCTCTGTTTAGAGTGTATTTAGTGAATTGTCTGAGACAAACATGCAGTACATTCAAAATGATTAAATCGAAGTTAAATTTGTATAATTACAAATAACAAATTTAATAATCATCAAAGTTTTATCAGTTTTAGAAAAAAATTAATAATGATTGATCAGGAAAAATATCATTACTGTTGTGATGGACTGATTATTTTATGTAAGAAGTTACTTGGCAGCTTATAGGTTTCACTTAGCTGCCAATGGTAGTTTCTTCTCCCGCTGAGTTTTTTGGGTTCTGTGCAGATAGGTCACTGGAGTTCTCGCGTCTCTGGTCAAGATTGTAGGGCGCAGAATGTTCCCAGAAATGTCAGGGAGGGTCTACGACGTTGGTCCCTCGTCTTTAAGCTCAATAAAAGCACTTGACTAGGCCTCTTGCACGCGTTCTTGGGGGGCCGTTATTTTGACACGAGATTCCCTCTATGACTCCGTGTTTTCAGTTTCCTCAGATCCTGGTTCCTTATTAAACGATAGAAATTTCCTGGGCTGTTTAAGTCCTTCAAAATACTCCAACAAAAGTCTGGTCTGAAAAAGGAATTCTGAATTCTAACTTCTGGCAGTCTGGTTTCGTCTTGGCAAGCGATCTTTACGGTGTCTTAACACTGCGAAAAGGTCGGGTTATATGGCCCTTCCTCCCCCGTATTTGTTTTGTTACGATGCTAAGAAAGCTCCAATCGTTTTAAACATGCTTGTTGTGTCGGATAATTTCAAAGTTATTTCCGCCTGAAATAATATGCGTGATGCAAAAGGTCACGTCTCCCATATGTGGAATGAAAACATCCGATACTCTCTCGGTCATGTTTACAAATAACTTATTATTACTTTAATATAAAGTAATGTCTTTGTAACAAGGTGTGCCATAAACGATGATGTCATGCATGTCTGTCCAAAATGTGTCGCACAGACGAGTTATCTCGTTATCTGTCGCTTGAGCACACAAAGTCCGTCTCTTTACCATCTTGGCAGAGGACGTACCCTGACCTTATCAGCGATTAAATAACTGCGCTGGGCGATTTTAATGTTACTCCGTAGCCTGATGTCGGGCACATCCAAAATTAACCAACATGATTGTCGGCTAATATTATCTTATCAGTTCCTTCCCAGCAGGGAGGAAGAGGTAAGCAAACAGACATGACGACTTATCGCTGAGAGGAGTGTAAGAATGTCTGAAAATACAAAATATCTGCTACATAGCAGAGAAAGAAAAAAGGTGCTAACCACTGAAAAGCACGTAATGAAGCCAGTACAACAAATGTTAACTAATTACTGCCGGAGTGACACAGAGATCGACCCAAATAATGTGACAGCAGTGGTTCTCACACATTTTTAATCCTGGCCATATTTATTTATTTATTTTTGTTTACTTCTCGCGACCCTTATAGCATTGCTCTGTAACCATTTTTACTTCACGGCACATTACATTTAAAGTGCCACATTATATTTATGGCAAATATTTAAAATGTTGCTGTTATCACAAGACAATGCTACTTTTTTATTTTTTAATGGATTGGTGGATAAGGAGAACTCAATTTAATAATTGTAACATTGTACCCGTGAGATTCTTTCGTAATATTTTACCACACAAATAACTGTGTATAGCAGTCGTTCTCAACGTGGGTCATGGCATATTTCAAAGGGGCTAAAGTAAGTGACTTTTTTCTAGTAAAGTACCTTTTTTCAGCTAACAGCGACCATGAGTCTAGTTTGAACGGGGAGCGCCTCACAAAAACAAAGAAAGGTCAAGGAAGTCGCAAAGCAGATACTGCCGTAGGTGAACGAAGTGTTAGAGACTTCACTATACTAGTGTCAAGCTTTTTACAAAAATAATAAGGTGGAGTGACCAATTTCCTTCCTCGCAGTCTTTAGCTTCCCTAACTCAAGAACAGAGTAGGGTACCCATTTACAGCTGGGTAAACTGGGGCTTGAAGCTCCGAGGCGTCGAACCCGGAACACGGTAACTTCGCCCCGAAAAACAAGCAATGTAACCGCTTAGTCAATCGGAAACTCCCCAAAACGAAGCAAAGATCGTAAGGAATATGTTACAATAGTATGATTCAGATTAGTTGAAAAAAAAACCAAAAACCAAAACAGACATACAGACACACACACACACATACATACACATATGCACGCACACACAACGCCAGCAGCGCTTGCTAACAAGTGGTTTCACTCCGTTTTTACCACCAACCTCTCAAATTGCCCAACATTTTATTTGTATGCCTCTTTTCTTCTCCGTTGATTGTACTTTTATCATTGTAGGCTGGCTTGTCGTACGATGCAGGCTTTATAGACTGTGCGTCACACACATCAAGCATTTTCAATAATCTCTGTTCAGGACCAAGCTGCAGAACGCAGAAAAGGGTGAACGAAAACTGATTATAATAATCTCTTCAGGGTATGTACGCATGTACATAAATTATGTTACTGGCTGGAGATCGCAAGGGAGGACAAGACATGGGAATCCAAATCGCAACTAGAAAGAGAACGATGGTATAGGAAGCCAAGATAACCAGGATCTCAGGGACAAGGGCCGATAAAGAAGGCTCAAAATATGAATCGTTGATATGCAGCTTCTGTAGCAATCTGCTCCGCAAGAAACAAAACAGAGTGACCGCGTGGTTCATGAACGTAAAACATTAGCAAAATATATACGTTGCATTATGTATGGAATGTCTCAAATACATATAGAAAAATAGACGCTAAGAAATGCTGATAGGCCGACTGACACAACTAGTAAAGTACCCGATAAACTTAGAGAGAAGTAGAGCAAATACTTGTAGGAAGTAAGACGAGATCTCCAACCTTTTTCAGTCGTCGTAACCCTTTGGCTTTTAGTAAACCTTCGCTACCCAGTATTCAGTATGAGTGGACACAATTCTAGACGTCGGCATTAATAAGCACGAAATACAATAAATAAAAGCTGTATTCTGTACATAATAACATTTTAAGAATCACCACAAAGTTGAAACATTAAATGTTTTCAGAATGTAATCAAATAAATTAGTCACACTTGCTTCGGTTTCTTATCAACCACCAATTTTATTCGTAATAGAGTTTTTTTTATTATTTTTTTTTAAAAGAAATACCCGCAAATCATGTTCAGGGTCCAGTTTTTTTCTCACTTTGGGTTTGATTGAGAGAAGAGCTCGTCGTTCTTTCTCCAACCCACTAAATTTTTTTTAAAACGAACATTACTACTTCTGTAGTACTTCTGTATGATAATGCAGGTACATGTATTTACAAAATATTCCTCCTACCTCATTGACAAGCTTCTCGTAACCCCTGGGGCTAAGCGTACCCCATAAGGCTAAGCCTACCCTCCTGGGGCTAAGCGTAATCCAGGTTGGGAACCTCTGCGCTAAGATAAGTAGATTATTATCACTAATAAGACAACTGACATATTTAACAAGAGTGGTAGCAAATGTCGTGAAATGACGTCTGTTTCACATCACGAATTCTAATAACTCTGGCCCTACGACGCGCCATACATTGAAAGACAGATATGATACACCGACCAATGAAAACGCTTTTGTGGTCCCGTGTTTACAACTGCTGGAAGAATAAAGATGGCCAGACCCTATTTTGTGTAACATGATTAACTTCGGAATTTTGCTACAGAAGTATGGAAGAAGTACCACTTGGCAGAGGTTATCAAAACAATATTAGGGATGTTACTCTACCCGTAAGTAGTAATACTTTTACTAATAATATTATAGGACGGGAGAAATCTTAGGTTAAATGCATTCGAAGCTTCAGGTTGGCCTAATTTTAGCTGTTTAAACTATGCATATAACCAACGGGCTGATCACCCGTTTGCCAGTCACTTCGATTACGGAAACAACAGCAGATGGATTGATTTGCCGTTGCCCTAAAGACGCCAATAGGCGTGATGGGAAACAATGGCAAAGAAAACCTATCTGCTGTTGCCCTAAGACGCCACTAGGCGTAATGGCCACTGACTGCTTTGACGGTCGGTGGCTAAGGACGGAAGAAGAAGAAGAAGAAACTATGCATAACAGAAAATGCGAGTAGTAACCAAAAAGATTATTATATAGATATGTAAAGCCTAATTCGAAGTATAAGATAAACTTTAATTGACTAAAATCGCATCAGGAATAACGAAGATAATTTTAAAAAGTAGTTTTCCTACATTGTACAAAAGGCCAAACGGTACCCATTTTTTCGGATAGTTATTGCATTCCTCGGGGATCTCACCTCTTACGTCCGAGGTCAGACTATGAATAGACTTGCCTAAATAAACTCCGGTCAGTCACGCTTTGAAAATACACAGAGAGCGGGGAAAAGCAGAGCATATATTAATGCCAGCGTTAGCCTTCTGCACTTGTTAGCAGACCTTAATCACCCATTGAGGGCTAGTCTGTGTGTGTACCTGAGGGTAAGAACGAATATATATATATATATATATATATATATATATATATATATATATATATATATATATATATATAATTGTGTGTAATTATATTGATAAGTCCAACTGTGCGATACGATGTGTATAAGATGTGTTAGGAATGGACTGTGTCTTCTGATGAAACTTACAGGCTCATGTGTACTTCTAGAGGCAAAGCCCGCCTTCGGAAATATTTTATATATTGAGAAAGATGGCTAATTGTGTCTGTAAGTTGGGAAATGAATTTAAAGAAGTATTTCTTGAATAGAATGAGACACCTACCCGGAACAGAAAGACGGATGAAAGAGATTGATTCACAGTATCGTTTGACATATTATTTAATAGTTTTACTCACAACCAAATTATTGTATAGAGGCGAATCATGGGAAAATACTTATAATTAAGAAGATAAAAGTAAATTGTGATCACTTTGAATTGAAATGATTGTTGATAACTACACTATACCTGGTGCATCTGCTAGCACGCTTATCTGAAACTGTCTATCGTCCCCATCTGTGTCATAAGAGGGATATGGATAGAAAAATATAGGGATTGCGTTTGAATTCATTGCAGGTTTAATCCTTTAACAACAAGTCTCCAAATCAAAAGAGGCTGTTCGAACAAAAGTTGCAACGGATGCAGTGCCAGTTGGTGATAGCAGGCCCGTCATCACGTTGTAGCTACTGGAATTAGTTCATCTGAATTGTATATCCAGCATATAAGGGAGCTATCTGCAGTGACGAAGATAAGTTGCTTAATGCAACTGTGCAGCTTATCCAGCCTCAATAAAGACATATACGAATCCAGTTTGTGATGACCAAACTAGTATAGTGCTTCTATAAACTTATATTAATAATAATAAACAATCCTACAAGTGAATGATCAAGCAAGCGAAAGTTGTCTACAAGATGATAGACATATTAACCCAAGAGAAAAGCATTTGTTAACTATTATTATTTATTTAATGTTGTAAAATATTTGAGTTTAACACTTTTCAAACAGAAAAGAGAAACTGTTTAATTAAATTGTAAATATTCACCAGAAAACTTTCTTAGATTCTTTAAGTTGAATTACAGTTCTTGTTGGTGAATATAGTTATATAAATTACCCCTAGCAGAGTCAGAAACATATTAAATACCATAATCACAGAGGCGGATCAGGAGAGGTAGCAGTTAGGGACTCAGAGTACTACATCACCATCTTCTCTGGGAACTTACATAGCTTGACCCTACTTTTGTGTCTATAAACCTTTACTCTCTCCAGAGAAGGGGATATTACTGATAAGACCAGACTCTTATCTGGCACTATCCTGGTATCATCTGATACACCTTATGTCCAGGATATCTTATTCTTTAATAACATCTCTCGCGACAGCAAATATAAAATCAGACGCAACGAGTGACGTTAGAGGAGGCGAAGTCAGGCTGTGCACGGGACTGGTAACCTCATCCTGAAAACAGATTGCTATACTAACCACCAGCGTCTGATCGGCAGAGTTTTTAGATTGTTTGCTACATGCAGTAAAGTTAGTGGGTTCGAACACTGGTACCATCGCGCTCAAGTCTAGTCAGCTGTAAGTCGGTACGTGACGCTGCTCTTGAGTGAGGGTGGCAAAAGCAGGTAGGAAAGGAACTGGTAATCCTAACTTCATAATACTAGACACGGTATAATGAGTCTCTAACACTTCACATCCCTACGAGAGTATCTGCTAAGAGTTTACCTTTACCTTCTTTTTTTATTAAACATTAACCACAACTACAAGAGCACATTCAGTGTTTTGGTGCAGGCTTCCAGCACTCAGGTTGTGGGTTGGGGGTGGGGGGGGGGGGGAACGAAATGTGGTCTCACGCTATGTCAAGGTCAATAAAGGAGGAGGGAAAAAAATAAGGCGAATCTAAGAAAATGAACACAGGGACCCGAGACTGGGATTTCACAACAAGTTTTCCATGAATCGGTTGACCAGTTCACAAAAGAACTGTTGTGGTTACCGCCTCCACAATGGTTCAAGTCTCCTTGTCCTAGGGGCAATAGTTTTCACAGACCAACACACGTCCCATAACATATAAGTTTATTTCTGCGCCTATGCTTTCCTTCGTGCTGCTAGTATTACGATATGTTCACGTAGAGTAGCGTTCTTCAAACACGCCCCACCTCAACCACCCGGGGAAAGGGGTTTCAAAATATTTCTAAGGAGAGCTAGCGGGAACGTGATAAAACATGATATGTTTATTGTGTTGACGAGTGAGTCTCTTTTTTAAAAAAAAAAGGGGGGGGGGGGGGTAGAGAGACTCGAGGCATGTAAACAGTAAATAAGTAAATATTACCCACATAAAGGTATATGTCAGGCACTCGTGAGAAATAAAGAAGTAGAAAACTAGACAACAGAAAAACAACAGAAGTGATAGGCTCGCCGGAGAATTGAACGCAGGACCATCGCAACGGCAACACCGGCTAACGAATAAGTCTCTTGGTTGCCTACTACCCGTGTTATGGATCAGCTGTATTTTCAACTTCGACATGCCCTGCCCTGTGTAGTCCCCGGGGGTACCTGAAGAGGCAAAGAAAGAATAAGACAACCCCACCCTCGGGCATTTCGTAAAAGGCAACTAAAATTATGTGCATGCTGTCGCGAGAGGTTCAGATGTTATTAAAATGTAAGATATCCTGGACAAAAAGATGTATCAGATGATACCAGGATAGTGCCAGATAAGAGACTGGTCTTACAAGAAATACCCCCTTCTCTGAAAAGAGTAAGGGTGTATCGACAATCAAAGGTAGGATCAAGCTGTATAAACCTTCAGGTATGATGATAGTGTTGTTCCTGAATGTCTCTTTGCTACCTCTCCAGATCCTCCCTTGGATGATGGTTATTATTAATTGTATTGACTCTGCTAGGGGATTAATTAATTAATTAAATATGTAACTATATATCAACCAGAACTTTAACTCAATTTAAATAATTCAGCAAGACTGATTGTACATATTTACAATTTATTGATCCTATACCGTTTCTCTTTTCGGTTAGGTAACTTATAAAGGATTCAAATGTTTATACAAAATAAAATAAATAAACATGGAATGTCAATTTTCAAAAGAGTTCAATATGATAAATTTATCTTTCAAATATCACTTGCATATTTCGCATACATTTATCACTTTCGCTGGACTGTGGAGTTAGTGATCATTTTAATAATGTCCATCATGAGTCATCACTCACTAGGTTTGTGTTATTTGTATTTTATTTATTAAATAAAGTCGCTGGATAGGCTGACCAGTGGAATTGTGTTTCCGCTTATCTGTTAGGTTGAGATGCATCCGACTCTAGCCATGATCACACAATGTTCTGGATCTCCAGGCCGGGAAAACAGGGTGGCTAGTTCTATGAATCTCAAGAACGTTCGCACCACAGAGTCCCACAGAGATGGATGTCTCGTACAATCTTGGTAGTTGCAGGATAAAACCTGGAATACAAATAATCACAACCCCTGTATGGTCCAGCACTATTCTGTCCACACATACAATGGACGTAACAAACAGTGTCAGACATTGTGCTAACATTTGCACAGGACAATTTACCTCAGTACCACTCACAGCCAGTTCAATGTGACTACACTTTCCTTATAAATCCTAAGTTAGATCCATTTGTCCATGATCTGCTTCCTTACAATGATTTGGTCTAATATAAACTACTAAGTAACACCTTGATCAATACATTTTAACAAATCCTGTCATCCTTTCTTATGGTCCTGATAAGTGTGTAGTTCCTTTAAGAAATAATCCTTTAAATACGTTATAAAACTTACAGGCGTTCTTTTGCCATCATTCTCAATTATTCTACACATTTACACTGCTGGCTTTCCTCTTAACTGTACACATATGCTGGCGGTTTCTGCCGGCAACACACTAGTCCTGTAATTTTTCTTGACACATACCACACCTTTCTAACGCACGTGGATTAATCACAGGAAAATTATATATATATATATATATATATATATATATATATATATATATATATATATATATATATATATATATATATATATATATATATTCTTTCTTACCCTCAGGCAATACACACAAGCTGTGATAGGCTGTTAATGGGCATCTAGGTCTGCTATGCAGATGCAGTGGCAAAGTATATGACAGTAACACTTTTACCGCTCTCTTCTGTTCAGCTTGCTTTTTGAAAAATTTGTGGCCTCAATTCAGCCAAGTTCAAGGACTTATATACTACCGCTCCCCCGTCTCGGAGAGCATGGGCCAAAAACGGTGTTAGGAATTTAAAACTGAGGCGTATTTTTGCCTTCCGTTCAATTAGCAAAACTTTTAATATTTATTATCTTTCTTAATTTTTAGTCGATTTTGATCATTTAAAGCTAGAATTATACTGTGCATTTATCTCTTCCGTTCTATATAATACTTGTTTAGTTAGCAAAATGCATTTAAATCTATGCAGACTTTAATTAACTAAATTGGGGACTACCCTGATGTATAGATGTCATTTTAAACAATCTTTCTATCTAAATAAATTACTATTCGAGAAAGTCTTTGCACCTACCTCTAAAGTAACATTCCCATTGTTGAAATATCTATACCTTTCCGTTTAATCTGCTTTAATCCTTTTGAAATTAAATATCTACGTACTGGAAGTTGCACAAAATGGGCCTCCATGTTAAGCATACAATGTTTCATTATACACACCAAGAAGGGAGCGTTTTCATTGGCTATTGTATCAGACAGTTTCCCACAGTATGGTTTACGGTATGACGTGTTGTAAGGCAGACCAAGTCACGACAGATGGGGCTGGTTATCTTATCATGTAAAACAATTTGACACAGAAAGTACTACGTCAAAAACATGTAAATGTTTGGCGCAGGCTTTCTTTGCCCGGGGGGGGGGGGGGGGGGGCGTTGCAGGGGTAGCTGCATATTCCATAAGGAGCACAAAGGAACGGATGCTTTCATTTTGTCGCGATGTTTCGTTTTCTTTTTGTTTTTGGTCTTGACTTCTCCTTTTTGAATGGATTTTGCATGTTTTTCTCCAAAGAAGTTTGATTCTCTCCATATATTACGTCATGCAGTGAGGGTGGAGAGGCGGTCCACAATTTTGTGACGATGTGTAAAGATAGTGGAAAGGGGGAATTTTAAAAATGTGACTTCACATAACTGCCATCAATGGTACCTATACCTTGTAGCGGTATGGCAGCTTGCGTACCCTGACAATCCCCAGAGCTATGCCAGTGGGAGTTTTACTCCTGGTATGTTCAACCAAGCTGGACTGGTCTGTGTGGGTAGGGGTCAGACAAAAGCTGGTACCCTGGTCCTCCAGGTTGGGGGTTTTAGCATAGGGCTGACACCCCTGTCTATGTAAATAATAATGAAGTTACGGAAACAACATCAAATGAACAAACTTTGCTGCGGGATGGACATTCGGAGTCTGTGGCTCGTATGACTGTCAGTGGTGAAAGCCGAAAGGAAGCCACTGACATGAAAACGGATGTCCTGACCGCAAAACAGGATACAAGAATAGGATTTTGGAATGTCAGGACAATGTACGAGACAGGTAAACTAAGACAGGTCACGGCAGAAATGAGAAACTATAGGTTACACATCCTGGGGATAAGTGAGAGCAGATGGACAGGGGCAGGAAAAGTTAAAACAGCAACAGGAGAAACAGTACTTTACTCTGGAAGAGAGGATGGACAGCACAGTGGAGGCGTAGCCATTATTCTACAGAAAGGGATAGAAAGGACATTACTGGAATGGAAACCCATCAACAACAGACTGATACGATTGAGATTGAGAGGGAGATTCACCAACACTACAATAATACAATGCTACGCACCAACGAATGATAGCGATGAGGAGGTCAAGGATGAATTCTATCAACAACTGCAGAAAGAAATGGAAGACACACCTATATATGATCTTGTTATAGTAATGGGAGACCTCAATGCGAAAGTTGGTACACACAATACATATAATGAAAGAACAATGGGGAAATGCGGCAGCGGAACAGCAAACGAAAATGGGGATAAGCTAATAAGTTTCTGTAGCATTAACAACTTGGTCATTGGAGGAACACTTTTCCCACATAAGGAAATTCACAAGTTAACATGGGAATCACCAAATGGTCGGGACAGAAACCAGATAGACCACATCATGGTCAACGGTAGATGGAGACATGCATTACAAGATGTGAAGGTAAGAAGAGGTGCAGATGTGGGAAGTGATCACCATTTAGTAGTAGCAAAACTGAAAGTGAAACTAAGAAGGGCTGGACCAACTGTAACTACACAGGAAAGGTTTGACATCAGCAAATTGAAGGACCCCCTTACCAGAAAAGCTTTTGCGGCCGACATTAAGAAACGATATCAATTTGCCAAAAGCCAGGAAAAGACATTGACTGATGATATAGACCAGAACTTCAACAGCATTTCAACAGTATATAAGGAAAGTAGCAAATCATGCTTAGGATTCCAGGAAAGGAAGAAGCAAGACTGGATAACACCAGAAACACTAAACACTATAAAGATGAGAAAGGAAATGAAAAGAAAGAAAACAGAAGCGAAGTCCCCCAGGTTAAAGCAACTATATAGCGAACAGTACAGCCAGCTGGACAGGGAAGTTAAACGCCAAACCCGAGCCAACAAAAGGAATTTCCTAGACGATCTTGCAAAACAGGCAGAAGAGGCAGCACTGAGAAATGAACAAAGCACAGTATACAAAATAACTAAATTCATCAGCGGAAAACAAGTTGCAAACAATATTACATTAGTAAGAGATAAGCAAGGTAATCTCATCAAGACAGCAGAGGGACAGGAAACAAGATGGGCAGAGCACTTCAGAGAAACTCTGAACAAGGAAATACCAGAGACACAATTGAATGTTCCTGAGGCTGAAAACGATCTAGATGTAAATACAGACATTCCACGAAAAGAAGAAATCATCACAGCAATCATGGGGTTAAAGAACGGTAAAGCTCCGGGCCATGATAACTTAAATGCAGAGCTATTTAAGACAGACCCTGAGCTAGCAGCAGAACTATTAGAACCACTATTTGCACAAGTGTGGAAAACGGGGACAACACCATCAGAGTGGAACAAAGGAATAATTGTCAAATTGCCCAAAAAGGGAGATCTTGCAGACTGCAATAATTGGAGAGGAATCACTCTTCTCTCAGTTCCCAGCAAAATACTAGGCAGGATAATTATACAGAGAATTTCAAAGGCAGTAGACTACAAACTGAGGAAAGAACAAGCAGGATTTAGAAAGAACAGAAGATGTGTAGACCATATATTCACTCTCAGGAACATTATAGAGCAGTGCTCAGAATGGCAAAGACAGCTTTACATAAATTTTGTTGATTTTGAAAAGGCTTTTGACAGCATACATAGGGACAGTTTATGGAAAATACTGAGGGCTTATGGAATTCCAAGCTGCATAGTGACAATCATAAAAAGCCTCTATGCCAACTTTACGTGTAGTGTTGGGCAGAGCAACCTAACCTTCGAGGTGAAGACAGGAGTACGACAGGGATGCCCCTTATCAACCACTCTTTTTTTAACAGTCATAGACTGGGTGATGCGCCAGACAACAGAGGGCAGTCCAAGAGGAATAAGATGGGGACTACATTTTCTACATTGGAAGATCTGGAATATGCAGATGACATTGCACTGCTGGCACATTCACATCAACACATCCAGGAAAAAACGGATAGACTTAATAAATTTAGCCAGCAGGTGGGCTTGAACATCAATTTAAAGAAGTCTGAGGTCATGACGCTCAATGTGAACAACCCTGAGCCCATATCAGTAAGGAATCAGCAATTGGTACAGACAGATACCCTCACATACCTAGGAAGCATAGTAACACCAGACGGTGGGGCAGGCAAAGACATCAACATCAGAATGAATAAGGCAAGAACAGCCTTCTTTAGCCTAAATAACATCTGGAAGTCCTCCCAATACAGCACAAGCACAAAATTAAGATTATACCAGAGTTGCGTGCTTTCTGTGCTTCTCTATGGTGCGGAATGCTGGAGAGTCACAGAGAAGGAAATGTCAAAATTGTCCTCTTTTCACACAACATGCCTAAGAAAAATTCACCGCATCTTTTGGCCGAATACCATCACCAACCAAGATCTGCTTACTCGTAGCAAGCAAGAGGACATGCACACCATCATAGCTGGCAGACGCTGGAGCTGGGTTGGTCATGTCCTCAGAAGAGACCCCGATGCCATTACAAGAACAGCTATGCTTTGGACCCCTGAAGGAAAGCGAAAGAGAGGCCGACCAAAAACAACTTGGCGGAGGACAGTGGAGGCTGAGATGCAAAGAATGAACCAGAGTTGGGGCACTGTACGAAGGATGGCCACCGACCGTGCAAAGTGGAATCAATTTGTTGTTGCCCTACAAGACGCCACTAGGCGTGATGGCCACTGACTGCTTTGACGGTCGGTGGTTAAGGATCGAAGAAGAAAGAAGAAGAAGACTTCACATAAAAATAGGAGTGAGGATCGCTTCGTTAATAAATAATGTACAAACAAAATATATTTTGCAGCCTCCAACCTCATAATCTACTTTTAACCGCATTAGTTAACAACTTCCTCGTGGGCGACTTCTATTAAAAATGTTCATCGTAGCTGAAATACAGTATCGGATAATTATGACAAGCGTTAATTGGTTTAAACTGATTTTTCACTATAGACATATTTTTTTTAATATAATGTAAAACACACATTAAAAAGCAACGTGCAGACTGTACAGCTGAGTAAAATGAGATTTAAAAAAAAAAAAAAAAACAATAACTTATTACCTTCCGACGACGGTCCGCTGAGATCAAAGACACAAATGCTGAAAGGTGGTATGTGAGCTGGTGTGAACGTTTACAATATGTGTGTGCGTGTATGTGGGTGTCACCGCGAGTTACCGCGGCCCGAAAGGGGAGCAAAGAATAGTAACTCTGTACCCTTCCATGCATGTCGTAAAAAGCGACTAAGGAGGGTTGGGCATGGGGGCTGGTTACCCCATCCCTTAAAAAACTTTTTACCAAAAAAATTTCAACAAACATGGACAAGTCAAATACAGGAAGACTTGGCATGTGTTTGTTGAAGGCCTATGCTCCTTGGGGAGCTAAAGGGTATTGATTGATTGATTGTATGTGTGGGTGGGGGGGGGGGGGGGGAAATATGAAGAATGTACATGAGTTTAGTTTGGTAAAGCAAGGTTGGGCCATGTCTTGTGCTATGACGCGGTACATGGAAAGGAAGATCTTCGTAAAAGAATGATTAATTAAACGATATTTTAAATGAAGGATTTGTGTTTTGTCTGTACTAGATAACTGATTTTACATTCGACTACGTTCTGTCTGTCGAGTGTTGCACACAATTTCGTTGGTGGTTTTTTAAGAGATTTGTGACCTCGCTTAATTGTGTATCGTCATATGTGACTCTGCGTCTTATAAAATAAGAATTTATAGATAAGTAATAAGAGGTGATAGTTGGGATTCTTCTTCTTCCTTCTTCCTCGTTCGTCCTGAAAAGGACGTTGGTTGCGTTGTGTCCGTTTACAGCGAAGCTGCGATATCTGCGCCTTTCGGCCGACACATCCGACTTCAGCACGGAATTTTTTGGGACCGGGTTTGCCTTCCCTCTTCGATCCCTACTCTCTCAGCCAGACTGCAGTGATGCAGCCTGTTTCCAGGACCACCATTTGGAGGTGGAGTAGCGTCTTGGTCAGCTCTGGTTCGCTGACCCAGACGCAAGCAGTCAAGCTATGGGTCGCTGACTGCATTCTCTGTTGCTGCGTCTTTGGGTCCCAATAGTTGGGATTAGGAATCCTAACTCTAAAACTAACCAAGAACCGTAACCCTAATCCGGTTGAAATGAAGAATAGTGGGTCGTGTTCTTTAATGCCATTCACATAAGTCGCCCATGTCGTAAGGGTTAGGATTAAGGGTAAGCTTAGGATTTTGGTAGGGCTTTATGGTTATGTTTAGGACTCCTAAACCTAATCCTTACCCCAAATTATTTAATCTCTGAATTCTTTTTTGAGGCCGTATCGAAACGGCCCACTATATTTCATTTCAAGTCTCCAATCCTAAGCACGTGAGCGACTTAATTTTTCGCCGGATCGATAGATGTTTCAACCAAAGCGTCATGCTGGGAATGTCAGAAATATCACCACTACAGACACATCACAACAAGTCACTGCAAAAAAAAAAAAAAAATACTGCAAAATAAAAATTAATTAACGAAAATTTGATGAGCACCTGAACTCTACAAGATCTACTAAAAATTATTAAAACAATTCGTCGGTACTATTTCCCTTTGCGATCCACATGGAACATGGGGTCACTGCTTTAACAGATACTCCCCGTGCAAGAAAACCTGCACTAAAGCATTCACATTCTCTTGCAGCGGTTGTCTATGTAGCTATTATTTTAGCTGATGAAGATGCCAACCTCGTACAGAATCTCATTTTAGTCGACTCTTACGACATGCTTGATGGAGCAGTTGGCATATTCCTTGTTTGTCTCGTCACAGAACCCCCTTCCGGCAACGACGTGGAGCATGATAAGGATAATCAAGAAGCAATGAGAACTGGATAAAAAAAAGAAATGTAGAACAAAAAGAGGATCCGAAATAGAGATAGGAATGATGGTGGAAAGAAGGGTAAAGGAAAAGAGTTTAAATGAATAAAAGTAGGAAGTGTGTTCGATGCTGGCTTAAAAAAAAAAAGAATTCAGAGATGCAGAAATAAGTGGTAACGATTAGGGATATAAATCCTAAACCTAACCCTCAACCGTAATCCAGTTGAAACGGAGAATAGTGGACCGTGTGTTCGATGTAGGCATTAAAAACGAATTCAGCGACGCAGTAATAAGGGGTAAAGTTTAGGGATAGGAATCCTACATTTAACACTTAATCCTAGACATTTCTGGGAAGGTTAAGGCGATCGGCGTGATGCTGACCACATCACCCCTAGTGTGCCGATGGTCAAGAAAATATGGGCCTAACACCATATTCCCAATATGCCTGAATGGGCGTGTAACGGAATCCTTTACCTTTGTTTACCTAACGACATTGACGAATTATTTGTATGACATCGAAGAACACGCCCCACTAACGTTCTATTCAACCAGAAAAGAAATAAACGTAAAACGCTAATATAAATGGATTAACTTACCTTTCGTTGCGACCGGGTTGACACTTGAGCCCTCTTTATCTATTCTCAAATGGAAACCAGAACTGGTTGCATTATTTCCCCCACGCGGGCTTCAAAGAACAATTCTCTCTTAATGACCAGAAATTGCACTGTCACTGTCATAAAAAGTGTACAGAAATTCTCAGAAAATCATCTGAAAATGAAAAACAATACAATCTAATACGCACAGACACTAGCTCTAACAACATTTTCTATGTGTTGCAAACCTTGTCGATTTTTTAAATTAAAAATAATAATAAATTGACACACGCACGAACACCCGTACACACAACGTTCTTGTTTCCTCGCTACACTGTATCTATGAAAACAGTTCTCCTAGTGAGTAATAATCAACAACTATTGTATTTGTTTCTTTTTTTTTTTTTTCAGATAGATTTTCGGTGTCGCCGATTTCTTTGCCCCCTGTAATATGTTGTTTTTTTTTTTTTCTTCTTATGTTTCCAACCAGCGCCTTTCTTGTATTTGCATATAAAATATGTGTCCTAACGTGTTAGTTCATAACAAGGTTCTTTTTTTCTATTTTTGTTCATTGGTAAATACATTTTGAAAGTGGGGGTGGCTTTGTAAGTTTAAAATAATTTAATTACACTAATTTAGAAGTAAAATGTGTCAATATAACTACGTTCTCTACAAATTTGTTGAATGTAACTTCTAAAAATACATTCTTAACCTGCTTACCCCGATCACGGGAACCTTGTTCAGTTTTGCTTATCTTCTCAGAAAGTTCATGACCTGCAAGAGGTCAAAAGGTTTAATAAAATAATCTGAAAGGAGTGGTTGAGAGTATAATAAAAATTCCGTTTTTGAGTTTCTCTATAGTTTCGTCGCACAAGAAGCCGTAGAATAGGAACTGGTATTCTAGCAGTAAAATGGGGGTTCTGCCATTGGTTTATTTCTCTCCAGCGTGCCGGTTCACATTTGACACAGTTCAGGCGGCAAGTTGTTTCCAAAGGTCTCTGTGACTGACCTAGTCAAACGTTTCGAGCAAGGTCCTGTGGATTCTTTCCCTTCACGTTTCTGTCTGCTTGCTCGTCAAACTCATCCATGTTCAATTTGTTTTCCCCGTCTCGTTTGTTTTCTTTATCCCTCGTTCAACCCCAGCCTTGATTGGGTATATCTTAACCTATTTATCAGTTTTCTTAAGACGACAAGAAATACTTCGAGAAGAAAAATGAGTTAGAGGACGACAGCGAAGAAAGGTACTACACAGTTTGATGTTATAGCATGGAATTAGGTCAACAACATAATTGATAAAGATGACAAGAGACCGAGAAGTTGTGGAGAGACATGATAACCTACGCCACCAGGTATGGTACGTGAAGAAGAAGAAGTAAAATTAGAAGAAGAAATAGAAGAAGGAGGAGGAGGAGAATAGGAAGAAGAAGGAAAAGAATAAGAAGAAGGAGGAGAAGAAGAAGAGGAAGAGGAAGAAGAAGAAAGAGGAGGAGAAGAAGAGTAAGAAGCAGAAGAAGAAGAGGAAGAAGGAGGAGGAGAAGAAGAGTAAGAGGGAGAAGAAGAAGCAGGAGGAGAAGAAAAGTAAGAGTGAGAAGGAGAAGAAGACGAGGAAGAAGGAGGAGAAGAAGAAGAGTAAGAGGGAGAAGAAGAAGAGTAAGAGGGAGAAGAAGAAGAAGGAGAAGAAGAAGAAGGAGAGGAGGAAGAAGGATGAAGCGAAGAAGAAGGCGATGAAGAAAAAGAACTCATGTGACACTAAAGACCAGTTAAGCTGAACACTAATGGGGAGAAAGTCTTACGAGAGCACAAGAACACAAATACAACATGCAATACATTTCAACTCCCAATGGAGCACACGTCTTCAAGAAAAACACTTCAAGGTTTCCTGTCCTGTGTTCTCCGTTCAAGGTTGTAGAACGTTTGCTTCTCGAGGCAAAGTTACAGAGTTGGAAACCAGGTATCGTCCACCTAGCTGTCAGTGGGTATCAGTGGGTACCTAACCGTGCTGTTGAGTTAGGGAACGCACGAACGAACTTTATTGTCAAAGGGTTGAGAACTAGGCATGCAGGTCAAAAGCAACGAGGAAGGGAAACGGTCGCGCCACTCATGAAGCTGAGACCGAAGTCTCCAAAACTTCAAATAAATATGAGACAAAACATAAAGGTATGTTTTCAGGCACTCGTAAGAAATAAAGAAGTAGAGCACTAGACAACAGAAAAAAAAAAAACAACAGACGTGAGTGGCTTACCCAGGACTCGAACCCAGGACCTTCCGTGCGACAACCCCGCCTAGCTATGCAAGCGAATCGCACTATCCTCCCTTCACACCCGTACGGGACGACCATTTGTTGCTGTTGTTTAACTAGGACTGCTGAGTTTCTCGCTCTTTTGCAACCAATGCCTCGTTGAGGTCTCCTTGGTGTTATCTACAATATAAACCTAGGCTTATCCTGTGGCTTTTCTGCCATGTTGAGTTGAAATCATCAGCACCAGTTTCTCCAGCTTGGCTGGCATTTAAAGGATAATCAAATTTGGTCCCAAATTCTTACTCTGTGAATTCCAAAACAGAGAGTACCTTGTAATGGTTTCCCTCATGTGTATCCTATCCAAAAATATCCAAAGTACAATAATATAGTCACAGAAAAGCATACAATACCAAAGTGTTTGTAATATAATTCTGACTAATCAATTAAAACTACAGTAAATAGTGTGCAATCTTGAATTAAAACAAGAAAGAAAACGCGTGATGTCTTAATTATGACCCACGTGGGATTGAGCCGTTCATCATCAAACCCAACAACAACAACAACTTTACAACGAACACTAAGCGAGTCTTCTTTTCATTTACGCTTCTTGTGGAACAATGGTTCTCAAACCATTTTTCTCTGGGCCACATTTTCGGAATGAAAATTTGCTGGCGCCACACCACATTTTGTTATTGCTCCGAAATACCTGTGACAGACGAACTCAGCCGACCCTGAATGGCCCTGAAGTGTTGGATGATATAGTACGACCTTCGTAGCGACCCCTTGGATAACATCAGTGCCCCCGAATATTGTAACCTTTCGTCAAACGGGATTTTTTTTCACCTGGACTCATTAGCTATGCAACCGTTCCACACGTTTGCTGATTAATATGTGGACAGTTTATCTACCGTTCATTCTGGTCATCGCATTGATTTAAGGAGAGATTAAATCACGCCCATGGACATCTCTTGAGCAATCATATGCAGTATTTTCATTAACTTGGCCCAGAGGGGGCGACGCCAGAATCAAACAGATAGTAGCGACCACGAACAAAGACACAGACGGGGGGATTTCAGGAAAGACTAGCGCCACGATCAAAGACAGTAGTGGTCCCTGAAACGAGCGACGCAAGTTCCTGCAGGTATTTCGCATCTCGGTGTTAAACACAGAACCGATCGCAGCAGCGAGCGGAGATACGAAGACCAGGGGCGGCATCTCTCTTTAGTCTGGCGGTCAGATCCCCAAAAGTGTCCTGAGATCTAAAAAGGTGTAAATTTTCTCATGTATCACTCATCTTTAAATTAAGTTAGATATATACAGACCACGTAGAAATACACTTTATCACTTGTTGGCCAGACCTTTACAGAAGCACTAGCTATATTTGAAATCCTGCTAGATTATCCCCTGGATTTTTATATATATTTGCAGTGATTTCTATTTCTGTGCAAAACGGTAAAATATATATTGTGTAAAGTGATCAGTGGTCTAGTTCATTCATTCTATTTCACTGGATTTTGTGTTAATTTAAATCTATTAAATTAAACCATCTCAATAGTTCCAGTTGTAAATGTAATGATATATCTGCTATATTATTTCCAAAAAAGGTAATAGAGGCTGAAATGCTTTAATTAACTTTTAAAGTCGCGAAGGAATTTATAATTAATAAATTTAGTTAAGTCCTGAATTTATAGATGTGTATTTTAACCATTAGAACTCGCGCAGTGTTTTATTAAATACATAATTAAATACGCGAATATATATATTTTTTTATGAATAGTCTTAACGGGAAATTCATCGCGCTTTAGAATGTTATTTGATTTTCGGTATATTACATGTCTTTTTTCTTTCATACAGAGTGATCGTAACCTTTGCGATAGTACATATTTTCCTGAACTGTGACGGCTTAAGTTTTTCCTCACTGGATTAATAAACTTACCGGTCAGTTACTACCATCACGCATTGAAGGAATTTTACCATATCGGAAGATTAAAGAGACCACTTCATTTCACCCCTGTGTTGAACTGTGTCAGTGCCATCCCATAGACTCCTTTTATATAATAAAACACAATAACTCTTAGGCTTCAAGTCCGGCGATAAGTGAGAATAGTTGCTATCAGCAAACCTCGCAACATCTGGGGCGAGACACGGAAGTACCAGACCTTTTCATGTGTCAAGAGTGTAATTGCTGTTTATATAATTCTATTGGAGTGTCTGATGCTGTAATCGGTAAGTGTGTGAATATATGAGTGTGGATCCTCACGCACGTGTATGAATGACAGGAAATTTAATCTTTTTTGTAACCATTTTGTTAACTTGCTTACCTGGTAATATAATTTTCTGTATACCCTGCATTGTTCCTTTAAGTGGGATAGTTGATAATTTGTTAACTCTGTTTAAAACCCCCTCCTTTTCATTTGCTTAGTAAAGGGAAGAACAATTGGGAAGAACAGGATTCTTTCTACCACCCATACCTAATTTTGAAACACCTCTTTCAGAGTAATTAACTTCACTGTTAGGTTAACGTACCTATGTTCCTGATAACTATCTATCTTTGGACTGGGTTTATCTTTGTCTAATAAACGGGACGGGCTTAGTCGATACCAATCTTCTTCACCCCCTCCCTACCTTGTTATGTGCATTTTCTGTACTTATGATAAATTTTTGCTGTAAACACATGATTATTTTAGTGATTGTGTTTTTTAACTTTAATAAACATTATAAACTTAATCGTTACTGTGTTGGAATACCCAAAGCCCAAAATTTCCCCTATTTGTTTAAGATAGTTGTATCCACGTCGTCTGTGTGTTTGAAGCACCAAATCGGTGTGAGAGCAGGTGTGTGTCTGGAAACTGGCAAATAATTGTTTGACCCGGGGAGCCTGAAGAGTAGATTGAGAGAAACGATTTGTCGTAAATAAGTCTGTCTTTACTCTCCTCCAGCACTCTGTGAAGCAACTATTTACTCTCTACATTTCTATCATTGAGCGTTTCCCCATCATTCTACACTCTAAACCGGACCACTATTTCTAAGACTCTTTCTCTCAGAAAAAATTTACGACAATACCTTCAAAAACCAAAAATCAACTATTGTCAGTGCTTTATTCATGACATAGAACACAACTACTTAATAAAATGATCATGAGACATCCAAAAAAGTGTAAAACAACGCAGCTACATAAAAACATGATTCATTCACAAACTGTACAAATCCAATGAGAGGTGTGAGCTTGTTTTTGTAGGGTAATCTCATTTATATTAGGTCTTATCTGCGACAAACAAACTCTCATCAACACAAAGAAGCATTTCTCTGTTTTTGGTCTTTGATATTTGCCAGAGCTGAAAATCCCTGTTCACAACAATATGTCGTGGAGAACTGTATCTATTTGATATAAAATAAATTATATCACTGAATAAAATCTGAAAAACTATATGGGTTTCTACACATATATTTCCCATCTTATATCACATGTGAAAAAATAAATAAGAAAATGACCTTTATATTTATTTTTGGCATTTGAAATTTTTTTTTTGGCAAATTTCTCTAAATCCTCGATTGTCTTTGAATCTACTGGCCACTCCTGCCTGTGACGGTATTGCCTCTCCTGCTTTGAAGTAGTGGTCCAACAGTGGCCAAAACAGAAGAGTATCTAATATGGGCTTCAAAGGTGTCTACCTTCTCACAAGATTACTCTTGGCAGAGATGTAGATAGAAGAATCTGCCGACCACTTTTGTGAAGAATTAAGCAATGGTTTATGTTAGCTCGTTTAATCCTCCACCTCAGATTTACTCAGTGGAATTCTTATTATTCAGGTTTAGCTCTGTTTAGAGTGTGTGTAGTAAATTGACTGAGACAAACACGCAGTACATTTAAAATGATTAAATCGAAGTTAAATTTGTAAAACTACAAATAACAAAATTTAAAATTTAATAATCACTTGTTTTAACAGTTTGAAAATAATTGAATAGTTAAGAAGAAAAGTTTCATCATTGATGGATAATAGAGACGATGAAAAAAAGTTCACTTTGGCAGCTTTTAAATGGAACTTAGCTGCTAATGACGATTCTGCTCCTTCTGATGGGTTGGTTCTTTTTACACTGCTAACGCTCGTCGCTGGTCAAGGTTGTCAGGTGTAGCTCGTTTCCCAGAAATGTCTACAAAGTTGGTCCCTCGTCTCAAAGCGTAGGCCACTTGTCCCTTCTTGTTCCAGAGATAGTACTTTCTGCTGGTTTCACCAATAACTATGATAAAGAATAGAAACGAAACGCTCTTCTGAGTACTGCGTTTCCCGACACATACTTACGTGTTCCCTTCCTTCCATTCTACCCATTTATCTCATAATTTACCCTCGATGAGAATCAAATTTAATCTCTCAGGATCAAACTTTCTTTTACATTTAAATTGAATAGCTTTAGCTTTACATTACACTTAAATGAAAAGATTAATAGTACAGATAGAACATGTTTACATTTACATTTCCACTGATTGAAATGTGTTCACAATATAAATTGAATATGTTTTCATATGTTTACACTGATGTGACAAGTTTGAAACTTCCATTAATTTTAAAATGAATATTTTTACATAGACATTTACACTGTAAGTCTTATACTTTTTTATCATTTATTTCATCGTTTCCTTCCTGCTCCGTATGGAACTTGGGACTACTTTATGCTTTTAGTTCTCTTTACGAAACTAGCAATAATGCTCACCAGCCCTTGGCAGTGGTGGTTCATGAATCATCATTGTATACGCTGAGGTTGCCAGCCTCAAATGACTGGGACATCCGTTTGCGATTTTCACATATTAAAATTTACATGGTAATATACATATCTATGTTAGTTCACATGTTAGTAATAAAATACAGAATGTAAAATCACAACTTACGCCAATCCTGGCTCGCAGAATTTTTGCTCAGATGGATAAAAGGCACTGGCAGGTGCCTTATTGCACGTGTACTTGGGGTTGTTAATTTGAACTTTAATTCCCTTTCTGACTCCGTGTGTTTCCTTCAGTTTTCTCAGACAGCGGCTTTCCTTATTAAAATGATTTCCTGGACTGAATTGTAAGTCCTGACCAATAAAAGGTGTCCGGTCTGATAAATGGAAATTCTGAATTCTAACTGCACGTCATGTGTCTTTGGCAAGCGTGAATCTCACAGTAAAAAAACCACTGAAATGTGTCAAGTTATAATCACTGTCTTACCCCACTCTGTTTGTTATGGAGCGCAAATGATCAGCCAATCTGATTTGAATATTTTGCATGACTCATGTAGTGCAAAATTTCAAACATTACTTTTCTGAAAATGGGCTGTAAACATCCGATTGCCCTGTGTACCAACTTACAAAAGCGTCGGTAACCTCACACGACAACTGCCGTAGTGACACAGAGATTAGGAAGAAGAAAGAGTCGCCCCAATCCATTAAAATCATCTTCGGAGAAATAGGATGTGTCAACTCGACATAAAAGACAGCATACCAAAGCAAGTCACAAAATGACATACCATAAAACTATGGAACTCATATTTGGTTTGAGAATAGCTTGTTTAATTTTCGTTTTTTTTTTTTTTACGTCTTGAACCTGCACTTAAACCTTTATGTCATTACTTAACATGCGTTTTACCTGTTCCCATGAGAAACGTTTTTTCCAACACACGTCTTTAACCGAACACCATAAATCTCATTTTGTTGTAACGCAGCTACGTGATATAAGGGTCGATAAATTATTCATTATTCATTGCTATTTTTTATAATCCTTTCAAGGCGTACATATTTTTGTCAAGTATTTCACATAGCAGTTAGTGTTGCAATTGTCTGAAATGAGTCATCGTATTATTCCTAATACGTGCAACGACCAGGATGCATGGCACGCTGTCTTCAGATGAACTATCCGGCCATTGGTGGTTGGTGATGCTTGTCTGTGAGAATCATTTTCTTGCGCGTTCAACAATTTTGTGCATTTTGCTTGTATCTGTCCCGTTATGTCACATTGTGTTACATTGTGTTACATTGCGTTTTTGTTGCTTTTGCTCTTCCTGTGTTCGATTCTTCTTCTTCTTTGGTTCTTGGCCGTTGACTAACAGTCAGTGACCATCACGCCTGGTGGCGCCTTGTAGGGCAGCAACAAACTCCCTTCACCTTGCTCGGTCGGCAGCCATCCTTCGTGTGGTGCCTCAGCTCTGGTTCATGCTTTGCATCTCTACCTCCACAGTTCTCCGCCAGGTAACTTTCGGTCGGCCTCCTTTTCGCTTTCCTTCTGGAGTTCATAGCATGGCAGTTCTGGTGATGGTGTTCGATTCAGCAAGGATTTAATCTTCTACATTTCTCAGTCTGCTTGTCTAGTTACCAGGGGTCTCAGTCTGCTTGTCTAGTTACCAGGGATCTCAGTCTGCTTGTCTAGTTACCAGGGGTCTCAGACAGACAAATACAGAATAGGATTACTGCGCTAAGGTTTATGGGTACGGCTGAAAACCTCATCAAGTAAAACACATTGCTAATGAATCGACCGCTGCAATTAATTAAACTTCTATTAATGTTGTTGTTGTTGTTACTGCTGCTGCTGCCACTACTACTACTACTACTCCTACTACTACTACTACTACTACGACTACTACTACTGCTGCTATCATCAATACTACAGCTACAGCCACAGAGAAAGACAGCAAGAGAGAAAGACAGCGAGAGAACGAACGAACGAACGAACGAACTTTATTTTCAAAGGGTTAAGAATTGGGCACGCAGGCCCGTCTGACATTCTGCCCTTCCTCTCTCTCTCATCATAGAGAGACAAACAGAGAGAGACGGAGAGAGAGAGAGAGAGCGAGAGAGAACGAAAGAACGAACGAACGAACGAACTTTATTTTCAAAGGGTTGAGAATTGGGCACGCAGGCCCGTCTGACATTCTGCCCTTCCTTTCTCTCACCTTTCATACTGAATTCATTTATTCCCATATGCATTTTACATATCAATGTCAAGGAATTCAACGTTGCAAAGTAAAATAAAATAGCACACTCATATTAACATTAACTACTTATAAACATGACATAAAATATGTAGAAAAGTACAAACATCGTCATTAGAACCTACAATTGATATTATAAGAAAAGATAATCTGATTAGGGGGGCATGTAATCAAAACTAATAAAGTATTCGAAAAGTCTACGATTGTATGAATAGGGACTGAAAGAGAGCGAACGAACTTTATTTTCAAAGTGTTGAGAGAAAGGAACTTAGGCCCGTCTAAGAGAGAGAGAGAGAAGGCGAGAGAGAGAGAGAGAGAGAGAGAGAGAGAGAGAGAGAGAGAGAGAGAGAGCCAGCGAGAGAGCGAACGAACTTTGTTTTCAAAGTGTTGAGAAATAGGAACATAGGTTCGTCTAAGAGAGAACGAACGAACGAACTTTATTTTCAAAGGGTTGAGAATTGGGCTCACAGGCCCGTCTGACATTCTGCCCTTCCTTTCTCTCGTCTTTTATACTGATTTCATTTATTCTCACATATATTTTACCCATCAATTCAAGGAATTCAACGTTGTAAAGGTAAAATAATAGCATACTCACATTCACAGTATCTAATTATAAACATGAAATAGAATATGTTGAAAAGTACAAACTAAGTATTACCATGAAACAAAATATATTGAAAAGCACTAACATCAGCATTAAACCTACACTCGATATTATACCATTTGTTCGGAAAAATAATCACATTAGGGGGGCAGATAATCAGAACTCATAAAGTATTCGAAAAGTTTACGATTGTATGAATAGGGACTGAGGTTGTTATGTTTTAGATAATGTGGAAGATAGTTCCAAATATATATATATATGTATGTGATCTATCTAATATTTAATCTATGCAATCTATCTATCTATCTAATCTATCTATCTAATCTATCTAATTTAATCTATATAATCTGATCTATCTAATGAAATCAATCAAATTTGTCTATCTAACATGTCTATCTAATCTAATCTATTAGATATATCTATCTAATCTAATCTATTTATCTAATCTATCTTTCTAATCTATCTAATCTGTCTAATCTAATATATCTTATCTATTTTAATCTATCTATCTAATCTATCAAATATATCTATCTAATTTATCTAATCTGTGTATCAAGTCTATCTAATCTATCTATCTAATCTGTGTAATCTAGTCTTTCTAGACATCCAAACAGTTATCTCACAAATTAAAACTGAGAATCATAAAGTGTTATATATATATTCTGCATTTCTGTATGGTGCAGAAACATGGACGATGAATAAGCATTTGGAAGAAAGAATTGAGGCTTTTGAAATGTGGATATATAGAAGAATGAGGCGTATCTCATGGAAAGAGATGAAAACAAATAAGGAGGTCCTAGAAAATCTAGGTATGAAAAGAGAACTAATGAGGGAGGTCAAAGTTCGGCAGCTAAAATACTTTGGCCATATAAAACGGCATAACACCTTGCAGAAGATCATAACAGAAGGGAGAGTTGAAGGCAAACGTGCAAGGGGAAGACAGCGCTATAAGTGGGAAGATAACATCAAGAGATGGACAGGAAAGAGTCTATCAGAGTGCACCACCAAGACAAAGAGACAGAAGACGTTGGAGATCCATTACAGCCAACCTTCGTTGTGGAGATGGCAACTGATGATGATGATCTATCTATCTATCTATCTATCTATCTATCTATCTATCTATCTATCTATCTATCTATCTATCTATCTATCTATCTATCTATCTATCTATCTATCTATCTATCTATCTATCTATCTATCTATCTATCTATCTATCTATCTATCTAATCTATATAATCTATCTATCTAATTTGTCTAATCTATACTATCTAATCCATGGGAAACAAAGAGCCAAGGATCCAGACCCCGAGGACGACCCAGAGTCCGCTGGGAGGACAACATTAGACAATCTTTGTAGGACCGAGGACTGGAATGGAAATAGGCCAGGAGGAAGACAGCCGATAGAATAGTCTGGCGCTCTCTCTTCCAAACCTCTACACCTCACGGTAGAAGGGGAACGACTAAGTAAGTAAGTAAGTATACTATCTAATCTATCTAATCTAATCAATCTAACCAATCTAATCTGCCTAATCTAGTCTGGTCTATCTATCTATCTATCTATCTATCTATCTATCTATCTATCTATCTATCTATCTATCTATCTATCTATCTATCTATCTATCTATCTATCTATCTGTCTGTCTGTCTGTCTGTCTGTCTGTCTGTCTGTCTGTCTGTCTGTCTGTCTGTCTGTCTGTCTGTCTATCTATCTATCTATCTATCTATCTATCTATCTATCTATCTATCTATCTATCTATCTATCCGTCCGTCCGTCTGTCCATGTGGCAGTGTTGGTTAAATAGAACTGGATACGGCATCATGTGTTAAATATTTTGGGTTAATTGAATGTGATTTACTTGTATATTCCAAGTTAGAACTTTACTGGCTTAGAGTCCGCCAGAGATATACATTTCTTGGTTTCAATCTTTTTTATAATCCCAGGCTTGTTCTTTCCTCTTATGTTGTTTTGATTGAAAGATAATTGTAGTGAATGATGAATTCAAAGAAACGTGCATACATTTAATTTATCCAACTGGTAATCCATCAACAGCCTTGACCATTTAAGTGAAGTTTATTTAAAGTAGAACTGTTCAAGATCAACTAGTAAACATGGCAACAATGGTTCATCTAAGTAGTATAGTCGGCGCAATTCGACCCCCTTTTCCGGAGGTGGAGCGGACTTTTTATATAGTAAAATACTACGATCGATAATGGCGGCGTGGGTTAGTAAGTAGTTATTATGATGGTATTTAAGTGTTGTGTATTACTCAGCAGTGTGTTGTTATCTTTCTTTATTCAGGTGTTGCAACATATATACAATATATACACAACATATATATATATATATATATATATATATATATATATATATATATATATATATATATATATATATATATATATATATATATATATATATATATATATATATATATATATATATATATATATATATATATATATACAGAAGCACATTAAAAACGCACCACCTGTATAATCCAGGAACAGAGTGTGAAATGTAAATATAAGTGTTTACAAGTTTACATATTTGGAATCTTTATTCATTTACCTATGAATCCATGCTGGTCATTAATTTGTACATTTGATTGTTATGAAATTAATTGCATTCTGTGCAGGCAAGGGAGAAAACCAAAAATACAAAAAAATGCACGTGCGTTATCCTGCTGGAGAAGCTGCAAGTCTGGATAAATTGTGAACGCAGGAGCAACCAGTGCATCCAGAACCTCATCTCGATATGTCACCGCATTAATATTTCCACGGAAGACGTGAAGAGGCAAGCGATGGTGAAAACTGAATCATCCCTAAATGTGAATACTGCCACCTCCAAATCGGTTGACACAGCAATCTGCAAAGCGCTCTCCACACCGTCGCCAAATCCGCATACGTCCATCAGCAAAGGATATGTTGAATCTGCTCTCGTCTGTAAATAGGACAGCATTCCACTGCAGTCTAGTCCATCTGACATGTTGCTCTGCCCATTGCAGGCGCTGCTGACGATGTCTGTGAGTCAAGTTTGGCCCAACATAAGGTCGTCTTGCAGTAAGGCCTGTATCTCTGAGTCATCGTATGACTGTCATTCAAGAGACTTGCCCATGTCTACCCACTATTGCTCTTGCTGTTTGACTTGCCGGGAGAGTACGATTCCTTAGGTAACTCAGCACAATATGACGATCTTGCGCAGAGGTAGTAACTCGTGGTTGGTCACTCCGAAGTCTATCCCGGGCACTGCCAGTGGTTCCGTAACGTTCATTGAGACGTACAATAGTGCTGTGGTGGCAATTCATCCTTCTGGCAATGGCCCGCGAGCTCATTCCGGTCTCCAACGTACCAATGGCTCGTTGGCGGTCGTATTCAGATAGTCGTGGCATTTCAAGCACATGTACTGGGTATTTTGTCTCAACGGCCTTTTTATACCGAGTATACTGCCACAACGTGTACACATTTTCAGGGTCATAGCTGTTGGGAATCGTGTTGCACGTGTAACTTTCATTGTTTTCATGTAATCTGTACACAAACCCGTGGGTTGAATCATGCACTTTCCATTCTAGCAGCCATTCGCTCTCTACCTCTTGGCAAACACGGGGAAAATCCATTCCCACACTTTTTTTCCAGCTTCTCGGCATCAGTATATATAATAGTGGTGCGTTTTTAATGTGCTTCAGTATATATATATATATATATATATATATATATATATATATATATATATATATATATATATATATATATATATATATATATATATATATATATATATATATATATATATATATATATATATATATATAGATAAATATAACAAACCCCCGGTTTATAAATAGAAGTATATATATAATATCACAGTATTTTGTTACAGCTTCTGCCCAGAACAAATATATATAAACGGCTCAGGGTAGGATAAGCAGAAAGACTATATGTCTAAGGGAGATGTGGTGTAAATGTCGTTGTGTACTTATCTTTTTATGTAAAAAAAGGACAGAGAATTTCTGTGTTGGGTGTACGTGTAGATGGCTGAATTGTATGTCTTGAAACTCACAATTTTTCCCCCGCATGAATGTTGCGTGTTGAGGACATCCAAAAAGTTGTGTTTATCTAGTGTGTTGTGTTGTTTACTGAGCCCTTTGATGCTAGCCTTATCGTACTCGCCGAAACAGTGGTAAGTTTTGCTACATAGAGATACCATCCAAGCCCCCTCGTATTATAATTTGAAAAGACCAGGTTATCTCTTATCAAATAATTTTTTGTCGTGGCATTTCTGACAGTCAAACACGAGCTTACCCTCACTGGTAATAAACTCAGATCGATGGTCGGCGCAGACTTCGGAGGGGAACCACCGATCGTATACGGTATAAAATTCATGGTGTAGGTGAGGTCTAACGGCATCCGCTAGAGTCTGCGTGGATAGCGCGAGATATAAACTATCCGTATCCATCTCGCATAACTGAAAGTCGGCTCTGTCTACAAACCTATCTAGGCAATCGTAATAAATCTCGAGCATTTGCAGTTTAGCGTACTGGTAGACGAAAAACCCTATCTGAGCAGGTAGGTCCCAACTAATTTTCTTTTTAACCATCTCTACTTCGAAAAGATCGTCCTTTACTAAACTCATCTTTTTAAAACGGGGACAGTTTATTAATTTAGACGTCCCCTCCCCGGTCGTGTACGATACCTCTACGTGCTTCGCCTTATTGGTCAACGTCTTGCAGTAAGCCGCGTTCCCTAACAATTTCATAGTTTCACTCGTTATGGCGTAGACATCGTCTCTATCCCCCTGTCGGCGTGCGTCGGAAACGGTATCCCCAAATTGTTTAATGCAGGTCGCAGGCGTATACTCGATCACCTGGTATATATGCGTGACTTCTAAGCCCTTGGACAGATACCAGCGAAGCAGAGGCATCGGCAACAGAATTTTGTGCCCCACATAACTACCGATCAATGTTCGTCTAGGAGTAGTCAGGAGTTAATTTTTTTCCGCATAATCGAGTATAAAAGGGTCAATATCATCCCTACCCACGTCAACGTTTTTAAATATCGGCGTCATTTCCGAAAAAATGGGCCTTTAGGGAGTCGGGTACTCGTATGTCACATTCGACTAACCCAAATAAGGTCTCGTCGTTAACGGCGGCGATAATTTGTTGTTCCGCTTGCGGATATCTACACTTGGTGTACGATGGTTTCAGACTCGAGAATGTCTTGTTCAGAAAACGACCGATTGATCGATCAGCTCGTTTGAGTCGCTGCCACTCGCAATCCCGCATTTCTACCAGGTTGACACCACATTCGGTCTTCAAGTAACCGCCAGTTTCCCGCGTCTATTCATACAGCTCAATCAAGGGTTTCTTATTGACGGGGTTGGTATCACGACCGTTGGTTAGTGGACAGTTAAGATGACCGTGGAAAAGACAGCCATGAAACTGATAGACTGTGCGAGAATTTTTGTCCCAGCCATCGACTCTAATGTGCCTACGCCCCAAAGCCATTTCACGACCATTGAACTGGGTCTTCAAATGTACGTTATTTTTGTGCGGTACCCAAGCCAACCAGTCGCAACTCTGGAGGGTGTATTTATTAAGTTTATGGGCCCTGAAGCCATCCTCCTTTTTTCTTCTAATGGGAAAATCAGTGGGCATTTTCTGCATTAGCACCCACAAATAAAGCGCGTTGGCATCATACTTCTTAACGCTCTGAACCCCTTTTAGAGGTTTCCGGATGTCAAAGAAGTGGAATGGTGGTTAAGGCATTTTACAAGTACTCAAATGACTTTTGACAATTGTCGGTCCACCTAAAACGTGCATACTTTCGTGTTAGGGCAATTAATGGTTCGGCTGCTTTGGAGAAGTTGATTATGTGCCCTCTAGAGTACCCGAGTTATCATCATCATCATCATTATTATTATTAGAGGTTATGGTAGGTGTAACCTGTAACATCTCTTGAGCCTGTGCTCTAGTCGTAACTGCAGAAGCAGATTGCATGTGTTGCTTTTCCCAAGTAGCAATCTGTTGTGGAGTACAATATTTAACTCCATGTATACGCCCGATTATCAAATCGGCGATTGGTGAAGGCAACATACATGCATGTATTTTACCAGTATAGAATGGTGTATCTATGTCTATTATGGCAGTTGGAAATGTTTCAACTGTGCCGCCGAATGTGACGCATTTTACGCTTTTGCCTGTAGCCAATGAAGGACGGAACCAAGGATTGTCATATCCCGACGGTGTATCAAACTGGTATGAAATACCAATGAAGGAATGAAATAAAGGGATAGAACGATGAAAAGAAATGGTGAAAAAAATGAAGACGACAATAAAACAGAAATATAAAAATTTGAAATGTAAAAAAGACTATGTCAATTTGACAAATGGTAACAAAATTAAACAAAGTCAATTTGAAAAGTAACATAATAGAAGAAATTTGACACAATCCCAAAGTATGTGTTGCAAGAATGAACAACACGGCCTAACTAGGTATGATAATAATAGCATGTGAGGTTAACTGTGTGAAAACTATCATGCGCCAATAATGCGCAATCATAATACATATTTAAATATCTCACATTATTTATAGATTATACTAAACTAATTAAGTTACTAGTATGGTACTAACTAAAATGTTATTGGAATATTAAAAATGTCACTTATATATCCTCCATGAAAAGTTCAATTGTTATTAATCCAAAATGAAGTACCCAAAAGAGTCACTAAGTCATAATGTCAAATTGCAAAACTGTCAATAATTTAAGCTAATAATGTTAATTTGTAGTTAAAATGCTATCTCCTTATAACTGTTAAGTTCACTTGATAGAGCTTTAATTTAAAGTTCCAATTATCTAAATTTATTCCACAATTGAAAGATAATAGTAGTAATGTTAATACTAATGCACTTAAATGTCATTGATAGTCAATATAAATGGAAATAATGTTTTCTTATATTGTATTGTTAGATGAGAATCAATTCACTTAAATGTCACTGTTGCAGTAGCGACTTAATTATGTAATGTATATAGATCCAGTAACGTTAGGTAAAATATCCATATCAATGCGAAATGTCAAAATCCTGTAGTTATACAAATAAGCTACGTTTGATTAGTAGGTAATGTAGAGGCGGCACACTCTGCAATGCGTAGCGGTTCTGTAAAATCATGAGGGCATCTGGAAAGTGTGTCAGCAAGAACATTCTCCGATCCAGGAATTGCTCGGATGGTGTAATTGAACGGCTGCAAAGCAATTGCATAACGAAGCCCGTCGTGGCGTGTAGGCTCCAAGAAAGCCAAGAGGAAATTATTACCATGAAGGTCGTCACCGTCCGCGAAGGGTCGGTCCTTATTATAAGATGTTGATCAAGCTCATGATTAATAAAAATGGAAAGAATAGGAACAATATGAACTGTCAAATCAAAGAAGTACTCAACATTGTTGATGCATGCTTATGAATTTTACGTTTGAATTTGTTTTCTTTCTTCTTCCATACTTCATCCCACACTTTAATACTTTCAATTAACTTAATTTTTTAAATGATGTTACAGTAATTGTTAAATGAACTTGATCAATCATATCTTAATACAAAAAAAGCTTCGCTTTTATTCGACCCGTGGGGAAAGGTATTGTTACGTCTTTTTTGCGCGTGTAATTTAAATGTGGGGGCACATTTGAGTAAGTATATATATAATTCATTATTTACGCACGGTCAAAAACATTAGTGGGAAAAATGCGCAACGCGGTGCGCGGGTGTGAGAGTTGCCAAAGAGCAATGACGTTGTAGAGGGACCTTATGGCCATGACTGGTGTCGGTCATGTATTTTGTGTGAACTATTGTTCAAGCTTGCCCAGATATTGGGAAGCCTTCATAAAGTATTCAAAGTCTCCGGAGTGGAGCACAGTTGTATCGGCCAAGGTAGGGCGATAATGTGTACATTAATTATATGATATTTTCTCGTTATTTCTTCTGACGTGTTTCGATCTGGCTGGACTTCAATACGAACTACAGGTCGTATTGCTAGTGAGTTCCAGACGTACACCAAATACTCTCAAGGTTACAATTGTGTTTATGGATCACTCCAGAAGCCCGTCGTGGCGTGTAGGCTCCAAGAAAGCCAAGAAGAAATTATTACCATGAAGGTCATCACCGTCCTAGAAGTGTCGGTCCTTATTATAAAATGTTGATCAAGCTCCTGATTAATAAAAATGTAAAGAATGAGAACAATATGAACTGTCATATCAAAGAAGTACTCTACATTGTTGATGCATGCTTATGAATATTACGTTTGAATTTGTACTAACGTCTGTAATAAATTGTCCGCGTCTTCGTCAAGAAATGGACTCGACTTACATCCTTTTGCCAGTTGTGGTCAGTACTTAAGACTACATCCTTGTATAATAATGTTGAATTTGTGTCGGCTATATGTAAATGTTGCGGTCAGTTTGCTGAGTCTATAGTATGTAAAATGTACCTGGTTAATTTTGGAGACTTTAATTTAATAGTTTCTTGATCAAAGGGGAGGTACTCATGTTTTACAGGGATTGTAGTTAACAGTGGTGGTTGTCCCACTTGTCTGTTAACCCAGCGTCTAATTTTAGAACCGATGTCAGCTTTTCCTGACAGGTTCACCCATCTGAGTTTAGCTCAAGGGTCTAGGGTCACGACGCATGCGCGAAGAATCTGGCGCGATTTAAGACATCCTGTGTTAGGAGAGTCGAGCTGTAGTTTTGAAAGGGTCAAGACGGTTTTGGGGAAAGTCCTCTGTGTGTTCGACCAAGATGGTTAAAGATTGTTCCCCAATGTTATATTCGGATGCGCCTAGGAAGCGAGTGAGTTTTTGTGATATTTATTCTGAGGGACATTAAGGTAATTTACCCTTAAAACAGTTTCTTTATTGCCAGAATGATATATGACTTTTTGTAGCCAGCTAGCGACTTTTCCCTGGGCGGGAAAGAGTCCATCTATGAATACCAGTAATGGAGCTCACGAAGTATTCTAGTATTATATGCACTTGGCTGGTGTATGCCCAAAGAACTTTACAAGTGCTGTATCCCGCTATCTGCGGTGATGCCATTTAACAAGGTTTGACTCACCCTGTTTGTTATAGAAATATCACGGAGGCCATCATATCTATAAGCCCGCCATATTGCGCGGCCCGCTGTAGACCCATATATATATATATATATTATATATATATATATATATATATATATATATATATATATATATATATATATATCTGACTTACTGATGTCAGAAAGGAGTTGTGTAAACTCACATATTTGCAGTACTTTGCTGTAGCTGACGAAGGTGGAATTGTACGAGATCAGCTTTATTATATACATGCACCACTGGCTGATGAACTGTATTCATAGATGCTATGTCCTGAATTGTCAATGACTATTTTATGTTGATGTCGGCGTACCTGTCGTTGTGATGTATTAAAGTCAATTAAACGTCAGAGGTGTTCCAAGAACTATGTGAATTACTGCATGTAATTACTACAACAAGTGTGATGTCATTTAGATGCATTGTCTTCCACGAACTTTCATACACGCATTTGCATTCATTGAGGTCTACTCACACTCTATATTAATACAACACCTCAACACTTTTAAGTCATCCAAATGAATGCCAACATTGGTGCGGCCAACCAGGGCCTGTATATAATTATGTCCGCCTGTGGGACTTAGAATCGTTTCCAACATTGATACTGGACATTCCTCAACATTCAACTCTACATTTACGGTGGCCAAACTGAGCCTGTCCTATTTGTGTCACGGACACCTGTTACGCTTGGACGAACACAGACCAGTCCTGACTGTTTACATTTATAGTGGTCAGTACGGGCTTCTACATTACGGGCCTTTACATTTATGGTATCCAGTGTGAGCCTTCTTCGTCAAGAGTTAGCTAGTTACAGTTATGGTGTGCCAGCTTGATGGGGCTATTTTGGAAGTTATCAAGTCGTCTACGATTGAGAGTACTCAGCACTGTGTAGTCTGTTGACACATCGACTACCCCAGCTTAACAGGACGTAACTAGGTCAGAAGGTCAAATTACTATACCTTCTTTAATGCAGTAGTATAGAAGGTCAAGTGCTGTTACTAGTACTGTCACTGTGTGATAGAAGCAAGTTCAGCTGCGGTATTTAAGAAGGTCAAGTGCCGTTATTATCACCGTTATCATCATTTTGGAAGCAAGTTCTGATGTGTTTTCAGCGTTGGATCATCTAATCCTTAGAATGCTGACGATAGTTCTTCATCGTTGCTGTTGTTGACGATAGGAGTGTAAAGATAAGTGGCCTGTTTATTGTTGTGAACTGTGCCTTGTATTGTGTTATGAACTAAGCCTTCCACATTTAAACATCCTTGTTTATGCTTTATGTGTTTACATGTTTACATGTTATGTGTTACTGATATTTCTGCGGTTTTTTTGGTTGGGCGGTGTCTTCTAGTAGGATATCCCACGTAATAGAGTGCCTACTGTAAGCGTTCTTTAGGGACTGTGCAAATTTCCTTTAGTGGAAATTGCTAGCGACAATTTGTTGCTTTTTTGTTTAGTTGTGACGAGGTGTACTTTTCTTTGTCGTTATTGTCATTACTTTTTGCTGTTCTTTAGTTTTTTGATTTGATTTGTTTGTATCTGTTCGTCTTCTCTTACTTTCTTTACAACCTTGGTGTTTATACACTGTTGCGTAATTTGTTTGTTTATTTTTGCAGTTATCATCACATGCTTTGTGATATTTTCTTTAATTCCGCTTTAATGCTTATTTGATTTCTGTGAATGTTATCGTATTGTCTTTGATGCTTGTTCTTTGTTTATGTTAGTATTTGTTGTCATACGCTGTTTATATATTTATATTTAGTTATGCACTATTAGCAGTATAGTGCACTTGAGATATAAAATTGATTTGTGGTGTTATTATTATAAAAGTGATTATACAAGTTCTTTATCAAAGACTTGTCTTCCACAGATATTGGGATAAAGTGAGGTGATTATACAAGTGCTTTATTAAAGACTTATTACCATTGAGGTTGGAATAAGTTAATTTATTATTTCAGGTTAATGATCTCATATTATTAGACATAATGTCTACACTTGAGTACTTTATTGAGCAAGGGAAATCCCTTGGTAAAGCTGGTGAGAAATTGGAAGAATTCGCAACTACTCAGTATGCCAAGGCACTGAAGTCGGAAGAAAAGAGACAGAAGATGGAAAATGAACAAAAGAAAATAGAAGCTGAGAATTTAAGATTGCAGATGCAGGCAGATGAAAGGAAATTCCAGATGGAAATGGAAAAACAAAAAAGAGAAGCTGAGGCTGAGGAGAAAAAAATCCAGCTACAAATGGAGAATGAAAACAAAAGATTAGAAAAAGAGGCTGAAAATAAAAGATTAGATAGAGAAGCTGAGGCTGAGCAGAAAAAGAGAGAAGCTGATGCTGAAAATAAAAGGTTAGAAAGAAAAGCTGAAGAGAGGAAAGAAAAAGCAAAAATGGAACACGATGAAAAACTCTTAGCTTTGGAGTTAGAAAAATTGAAGTTGATGGATGTGGGTAATGCTAATGATCCAAATAATCAGTCAACTTCTAATAAGACAAATACTACTACTTATAAGGTCAAACTACCTGCTTTGAATTCTTCTATTGACGATATAACGTTCTAGCTGGACAGATTTGAACGGTCATGTCAATCTCATAAGGTGGATAAGTCAGAGTATGTTAATCAGTTGTCAGAGATACTTAAGGGTGAAGCTCTGACTATGTTAAGCATGGTAGATGAGCCTGACAAGAATAATTATGATGTTGTCAGGGCAGCCTTATTAAAGAAATATCAACTTACCGAAGAAGGTTATCGTCTTCGTTTCAAGAATATGTTACCGGAAACTAGTGTAGAATTCTCAGAATTCATCTCAAAGATACGTCTTACATTTACACGATGGATTGAGCTGTCTAAAACAGAACATACATATGAAGCCCTTATGGACCTATTACTTAGAGACAAAGTTATGTCATCTGTCAATGAGTCTTTCCTTGCTTTTCTACTTGAGCGTAAACCTAAGCATATAAAGGACATGGAAGAATATTGTTGCCAGTATGTCACTGTGCACCCCCATGTTACTGTTAGCAATTCTAAAGTTAAAGAAGGTTTGCCAGTTGCTTCTGCAGCACCATACGGCCCTAACTTTTTTCGTACATTTCAAGGTGCTCAACACAACTTTAATAAGAGGAGCAATCGTAATTATGATCATAATCAAGGTAACCCATCACATAATGGTTCTGCTTCAAAGAACTGGAGGCGATCTGACAGTCCTCGTTATTTTGGGTCCAATAATTATGGAAACTTTCGTAGAGGTAGTCACAATAGACACTATCAAAGCTATTCTTCGCGGGGACATCGAAACCAAACAGGTAGATACTCTAATCAATGGGGAAATGACAATAGTGATTGTGGAAACTGGGATTCGAACCAGAACTGAGGTCACGGTAGGGTAAACAATGACAATTTCAGAGGGAATAATAATCGTGGTAGATCTCAACATAACAAACATAGATCTTATCACCAGGCAAACTCTGCACAACAAGAGTCTCAGGGAGCCTGTGGTCAAGTGAATGATAATAAAAACTCTAATGCTATCACTTGTTCTGCGTTTGATTTTAAGAGAGCATCTCAATGCCCCCAATGCTCAACATTGTTCGAACCGACTATTATAAGTACTTTAAGTTGTGGTCACCCTCTTCCCACTCTCCCTGCTGCAGTTGCGCATGACGGGAGAAGACCTCTTGTCTTACATAAAGGTCTAGTGAATAGTAATCCAGTCTCTGTACTTTTCGATTCTGGATGCACTACTATCGGAGTTAAGCAATCTCTTTTAGATCCTACCTGTGCCACTGGAAAAGTGGTCAAATGTGTGACATTTGGTGGCACTTTGGAAAAATATCCAACTGCTATCATTCACATTGCTACTCCCTTCTTTACGGGAGATGTCTACGCGTGTCTTCTACCGAATCCTATTGCGGATCTTATCATCGGTCGTATTCACGGAGTTAAGGAATGTTCGCCGCAGCAGATTGCTGCTTCTTCTTTGATCCATAACCGCCAACCGTCAAAGCAGTCAGCGGCCATCACGCCTGGTGGCGTCTTGTAGGGCAGCAACAAATTGATTCCACTTTGCTCGGTCGGCGGCCATCCTTCGTACAGTGCCCCAACTGTGGTTCATTCTTTGCATCTCAGCTTCCACAGTTCTCCGCCAAGTTGTTTTTGGTCGGCCTCTCTTTCGCTTTCCCTCGGGGATCCATAGCATAGCTGTTCTTGTGATGGTATCAGGGTCCCTTTTGAGGACATGGCCAACCCAACTCCAGCGTCTGCCAGCTATGATGGTGTGCATGTCCTCCTGATTACTCCGAATAAGTAGTTCTTGGTTACTGATGGTGTTTGGCCAAAAGATTCGGAGAATTTTCCTTAGGCAGATTGTGTGGAAGGAGGACAGTTTCGACATTTCCTTCTCTGTTACTCTCCAACATTCCGCACCATAGAGAAGCACAGAAAGTACACAGCTCTCATACAGTCTTAATTTGGTGTTTGTGCTGTACTGGGAAGACTTCCAAATGTTGTTGAGAACAGCAAAGGCTGTTCTCGCTTTATTCATTCTGTTGTTAATGTCCTTGCTTGTTCCGCCGTCAGGTGTTACTATGCTTCCTAGGTAAGTAAATGTGTCTGTCTGTTCTAACTTCTGGTTCCTTACTGTTACTGGCTCAGGATTGTCCACATTTAGTGTCATGGCCTCTGTCTTCTTCAAATTGAAGTTCAGGCCAACCTGCTGGCCATACTTATTCAGTCTATCGGTTTTGTCTTGAATGTGTTGGTGTGAATGCGCGAGTAGTGCAATGTCATCTGCATATTCCAAATCTTCCAGTGTAGAAAACGTTGTCCATCTAATTCCTCTTGGACTGCCCTCTGTAGTCTGGCGCATCACCCAATCTATGACTGTCAAAAATAATGTTGTTGATAAGGGGCATCCCTGTCGTACTCCTGTTTTCACTTCGAAAGTTACATTACTCGATCCAACACTGCACGTAAAGTTAGAATAGAGGCTTTTTATAATGGAAACAATACGGCTGGGAATTCCATAAGCCCTCAGAATTTTCCATAGGCTGTCCCTGTGTATGCTGTCGAAAGCCTTTTCAAAATCAACAAAGTTAATGTACAGCTGTCTCTGCCATTCTGAGCACTGCTCTATAATGTTCCTGAGGGTAAATATATGATCTGCACATCTTCTGCTCTTTCTGAAGCCCGCTTGTTCTTTCCTCAGTTTTTGGTCAACTGCTTTTGAAATTCTCTGGATGATTATCCTGCCTAGTATTTTGCTGGGAACTGAGAGGAGGGTAATTCCTCTCCAGTTGTTGCAGTCTGCAAGGTCGCCCTTCTTGGGCAATTTGACAATTATTCCTTTACTCCACTCTGTTGGTGTTGTCTCAGTTTCCCAGACTTGTGCAAATAGTGGTTCTAATAGTTCTGCTGCTAGTTCAGGGTCTGTCATGAATAGCTCAGCATCCAGATTGTCGTGACCAGGCGCTTTTCCATTTTTTAGCCCTTTGATAGCTGTGATAATTTCTTCTTTTCGTGGAATGTCTGTATTTACGTCTAAGTCACTTTCAGCCTCAGGAACATTCAGCTGAGTCTCTGGTGGTTCCTTATTCAGTGTTTCTCTGAAGTGCTCTGCCCATCTTGTTTCCTGCCCCTGTGCTGTGGTGATAAGGTTTCCTTGCTTGTCTCTTACTAGCGTTATGTTGTTTGCACCTCGTTTTCCGCTGATAGCTTTGGTTATTTTATAAACTGTGCTTTGTTCATTTCTCAGTGCTGCCTCTTCTGCCTGTCTTGCAAGGTCATCCAGAAATGTCCTTTTGTCAGCACGGGTTTGACGTTTTACTTCCTTGTCCAGCTGACTGTACTGTTCACTATATATTGCCTTTAACCTGGGAGACTTAGCTTCTGTTTTCTTCCTTTTCATTTCCTTTCTCTTCGCTATGGTGTTTAGCGTTTCTGGTGTTATCCAGTCTTGGCTCTTTCTTTCCTGGAATCCCAAGCATGACTTGCTGCTTTCTTTGTATATTGTTGAGATGGTGTTGAATTTCTGGTCCACATCGTCGGTCTCTGTTCTTTCCTGGCTTTTGGTAATCAGATATCGCCTCTTTACGTCGACCATGAACGCTTTTCTGGTGAGGGGGTCCTTAAGTTTCGTGATGTTATATCTTTTCTGTTTGACTGCAACTGGTCCAGCAGCTCTGAGTTTCACCTTCAATCTTGCTACTACTAGGTGATGATCACTTCCCACATCTGTGCCTCTTCTTACTTTCACGTCTTGTAGTGCATGTCTCCATCTGCCATTGATCATTATGTGATCTATCTGGTTTTTGTCTCGTCCGTTTGGTGATTCCCATGTTAACTTGTGCACTTCTTAGATTGCTGCTTGGGAAGAGCAAAATATCCAAGCTGCCAATGCAGTGGTCACAAGAGCACAAGCTCTTAATATGCCTCAAACTTCATCAACTGAAAGTAACGAAGTGCATAGCCAAGATGATCACTTAGTAATTTCACGTGACTCTTTCATAAAATTGCAAGAAGATGATCCTTCTTTAAAACAATTCTTCATCCTTGCAAAAAAAAGGTGATCCAAATCATAACACAAATCGCAAATCTTGGATTACAATGAAGAATGGCGTACTTGTACGTGTGGTACAAGACTCGTCTACGTCTATGCATTCACAAATTCTAGTGCCCAAGAGTATAAGAGTGCAAATTCTACAACATGCACACGACTCTCAGTGTGCTGGACATATGGGTTTTTCCCGTACTAAGTCGAGAGTTCTTGCGGCTTTATTTTGGCCATTTGTAAACAAAGACATACGTATTTATTGCCGATCTTGAAAAATATGTCAAGAAGTGAAATCAACAGGCCCACGTCATGCAGCGCCTATCCAGGCTGCAGGCATTCCTATTCGGCCGTTTCAGAAAATGGCAATATATATTATTGGTCCTTTTACGATCAAGTCAGCCAGGGGACATCAATTTATCCTAACATGTGTTGACATGTGCACACGTTGGCCAGAGGCTATACCTCTTAAGAGCATCTCCACTGTCGATATCACAGACGCTTTATGGCTGATATTTTCTCGTTTGGGATTTCCCAGAGAAATATTGTCAGACCATGGCACCCAATTAATATCAGACACTATGTCGCAGGTGATGTCTACTCTGCATATTAAAAGGTCTCTGAGTAGTATTTATCACCCAATGTCTAATGGGTTAGTCGAACGTCTGAACAGAACACTAAAGAACTTACTTGGTAAGATAACTGAGGATCATCCTCAGGATTGGGACAGGGTTTTACCCGCGGCTCTCTTCGGATATAGAGAGGTCCCCAACGAGCATACAGGTTTTTCTCCGTTCGAACTTGTCTTTGGCGCGCGACCGCGCGATCGCGCGGTCCTATGTCTTTACTTCATGATCTTATAACTGCTGATAATATTAACGATGACACTCAATCTTCTTATGAGTATGTCATTGCTCTCAGGCAGAAGATTATGGAGGCATGCAAACTAGCAACTTCCTCGTCCGAAAGTGCTAAAGAAAAGGCAAGGCAGTTTGCAAATAAGAATAGATGCCTTCGACAACTTTGTCCTGGCGACAAAGCATTTGTATTACTCCCTTCCAGGGAAAATAGACTTCTCATTGGATGGAAAGGTCCGTATGCAATAGTCTCAAGAATTTCCGATGTCGACTATGTTGTCGATATTGATGGAAAGCATAAAACTTTTCATTTAAATATGCTTATGGAATTTCATGAACGACCAGACTATTTGCAGCCTATTTTCCAGGCTACGGACGATGCTCCAGTCCCACATGGTCATTACTCATCCCTGTCGGTAATACAGGATGAGGAAACTATTTTTTCTGATGTTAATCTTCCTCTTCCAGTGATTCCACTTCATTCTACGGAATCATGGAAAAACGTTACTGTTTCTCCTAATTTATCAATTGAGGAACAGCGACAAGTTTCTTCTATGTTACAAATTTTTCAGGATGTCCCTATCGACATTCCTGGACTCACAAGTGTCATTGAACATGACATAATACTTACCGACCATAATCCTATCAGGGTCAGACCTTACCCTATCCCTATTCATTTTCAGACACAAGTCGAGAAAGAATTGGATGAAATGATACAATTAAAAATTATTGAACCATCCACTTCAGCATACTCTTCGTCCATGGTTATTGTTCGAAAGAAAGACAATAACATAAGTCTTTGCGTTGATTATCGCAAATTAAACCATGTTACGAAATTTGATGCTGAACCTATGCCTTTGTTAGAAGATCTACTTATTAGACTTTCTAATTCTCGATTCTTTACCAAACTAGACTTGTCAAAAGGTTATTGGCAAGTTCCGTTAACTGAACGAGCCAAACCTCTCACTGCTTTCTCAACACCTAGGGATTTATTTCAATGGAATTTCATGTCTTTCGGCCTTATGAACGCTCCAGCTACTTTCGTACGCATGATGCGTCGAATTCTCCCATATCGTTCAGATGTTATTGCATACTTGGACGATATTTGTCTTTTCAGTGATTCTTGGGAAGATCACTATTTGGGTTTATATGAGTTACTATCTACTCTACGCGAGCATGGTTGGACTGCAAAACCCTCTAAAGCCTATGTCAGGTTTAGTGAAATTTCTTTCCTGAGTCACCGTGTTGGTCATGGTCTCTTGAAGACAGAGGACCACAACACTTCTAAGATACTAAACATTTCTATTCCTAAGACGAAGAAGCAAGTACGTAGTCTCTTAGGTTTAATACAATTTCACGGGAGATTCATTCTGAATCTATCTTCGATTATGGCACTTATTTCAACCCTATTAAAGAAAGGGTCTCCTAATATGGTGCGCTGGTCCCATGAATGCCAATCTTCATTGGATCAGATTAAAAATTTATTCTCATCTCCTCCAATCTTAATGCTACCTGTTACTGATAAGACTTTTGTTCTTCGTAGTGACGCCTCATCCACGGGGATCGGGGCGGCATTAATGCAGGAGTATTCAGAAACTCTGCATCCTGTAATGTATATCTCTAGGAAACTGAATGCGGCAGAAAGGAATTACTCGGTTCTAGACCGTGAATTGTTGGCTATGGTTTGGTCAATCCTTAAGTTACAAAGATTCCTTCTTGGTGCGCATTTCATTGTTGAAACCGACCAAAAAGCTCTTACAGCTATTCAGAGTAAGAATTTGAAGAGCTCGAGATCCACTCGATATGAAATTGCTCTTCAACCTTTTCATTTCACGGTACGAGCTATCCGTGGTTCGGATAATGTCATGGCGGATATACTGTCTAGATGCCCACATGACTCCACTTAACTCTTGTGTCCTAAATTTCGTGATACACGTCTAGACGTATGACAGTTCTTTACTATAACAGTATATGTTAACACATTTGTGTTCACCTTAAAGTTGTAAATTAGGTGATTTCTTTCTCTGTTACCATCTTTGGTATAACGGAGGAAGGTTTAGTTATAGCAATATAAGGGACGAAAGTTCGCAAAGCCATAGTTTATAGTTTATAATGAATGTTTGATTGCTGTATATTAGAAAATCTTACGGTTATCATATAGAATTATTTGTATTTTCTCAGCAGAATCATTACTGGCGCTGGGAGAATCTGTACATGTTGTCATCTATGATGTATTACGATGTCCATACTTACCAGTCGGACGACACTGTAGATGCGCCCGCTTAGAATTTGATCTGCGACATCATTTATCTGCTATATTATTAATATTGTATAACATTATATTAAATCATATATTGCATGTTAGAATAATGTACCTTTATTGGTTAAAGTGATTGTATCACTGTTTTTGATGATTTGTCCATTGCTAAACTTGGAAATAAGGTACTTGATGTAATATAATATGATATGTATGTAATTTTTGGTTTGCATTGTAACTTTGTCAGCACTGTAGTGTACGTTGGTGGCACCTCCCAGGATACGTGTATACTTAGAGAAATGCTTTCTCTAATGTGCTGAGATATATTCTCACCTGACGTTCTATGCGTCGAGTTAGCCTAATATTAGGCGTTATATTTATTTGTGATACTTCTCATCTGCACATTATTTGTGCGTTATGAGCTTGTTGTATCTTGCTCTTCGATGTATTTCAAAAAAAAAGTTTCATTTTTTTCCCAGGGGGTGCGGTAAACTGTTGCGGTCAGTTTGCTGAGTCTATAGTATGTAAAATAGTTCCAAAGGTTGTTATTGCCAGGAGTTGTAGTGAGGATAAGCTCTCACTGCAGATAAAATACTTCTATGGCACGCGCCTCAAACAGCCTCTGACAACCAAGTCCAGCTCCCGGCCTTGACGTGTGGCTCAATTTGAGCCCGGCGGAACTGTTTCCACTGACGGGAGAAGGGGCAAAGACGAGCGATTGGCGCCTTAAAACCAGCAGCTTCGGGCAGATAGGGCTCGTGATCCTTGGTTGGTAGCTTATCTAAAAGAAGGAATTCTGAATTCAAACCACCGCTGCCTTGCGGGAATATCCATTTGTGGAATTGGCTTCGGGAGTAAACCCTGAGGATAAATCCGGAGTCGGAGTCACTAAGGCAGTATAATGTCGATTCGACATTATTCTGGCAACTCCTGCGACATGGCTGGTACCAAACTGTATCGGCTACTGCCGTTCCTTTGGATCTACCGGCTGTGTGGAGAGGGGGAACATGCTGCATGTGCAACAGTTTGATCTCCATATAACTGTGCCCAAGCTCGCGCCCTGGAGAGGACACTCCAGCTTCACCCTATAGGTGTCGGCAAAACACGGGAAGTAGCAGTTACCGGTTATAAGCATTTTGCCCAATTGGCGTAGGGCATGGCGCCAGGGGCTACTTCCGACAGTGGGAGAGGTTCTAGGATCTCACTGGACAGCTACCGCCCGCTTCAAGCTGGGCAGCCCCCAGTCAATAAGGTGTTGTCCCGCCACTGTCTGCTTTCCCCATTGGGTGCATGGGGATTAGGGTCAAACCCGAACTGTGGACAGAAAATTTTGCACCAAGCAATTATCGAAAAAATAGAAATAAGCAAACTCTCAGATTGGGATGCTGGAACGTCCGGACTATGTTGACTGGACTATCCGAAAACCTACAGGATGTAAACGATGTAAGGAAGACAGCCATAATTAATGATGAGCTTAAACGACTTCAGGTGGATATAGCTGCACTTCAGGAAACGCGCCTGGCGGGCTCTGGAACGGTGAGCGAGAAGGACTACACATTTTATTGGCAAGGGAAAGATCTTAATAAAGCTAGAGAACACGGAGTAGGTTTTGCGGTCAAAAAATCGCTAACTAACATGGTTGAACCAGGCGAGAATGGATCAGAACGCCTGTTAACGCTCCGCCTGCAAACTAGCACAGGTCCCATCACCCTTGTCAGTGTGTATGCTCCTACTCTGTACTCTGCCTCAGAAGCTAAAGATGAGTTCTACGAGAATCTAGCAGCAGTAATCAAAAGCATACTTAGGCAAGAACAGCTTGTTCTCCTTGGTGACTTTAACGCTAGAGTGGGTGCCGATAATGTTTCATGGCCTTCATGTCTGGGCAGGTTTGGTATTGGCAAGATGAATGAAAATGGACAACGGCTCTTAGAGTTGTGCGTCCACCATGACCTCTGCGTGACCAACACCTACTTTCAGACAAAACCCCAGCATAAGGTGTCATGGAGACACCCAAGATCCAAGCACTGGCACCAACTTGACCTTATTCTCGTCAGAAGGCCACTCCTCAGGTCTGTGCTCTCCACGCGCTCGTACCATAGTGCAGACTGTGACACAGATCACTCCTTGGTTTGCTGCAAAATCAGAGCACAACCAAGAAAACTTTATCGTGTCAGACATGAAGGGAAACCACGCATTGATACCAGCAAGATGTCAGACCCTTTCATGATCGCTCAATTCACTGCGACCTTCAAGAAAGTGCTCAGTAGCCCTCAGCATGGTGATACTATTACAGAGAACTGGGAGCATCTACGGAACACCATTCAAAGTACTGCACTTGCCACCTTTGGTAAGAAAACAGCAAAGTCAAATGACTGGTTTGACGCTTCATCAGATGTGATGGCACCTGTTATTGAAGCTAAGCGCAGTGCTATGAATGAATACAAACGTTCACCGAGTGCCAGAACCCTACAGATCCTGAGGGCTACGAGAAGCAAAGTTCAACAAACTGCTCGACGCTGTGCAAATGACTATTGGCTCCAGCTCAGTGAGAGCATCCGATCGCAGCGCAAACAGGCAACATTAGACAAATGTATGACGGTATAAAGAAAGCACTTGGCCCCCATAAAAGTAAGACGGCACCGCTAAAAACCATCAGCGGAGAGAAGCTAACCGATAAGGGTAAGCAGATGGAGAGGTGGGTCGAGCACTACTCTGAGCTTTACGCTAGAGACAATACCGTTACGCCTGCAGCCCTTGATGCTGTCAATAGTCTGCCAACTATGGAGGAGCTGGATGCCGAACCAACATTAGAGGAACTCAGGAAGGCCATTGATAGCTTGGCCTCTGGCAAAGCACCAGGCAGTGATGGGATTCCTCCTGATTTAATCAAATGCTGTAAGAGCACGCTATTACATCCCATGCATAGGATGCTGTGCCAGTGCTGGGAAGAGACAACTATTCCTCAAGACATGCGAGATGCCAAGATTGTAACACTGTATAAAAATAAAGGAGACAGAAGTGATTGCAATAACTACAGAGGCATCTCTCTTCTTAGTATTGTTGGTAAGGTTTTTGCCAAAGTCATCTTAATGCGACTACACAAGTTAGCTGAGCGCATAAATCCAGAGGCACAGTGTGGATTCCGAGCTGGCAGATCAACAACAGACATGATCTTCTCTCTCCGAAAGCTTCAGGAAAAATCAAGAGAGCAGAAAAGATCATTATATATCGCCTTTATAGACCTCACAAAAGCATTCGACCTGGTTAGTAGGGATGGACTCTTCAAAATCCTCCTGAAAATAGGCTGCCCTTCTAAAATGCTGGAAATGATAAAGTCATTCCATGACGGCATGAAGGGAACAGTCCAATATGCTGGAAGTACGTCACAGCCTTTTGATATACGAAGTGGCGTTAAACAAGGCTGTGTTCTGGCTCCGACCCTCTTCGGAATCTTCTTTGCCTTACTCTTGAAACATGCATTCAGAGATGCAACTGAAGGAATATGCCTTCACACTAGGTCAGATGGCCGTCTGTTCAATCTTTCAAGGCTGAAGGCAAAAACAAAAATCAGAAGGGTCACTATAAGAGACTTGTTGTTCGCTGATGATGCTGCAGTCGTCACTCAAAGCCAACAGGAGCTTCAGAGCTTGATGAATCGCTTCACTAAAGCATGCAAGGACTTTGGCCTCACAATAAGTCTAAAGAAAACAAATGTGCTGAGTCAGGATATGGGTGCTGCACCAGTTATCACTATCGATAACTATGAATTGACAGTGGTGCACCACTTCACATACCTAGGGTCTACCATCAATGACAAACTCTCACTGGATACAGAAATCGACAGCCGCATTGGCAAAGCTGCAGCTACCTTTGCCCGCCTCACATCGCGTGTTTGGGGAAACTCCAAACTCACATTGAAGACCAAAGCTGCGGTATATAATGCCTGCGTCACCAGCACACTCCTATATGGCAGCGAGACCTGGACGACCTATGCTAAGCAAGAAAGAAGGCTCAATGCCTTCCATTTGCGGTGTCTACGCCGCATCCTCGGCATCTCGTGGAAAGATAAAGTGACAAATGTCGAGGTGTTGTCACGTGCTGGCCTTCAAAGTATGTATACACTGCTTAGACAGCGCAGACTTCGCTGGCTTGGCCATGTTCGCCGCATGGAAGATGGTCGCATCCCAAAAGATATCTTCTACTGACAATTAGCAGATGGCATGAGAACAGTTGGGCGACCACAGCTGAGGTTCAAAGATGTGTGCAAGAGAGATATGAAGGCACTGGACATGGATCCAGCAACATGGGAGGATGAAGCTGCCGATCGCACTAAGTGGCGATGCTATCTACGGCACCACCTCAGATTGGGCGAAGAGAGGCTCACACAAGAAGCAGAGGTGAGGAGAAAACGTCGAAAGGAGCACCAGGAAAATAAGCAGCTGAGGGCTGCCACCTCAGGGGCGCATTCCCATAGTCAGTTATGACTGAAGGGGCTATTACTATTACTAGTATGTAAAATGTACCTGGTTAATTTTGGAGACTTTAATTTAATAGTTTCTTGATCAAAGGGGAGGTACTCATGTTTTACAGGGATTGTAGTTAACAGTGGTGGTTGTCCCACTTGTCTGTTAACCCAGCGTCTAATTTTAGAACCGATGTCAGCTTTTCCTGACAGGTTCACCCATCTGAGTTTAGCTCAAGGGTCTAGGGTCACGACGCATGCGCGAAGAATCTGGCGCGATTTAAGACATCCTGTGTTAGGAGAGTCGAGCTGTAGTTTTGAAAGGGTTACGACGGTTTTGGGGAAAGTCCTCTGTGTGTTCGACCAAGATGGTTAAAGATTGTTCAACAATGTTATATTCGGATGCGCATAGGAGGCGAGTGAGTTTTTGTGATATTTATTCTGAGGGACATTAAGGTAATTTACCCTTAAAACAGTTTCTTTATTGCCAGAATGATACATGACTTTTTGTAGCCAGCAGCGACTTTTCCCTGGGCGGGAAAGAGTCCATCTATGAATACCAGTAATGGAGCTCACGAAGTATTCTAGTATTATATGCACTGGGCTGGTGTATACCCAAAGAACTTTACAGGTGCTGTATCCCGCTATCTGCGGTGATGCCATTTAACAAGGTTTGACTCACCCTGTTTGTTATAGAAATATCACGGAGACCATCATATCTATAAGCCCGCCATATTGCGCGGCCTGCTGTAGACCCATATATATATATATATATATATATATATATATATATATATATATATATATATATATATATATATATATATATATATATATATATATATATGACTTACTGATGTCAGAAAGGAGTTGTGTAAACTCACATATTTGCTGTATTTTGCTGTAGCTGACGAAGGTGGAATTGTACGAGATCAGCTTTATTATATACATGCACCACTGGCTGATGTACTGTATTCATACATGCTATGTCCTGAATTGTCAATGACTATTTTATGTTGATGTCGGCATACCTGTCGTTGTGATGTATTAAAGTCAATCAAACGTCAGAGGTGTTCCAAGAACTATGTGAATTATTGCATGTAATTACTACAACAAGTATGATGTCATTTAGATGCATTATCTTCCACGAACTTTCATACACGCATTTGCATTCATTGAGGTCTACTCACACTCTATATTAATACAACACCTCAACACTTTCAAGTAATCCAAACGAATGCCAGCATTGTTGTGGCCAACAAGGGCCTGTATATAATTATGTCCGCCTGTGGGACTTAATATCGTTTCCAATCTTGATACTGGACATTCCTCAACATTCAACTCTACATTTACGGTGGCCAAACTGAGCCTGTCCTATTTGTGTCACGGACACCTGTTACGCTTGGACGAACACAGACCAGTCCTGACTGTTTACATTTATAGTGGTCAGTACGGGCGTCAACATTTATGATGACAAGTATTGACTCTCAACATTATGGCGCTCAAATAGCACTCAACAGTAAACCCGACTGAAGTTGATAATAGTTAAATCGACTATATTAACAGTTGCTAACCGCGCCATATTATTACAACCCATACCCCTTTTTTGCAGTATAGTCCATAGCGACTTCAACAGTGAACAAAATGGATCCGACAGCTACCCGTAAGTAGTAATACTTTTACTAATACTATTATACGACGGGAGAAATCTTAGGTTAAATGCATTCGAAGCTTCAGGTTGGCCTAAGTTTAGCTGTTTAAACTATGCATAACAGAAAATGCAAGTAGTAACCAAAAAGATTATTATATAGATATGTAAAGCCTAATTCCCAGTATAATTTAAGCTTTAAATGACTAAAATCGCACCAGGAATAACGAAGATAATAAAAAAAGTAGTTTTCCTACATTGTACAAAAATCCAAACGGAACCCACATTTTAGGATAGTTATTGCATTCCTAGGGGATTCCATCTCTTACGTCCGAGGTCAGACTATAAATAGACTTGCCTAACAAACTCCGGTCAGTCACGATTTGAAAAACACAGAGAGCGAGGAAAGCAGAGCATATATAAATGCCAGCGTTTGCCTTCTGCAGTTGTTAGCAGACCTTAATCAACCATTGAGGGCTAGTCTGTGTGTGTACCTGAGGGTAAAAACGAATATATATATATATATATATATATATATATATATATATATATATATATATATATGTAACTGTATATAATTGTGTGTAATTATATTGATTAATCCAACTGTGCGATACGACGTGTATAAGATGTGTTAGGGATGGACTGTGTCTTCTGATGAAACTTACAGGCTCATGTGTACTTCTAGTGGCAAAGCCCGCCTTCGGAAATATTTAATATTTCGAGAAAGATGGCTAATTGTGTCTGTAGGTTGGGAAAGGTATTTAAAGAAATATTTCTTGAATAGAATGAGACACCTATCAGGAACATAAAGAAGGATGAAAGGGATTGATTGACAGTATCGTTTGACATATTATTTAATAGGTTTACTCACAACCAAATTATTGTATGGAGGCGAATCATGGGAAAAAACTTATAATTAAGAAGTTAGAAGTAAATTGTGATCACTTTGAATTAAAATGATTGTTGATAACTATACTATACCTTGTGCATCTGCTAGCACGCTTATTTGAAACTGTCTATCGTCCCCATCTGTGTCATAAGAGGGATATAGATAGGAAAATACAGGGATTTCGTTTGAATTCATTACAGGTTTAATCCTTTAACCAAAAGTCTCCAAATCAGAAGAGGCTTCTCTTACAAAAGTTGCAACGAATGCAGTGCCAGTTGGTGATAGCAGGCCCGTCATCACGTTTGTAGCTACTGGAACGATTTCATCTGAATTTTATATCCAGCATATAAGGGAGCCATCTGCAGTGACTAAGATAAGTTGCTTAAGGCAACTGTGCAGCTTATCCATACTCACCCAAGACATATACGCATCTAGTTTGTGATGACCAAACTAGTATAGTGTTTCTATAAACTTATAGTAATAATAATAAACATTTCTACAAATGAATGATCAAGCCAGCGAAAGTTGTCTACAAGATTATAAACATTTTGACCCAAGAGAAAAACATTTGTTAACTATTATTATTTATTTAATGTTGTAAAATATTTGAGTTTAACACTTTTCAAACAGAAAAGAGAAACTGTTTAATTAAATTGTAAATATTCACCAGAAGACTTTCTTAGATTCTTTAAGTTGAATTACAGTTCTTGTTGGTGAATATAGTTATATAAATTACCCCTAGCAGAGTCTGAATCATATTAAATACCATAATCACAGAGGCGGATCAGGAAAGGTAGCAGTTAGGGACTCAGAGTACTACATCACCATGTTCTCTGGGAACTTACATAGCTTGACCCTACCGTTGTGTCTATACACCCTTACTCTCTTCAGAGAAGGGGATATTACTGATAAGACCAGACTCTTATCAGGCACTATCCTGGTATCATCTGATACACCTTTATGTCCATGATATCTTATTCTTTAATAACATCTAAACCTCTCTCGACAATAGCGGAAATGATTCACAGCGACGCCTTTGTGCCAGTCGCTTGTAATGAGTTTCTGGAGCATCTCTCACAAGGGTCCAACAATATTCTGCTAGCATTGCTGCATTCCATTTCCCTTGGTACCTTTTTTTTGAGGGTAGTAATGTCCTGATGAGATCGTTCCCCATGATTGTCACTGACAGCACCGCAGTTAGCAGGGAAGAAATCCAGATGAGAGTGTAAAAAGTGTAATTTCAAAGACATGTACACCCTAGTCTCTCGTAGCGCTGCATGAGGGTTTCTACAAGCTCCTGGTAATTGTCAGACTTATTGTTTCCTAGAAAGTTTGTGGCCACTTGCTGGAAAACATTCCAAGCTAACTTTTCATCACCTGTGAGGATATCATCAAAACGCTGATCTCGGACGAGCTGACGTATCTGTGGCCCGACAAATACATCTTCCTTGATTTTGGCCTCCCTAAGTCTTGGAAATTTATCACGAAGGTATAAAAATCCTGCCCCATTTCGATCCATGGCCTTTACAAAATTCTTAATTAGTCCAAGTTTGATGTGGAGAGGAGGGAGCAAGATCTTGTGGGATTCTACAAGTGGTTCGTTAAGTACATTCTTTTTCCCCGGTTCAAGTGATTGTCGGTGGGGCCAATCCTTTTTCTTGTAGTGGGAAGTCCTGGCACGGCTGTCCCACAGACAGAGCAACCAGCAAAACTTTGTGTAACCTAGCAGTAGCCCCATCAAGATGGCAGTGACCTTCAGGTCACCACAAATCTACCACTTATACTTGTCATAGTTGATGGTGTGTAACAGTTGTTTCGTGTTGTTGTACGTTTCTTTCAAGTGGACTGCCTACCTGAGTGGAACAGATGGTAAAACGTTACCATTATGGAGCAGCACAGCTTTTAAGCTCAACTTGGACGAATCAATGAACAGCCTCCAATCGTCGTCTTTGTAGTTGATGTGTAGTGCCGCCATCAGACCCACTACATCAACGCAAGAAATGAGGTTATCTGTCATTTTGAAATATGGAAGCAGATCTTTTTGCCGAGCACGAAACACAGACACATGCACATTCTCTTTTAGAAGATTCCATTGTTGCAGTCTGGACCCCAACAGCTCTGCTTTATTTTTTGGCAATTCCAGATCTCTCACTAGATCATTCAATTCACTCTGGGTAATTTTATGTAGCTGTGCAGACTCTTCAATAGGCACGAAATCAGGATCTCTTGATGTAGATGCTTTCACGGGTGACGGATGTCCACTGGCGCTATTATCTTCTTCATCATCCAGAGTATAAGATTCTGGTGGGTCCGGAACAGGAAGTCCTTCCCCGTGAGGCACTGACCGCATAGCAGAGGGAATATTCGGACAGGTCACAGGCCGCTTTTTCTTCTTAGAAATACCATGTCCAGTTGGAGGAGTCATGCAAAAGTAACAATTATTAAGATGGTTTTTCGGTTCCCTCCACACCATTGGAACTGCAAAACGCATCGATCGCCCTTTTCGGTTCAACCAGCAGCGCAGATTCGTTGGGGAATCACGCGCCAGGGCTATAGAAAAGAGAAGGACTGGGTCATTCGCGTCGGGAAGGTGAACCCACCAGCCTACTGAACACCTCCCCCCCCCCCCCCCCCGCCCCCCCCCCCCCCACCCCCCCTCGCCCCACCCCCCCCCCCCCCCCCCCCCCTCCCAACCCCCCCCCCCCCCCCCCCCCCCCGGATCTTGAAAACTAGAGCTAATTCGCGATTTTTAAGTTCATATTCGTGATCAGCATATCCAAATTAGTTAAACATAGCTACTTTTGTCTCGGATACATTTTGACTGTTGTCCAGTGTAATCTATCTTAGTGTTTAGGAGTTTTCTGTTTCTCTGTGGTCGCTTGTTTAAATCGAATATCTGTATTACTGCTGTTGCGATGCTGGATCTCTGATCCCCGATGGTGATGATGTTGTGTGCTCTCTGCTCCACTACGGCAATATCTTGGTATGTTCTTTGATCCACTACGGCAATATCTTGGTATGTTCTCTGATCCACTGCGGCAGTATCTTGGTATGTTCTCTGATCCACTACGGCAATATCTTGGTATGTTCTCTGATCCACTACGGCAATATCTTGGTATGTTCTCTGATCCACTACGGCAATATCTTGGTATGTTCTGTGATCCATTACGGCAATATCTTAGAATGTTCTCTGATCCACTACGGCAATATCTCGGTATGTTCTCTGATCCACTACGGCAATATCTTGGTATGTTCTCTGATCCACCACGGCAATATCTTGGTATGCGTGGGTAGTGTGGTAGGTTTCTCACATCTTGCGAGGACTTCTGGTTTGTAGATCTTTGATTTCTCCAAGAGTTTCTCACAGGCATATATGATTGAATGTCTGGGATTTGAACTGGACATGGTCTGGGTTGGGTACTGCTGTCTGTTCCATTGCACATATGGGTTCCCTTCCTTCACTAGGTTCACTGTATGTCTGACACTTTGGTTCTGGAGATGGTTCTTGTAGGTGTGCACGTTTCTCTTATTAGCAACTGTATAACTTTGCGCCTCCGCGTATGTTGCTTTGTTCTCCTTGACATAACAATCGTTATCATATCCTCCGGGGAGTAAGTAAGGCTGTATTTTCTGTCTGGGTGGAAGAGTGTCGTTCATTTTCCTGATAGTTCTGTATCCTCCTGTGTGTGAATCATTGGTAATTTCATCTTGAGTTGTGGGTCGTACAATCGATTTCTGTTCTTTAGGATAACCTCCTGGCAGAAAGTTTGGATTCCACATATCAGAATCGGAGTGGTGGCGTGGGGCGCAATGTGGGTTCAAACGTGAGGAAAAGGATTGATGGGCATGATTCTGACATGATAATAGCTTAGACCTTTCATAATGGCTTACACAGGGGTGTTTCCGCTTCTCAACTGCCGAACGTCTGAGATAAGGTTGTGGGATCGTATACTGAGGTTGATTTCTAAGTCTAGTTTCATAATCAGATAACTGATGTCTAAGTCTGTTACTTCTGGTTCTCTTCATAAATGAGTGCTCATTATCTCTCCGTCGAGTATTGTGGTTTCTTCGAGACACAGAGTCGGTGGGGTTGCGTGGAAAACCAGGTGATGGGGGATGATGTAGGTTGGGGAAATGATGGACAAGACTCTTGTCTGTGTTTACTTTTTGTAACGACGATGTATCCACTTGAGCTAAGATCATGCCTATGTTGATAGTGGTTGCTTTTCCTGAGGTGTTGAGGATCATGATAGGAAAATCTCTGGATGTTGAGACTTCTGCTATACTTTCAGTTATCACTATCAATGGGTCATCATTAATATCTTCGTATGGTAGTAGTTTTACCCGAACAGTTTGACCAGGTAGAATATATGATGATCTTTTAACTCGCCCTTTAGTTATCAATAGGGAATTTGGTGCTACTGTGACAGGGGCGGTTAAGCGTACTAAAGATGCAATGTGTATGTCGTCTTGCAACTCGATGTATTCGTCGTGAATCTTGATTTTGTGTAGATCAAAATAAATCCTAGCTTGGTGTTTGTTTACAAAATCTCTCCCTAGGCTTACGTTTTTAGACAAGCCTTTGGTGATAATAAAGGGATGTGAAATTTCTTGCTGTCAGATTTTTAAAGTGACCTATGCAGGGCCAATCGATTTCAATTCCTGGCCTGTGAGTGATGCCATGTACGTTTATGAATATGTTGAAATCTGACAAGGTGTTGAATTTGGCGAAACAGTTGGTAGCGAATTAAACTGACTGATGCTCCTGTGTCTATCAACGCACGGTAGATCTTGTTCTAGGTGTTTAATAAACAGGAACTAGGGTCAGGGTGTATTTTGATATTGGTGTTCAAAATCTCTTCCTGCTTCACTTGGAGTGGGACAAATGAGTGGTGTGCTTGTCTGAAACTGTGCTGTTCTCTCTCTTGCGTGTAGGACCCATTATCAAAACCATGGTGTGTTTTGGGGTTGTTGCTGTCACCACTAGCGGTCTTGCCTAGTGTTTGATGTGTCCGTTTCCGTTGCGAATAAGAGGTTGTGGTGCTACTCTGGCATATCCACGATGCTGAGGTTGTGAGGGGTATCGTCTGTGTGGCGCACTATAGCTTCCTTGTTTCATAAACTGATGATACTGGTTGTTGCCATTGTAACCCGTTGATCCAGCGGCAGGGTTTGCATCACAGGTCCGGGAGATACGTCCTATTTTTTCGCAATTGTAACAAATGACCGGGTTGACATTGTGGACATTGTGTGGCCTATGTGCACTGGGATGCTGTTGACGGCTGTTAATTCTGTTATGCAAAACGCGACGATTCCATTGATGTCTGGAGTGTCCAATCTCCATGGGTTCGTGTTCGTAAGTGTGTTCTATTTTCTATGGCAACTCAAGCTGATGTTAGCGTGGCTATGCCAAGCTTGACATAGTTTCAGTACATCTTATGTCATTCTATACTCAGTGTATCTCGTGTTTATGATTCACTACGAGATGCCGTAACTGCAGTGTCTACTTTCTATAGTAGTTAATAGTAATTTCTATTACTTTATAATAACTAGTTACTAGCACGAATAAATGATATGGTAGTAGGTGTGACGTATAATGGAAATATAGCTACTGTATCCGACAGCCTGTCGTGACCTCGGCGTAGTTTTATAATTCGCTAGCAAGCCATGCATTAACACCCTGCGATTACTCACTTTTTAATCCACGCCTCTTTTTCTTAAGATGTAAACAAACAGACATATTACCAACTTCCGCGACCTGCCAGCATAACAGTCAGCGAGCTCTGATTTGTTTACCTAAGTTTCTCACGCGAGCGGTACTGCCAATCATCAAGATAGCAGACGGACGCACGTGGGATAAACACTTAACCCTTTGATGTTCGTACTCAGGGAGAAATCTTCTGAGCCCGCCACCGTTTCTCTCGTCGAGAGCTGCTTGGCCGACATCAAAAGACCCTCGTCCGGATAACGGGGTTTCTTTCAAAATCACTCGCGTCACGGGATGAAATGCTAATCGGCGTCATTTTATTATTTTTACGAGTGTTTATTGTATTGTCATCGGGAAAACACAACTACGCCAAGTTTCAGAGCTATTCCTCATCTGGAAATGATCGAAAAACCGACTGCATGATTTGAAGGTGACATACGTTGCAAGTAAAAAAAAAAAGCCTGTTAAAAAAACCACTGTGCATCACCACAGCACACGAACTACGTAGCAGCAGCGAGGATCGAAATATGTGTATACGGGATCACACATTCTATAAATATATTTTTTTGCACACCGTCATTTGCGCACTCTTCTTTGGTAAGTGTTACTATTTTCGGGAGAGTACATATAAGGGAAATAAAACAATTAATGTCTAACTTTCAACAAATGATGCATCTCTTAGCGTTACCTACTGACAGAAAAAGCTGGGATTTTATATATAGGATATTTTTGTTACTTTTCACTCCCAGTGAAGCATATGATCACTACTGTAGCTGACCCCTTGCAGGTATACTGAACCAAAGAAATTCAGTAATTTTGTTTTACAAGACCATTCATCAATTCGTTGTACAAGACCATTCATCAATTTGTTTTATTTGACTGTTCAACAATTTGTTTTATAAGATTGTTCAACAATTTGTTTTATGAGACCGTCCAACAATTTGTTTTATAAGACCGTTCAACAATTTGTTTTACAAGACTGTCACATAATTATTTTTGGGTCGATCTCTGCTTCACTACGGCAGTAATCAGTTACATTTGTTGAACTGACTATTTACGTGCTTTTCAATGGTCGACACCTCTTTCTTTCTCTGTTATGTAGCAGATAGTTTGTATTTTCAAACATTCTTACACACTTCTTACTGATAAGTCGTCATATCTGTTTGGTTACCCGTTCATCCCTGCTTTGCAAGGAACGGCTGAGATAATAATTAATCGACAACCTTGTTGGTTAATCTCTGGTGTGGCCGACATAAGACTACAGATTAGCACTAAAATCGCCCAGCGCATTTGTTTAATCGCTGATAAGGCCAGGGTGCGTTTTTTGCCAAGATGGTAAAGAGACGGACTGCGTGTGCTCAAGCGACAGATAACGAGGATACTTTAGCGCTTATCATATATTTTATCAATAAGTGTTAGTGAATATAAAGCAGCAGTTAATTTCATGCAGAATCAGCTCCATACGCTTTTTGTCAATTTGATGTCAAATTTTTTTATTGCAAGCTATAAACTCCTTGAAAAAAATTATTTTTGGCTTTTTAGTGCATAAAAAGCCTGTGTTTAAAATATTTTTATTTTTGTTTTTTATAACCATTCAGTAATTTTATTTTACAATACCATTCTTCAATTTGGTTTATTAGACCATTCAACAATTTGTTTTACAAGATCATTCAGCAACTTGTTTTACAAAATCATTTGAGCAATTTGTTTTACAAGACCATTCAGAAATTTATATTACATGTCCATTCATCAATATGTTTTACAAAACCATTCAGCAATTGGTTTTACAACACCATTCAGCAGTTTGTTTCACATGACCATTCATCAATTTGTTTTACAAGACCATTCATCAATTTGTTTTACCAGACCATTTGAGCAATTTGTTTTACCAGACCATTTGAGCAATTTGTTTTACCAGACCATTTGAGCAATTTGTTTTATTTGGAGCAAGCTTCCTTCAAGGAGACCAGCTAAAGTGGTAGATGCTACTTCCAACGTGCAAATTTGACAATTTCCTGGTTTGGTTTTGGATTTAAGGATCATCTTCATTGCACATGGACAACTCCATCAGCGCTCCTATCTGTTCTCTTAGATCTCACAAGGAAGTTCTCAGCACAGTGCATGAACTCCGTAGCATCGGTGAGGATCCCAATGTGTGTATACAGGAATCACACCTTCTATAAATATTTTTGTGGCGGGTAAGCTTTCCTAATTTATTTTATTTTAAATTTTGCCAGGGTAGCGGCCGTATGGCCTACTCTTTACGATTTTCAGCTGCCGAAGGATTTTAAACGCGCGCAACTTGCACACGGGACCTACCATTTTTTCGCCCTGATCTGGGAAGGCTAGGCATCCGATCTCACAGCCCATTAGATCGTGGGGGGGGGGGGGGGGAATGACATCAATACGACCCACTGGTTCTGACCAAATTTCCATCAAATATATTCCCTGTACTGGGAACTGAGCCCGGTACCTTTAGAATTAGTATAATGTACCATCATACAGGTTGTAAAAATGCTTCACTTTACCGATGACAATTTACAGGGTATACAAAATCTTTAATTACACCGTATGGCAGTAATGGCGCCTGAAGGAGTTATACATTTTAAGGGAAGACAAACTGAGAAGTATTTTATTAATTTTGACCAGGCGGGCGCCTCTTCATCCTAAACACAAGGTTCGTCGGTTATATTAGGGCGCAGATCCAAATATAAAAGATTATGGTTTTTGTACTAGGCTGGGACTGGCTTGTGATACATAATTCTGTCTCCTTGTGATACGTAATTCTGTCGCTGATGAATGAAAGTCCAAATATGAATTCTCGACTAAGATATTTCCTATGTCTATTTTTCTTGAACTATTTTGATCCTTTCTTTGATTTCTTGTATTTTTTTCCCTAGTCCTGTTAATAATCCAATATTTTAATTCTAGATGAGTTTAGCTGTTTAACAGCAGGCCTGTTATAGGGTATGATGCAAGTTTTCTATTCAGCTTGCCTTTTCTGACGCGGGTTTTTGTATATTTTGCTATAACCAAATTTGACAATATAGAAACCATCAATTCTGAACAGAAAATAACAGTCAAATAAACATGAAAAGTCAATGCTCTTGTTGAGAATCGTGTTTCTGGAATTTCCTTCTTTAAAACAGCGATCTCTTACCTCTGGGCCACATGTAGTCCTATTTTTTTTTTGTTGACCTTCTTGTGGCGAGTCGCGTTCTTTCAACCTATTTGGTCATATAAGAGCGCATTTTCCATCCAAAAATAAGTGGACACCGTTCACTGTTAACCCGATCAGCGTTGATAAACACTAAGTCCTGAAAAGGACTAACATTTTCTACCTGCTAGCCTAAAGCCCTAAAAAGGACTCGCCAGTCCTAAATTTAGCCCCTCAGCCTTATATACCACGAGGAAGCTTGTGATTGGTGGAGGAGTTTGCGACGTCAGGTCTTTCACGGGTACTTCTTCACCCCTTCCCCTTTTTGGCAACCCCACTTCCCCGACAACCCCACGATAACTGTTACGACCCCTCTCCAAAACCAGTTCACACGAGATACTAGAACGTTCCACTAAACAATGTCACAGCCAGAAATACACAGAGGACAGGAATAAAGGGTGCCTCCCGAGCTCTGCGTCCTTAAGTCATATTCCACCTCGCTTAGCCCAGAGTGACAGCTCTATGTACATTGTTCCGTTGTGCATTATAATGGAGGATTTTATTTCTCAACAACTATTGGCTGCAAGCCGATTCAAGTGTCCTGTAAGAGAGAGATTACCAGCTTAGACAGAGTAAACAAGACAAAGGATTTTTTTTTTTTTGAGCGCTTCCAATTTCGATCACAGATCTCACAGTCACATGTAAAGAAAAAAAAATAGTATTTCAGAGTACCTACTGAAAAGTCTCCTGCCTCCCTTTCTTACAGCATGCATTATAAGTTTGTTTTTTGGTCTTGTTTATATGTGTTTCTTCTTTTTATTTGCGTTGCATTTTTTTTTTAGTCGCAGACATTACTTTTCTTAACATGATCTGACCTCGTTTTAAATCTAGCATTTATTATTATAAATTCTACTTCTTTCGATTAGACTTCTTTAACTACTCACCGCGTTCCTGTTTGGATCTTTTCTTAGAACTCATCATGTTTTGTATATTTTTGCCAGTCTTGTTACAATTTTTCCAGCTTCAAATAATTTACGAATGTAATTTTTGCTACTTTCTAGCAGAAGGAGTGCAGGAGGGAATGTAGTCAACTTTTTTTTTCATAATGCCTGTCTGTTCAGAGTGCCACCGCAAGACATGTGTAGCTCCGATTTCATGATATGCTTGAATTATTCTTTCTTTTTTGTTGAAGATCCGCAGCTACACTCACTTTGTGTGTTTCTCAAACTATGAACTCTGGATCTGCAGATTAAGTCTAAACGTTCCCAGCAAAGCTGTTATTAATTTTGATATACAGTAGAACTCCATTTATCCGAACCCCAATTATCCGAACACCCAGTTATCCGAACACTTTTTCCAGAAAAAAAAAAATCAGGTGCCACCAGTCACGTTAGACTACATTTCTGAATATTTTGATGCGGCAAGCTTCAAATATGTGCAAACAATTTGTAGAGGATGGGACGGGATAATGGTCGGTCGTTTACGTACAGGAAGTCAGTTAGATCATAAAGTCAGTTAATATCTGGTTTACCAATCCAGTGTGCACAATGGGCTGATCACCTGTTTGCCAGTCACTTTGATTACGGAAACAACAACAAATAAAGATTAATTTGTGGTTGCCCTAAAGACGCCACTAGGCGTGATGGGAAACAACTGCAAATAAAATCAATTTGTTGTTGCCCTTAAGACGTCACTAGGCGTGATTGGCCATTGTCTGCTTTGACGGTCAATGGCTAAGGATGGAAGAAGAAGAAGAATCCAGTGTACGTGTGCGTTCTAGGCAGAACACTGGCTAAACAGACAGTTCAACTTAAAATAATTGTGTCTGCTACTACAGCAGAATAATTTTGGTGTACAAGTATTTCTCTGTGCGATATGGCATCTTCCAGTAGGCCTAAAGCATATAAAAGGAAACCGCAATGTTTTGTCAGTTGAAACGAAAACAGAAATTATCAAGAGACTAAAAGGAACCCGTTACACGCCCATTGAGGCATATTGGGAATATGGTGTTAGGCCATATTATCTTGACCGTCGGCACACTAGGGGTGATGTGGTCGGCATCACGCCGGCCGCCTTAACCTTCCCAGAGTTGCTCTGGTACCCATTTGGGGCTGGGTTGACCCAGGAGCCGTTTGTGGCCTAAAAAATTCCCGCGCCTCATCTGGGGATCGAACCATAGACCACTGCGCTAGGAAGCCAGTGCACTAACCACTATGCTACCGCGGCTCCCATCAAGAGACTAGAAAAAGGTGAAACTGTGTCTTCACTTGCGAGGATTTTCAATGTTGGGAAAGCTACCATCTCTGACATCAAAAGTAACAAGGATAAAAATTATGAGTTTTGCATCGAAATTGGATAGTGAAAATGGGTCGAAGAAACGAAAAACCATGAGAAATGCGAAAGATTTGAAATTGGAAGAGGCTTTGTATATATGGTTTGTGCAAAGAAGAAGCAAAGGGGAACCTATCTCTGGCTTTCTATTTGTGTGAAAAGGCACTTCAGTTCAACAATCAACTTGACGGTCCTCCTGACTTTAAGGCTAGCCAGGGATGGTTAAGAAACTTTAAATCTCGTCATGGCACACGAGAATTGGAGATTCAAGGGGAATCTTTATCTAGCGATGCAACTGCCGCTGAAAATTTTAAAGAAACATTCTTGGCTTTTTTTGGAAGAAGAAGGTTATTCACTCGATGATGTGTATAATGCCGATGAGACTGGCTTATACTGGAAATCATTGCCCCAAAAATCACTTGCATCTCAGCGTGAAGCAGCTGCCCCTTGGTTTAAAAAGTGCAAAGAGAGAGTAACAATTTTGATAGCCGTGAATTGCAGTGGAAGTCATCGTTTACCGGTGCTAATGATCGGCAAAGCCAAAACAAACCACGTTGTTAAAGAATGTGACATGTCTCCCATTGTGCTACAAAGCACAGAAGAGTGCTTGGATGAATAGTGAAATATTTCTCGATTGGTGTATAAATCAGTTCATCCCAAATGTGAAGAGGTTGAGAGAACAAGAAAAGAAAACTAGAAAAGTAATTCTTCTGCTGGAAAATGCACCATCTCATCCACAGACGGATACATTGAATGCAGTTGATGCAAATTTTAAAGTAATTTTTCTGCCTCCCAATGTAACAGCACTGATTCAACCAATGAATCAGGGTGTTATAGCAAAGCTTAAAAAGATGTACAAGAAGGAAGTCCTGCGTCGTTTATTATTGGCTGAAGATGAAGAAAGTGTGGTGGCGTTTTCCAAAAAGCTTAATCTCAAAGACTGCTGCTATATGTTAGATGATGCTTGGACCACCCTGTCACAAGATAATCTCAACAAGGCTTGAATAGATTGCTTGGGAAAAAAAGGAGGCAATGAAACTACTGCAGTGGACACAAATGATGATTGTATAAATGAAGTTGTGGAACTGTTTCAAGCAATGCCCGGATTTTCGGACTGTGACAAAGATGATGCACACTTGTGGCTAGAAGATGATAATGATTCTGGTTTTCAGTTTTTGAATGACGAAGAAATGTTGTCTTTTGTGCAAGAAGAAAACCAAATACATGTAGTGACCGATGATGAAGACTCCTCAGAAGTACATGATGTACTTGTAAATTATGAAGAAAACCCAAAACGTCGACCAAGTCCTGAAGAAACCTTTATAGCACTAGAAACAGCGATGGCTTGGTACGAGCAAGAAGAAGCTGTCCGTTAACAGTCTTCTGTCCTTCAAAAGGAGACTAACAGTTTGGTGCAAAAGAGGATTCCTCATTATTTTAAATAGTGGGATACATTTGTTGTACATGTATAGAATGCCCTGGTTTTGAATCGGTTTGTAGTTATTTTGCCTTTAAAAAAAAAAAATAAAGAGAATTCATGCAGTGTAAAAACAGTGCTGAGGTATTTATTTATTACAGTACAAGTAAATATTTTTTAATAGTTATTTTTTTATGGTTAATTATTTTTTAGAAATATGGTACATGTACTCGATACATTTGTATCCATTATCCGAACATTTGAATTATCCGAAGATGGGATGGGGTTCAGGATAAATGGAGTTTACTGTATTGCTGTTCTTGATAGATGTCTATTTTGAAAATAAGTCTTTACACACAAAAAAAATAGTACAAGTATACATGTTAATGACAAGGGGGATTTGGTGCAGTGACCTAATACAGAGTGGTTATGTTTTAATCGCCTGGTTTCCACTAGCCAATTATCGTGTACGGCTAATACGGTTTTTACAAATGGATGATTAAAGACTACAGATAAAAAAACATTTCCACCGTAATATTATCTAGTTTAAAGCAGCATCCTGCCAATACGAAGTAAAGCTCATATTCATAAGAGAATCTCAGCACAGTGAACGAACTATGTAGCACTGAGAATCCCAATGTGTGTACAAGAATCACAAATTCTATAAACATTTTTGTAGTGGGTAGGTTTTCCTAATTTTGCCAAGGCAGCGGCAGCATGATCTACTCTTTACGATTTCCAACTGCCGAGAAATTTTTAAAAAGTGCAACTTGCACAAGAGACCTATTTTTTCGTCCTTATCCGCGAAGGCTACGCATCCGATCTCACTACCTATGAGTTCATGGGAGAGGATGACGTCATTATCACCCACTGGTTCTAAAACACATTCCATCAAATATATTCCCTGTACTGGGAACCGAACCCGGTACTTTTAGAATTAGAGGCGGGCGCCATACCAATTAGCCCCTCAGTTTACCAATTTACAACTGGATAGAAAGGAGCGTGACGCTACCGGGTCTGGAGCCTAGAACCCCGTAACTGTTCCGCGAGAGGAAACTGCCCTAACCACTGAGCACATCGGACGATCTCATTGTTTACACCAATGAAAGATAGTCATAAATAAATAAATATACATCAACAGGAAATAACAGGTACTCGTGAGAAATAAAAAAGTAGAAAACTAGACAACAGAAAAACAACAATAGGGGTAGGCTTACCCGGGGGACTCGAACCCAGGACTATCCGAACGGCAACACTGCGTCGCTTCGGAGTGAATCGCGACTATCCACCTTGCCAATTAGGCACCACAACAATTGTGCTTCGTGGACAGGGGTCATTAGCACGAACCTTCAACGTAACTCACGAATGACACGTCAGCGTGGGTCAGTGTTTTGTAAAAAGTTGAGAATCTCTGCGCGAATTCTGAGCTGCCTTCTTTCCCAGCTCCTGTCAAGATCATTTTTGTATCATCATATTCACTTGCGCTAAACTCCCCTGCGCATTCCCAGGCACCCCGATTCTCCATTGTCCGTTTAGGCTGCAATAAATTTTGTTTAACACATAAGTTTCCAGTGAGTTTTAATGATTTGCGGAAGACATCGAATATCGCTTAATTCTTTGAGAAAACCTTCGCTTGTCCTTGCGCATAGCCGTCTCGACCTCAACCGTATTGCCGGGGGATCTAAGATGAGACAAAGAAAAATTACGACTGCTGCTCCGCGGGAAAATCGTAAGAGTGGCTAATGTGAGGTCGTGCATGAGACTGGTGGTCTGGTGGTAACACCGGACGGCGGAACAAGCAACAACATCAGCAACAATATGAATAAAGCTAGAACAGCCTGTGCAAATCTAAACAACATTTGGAAATCTTCTCAGTACAGCACAAACACCAAATTAAGATGATACGAGAGTTGCGTACTTTCTGTACTTTTGTATATCGCGGAGTGCTGGAGAGTAACAGAAAAGGAGATGTCCAAATTATCTTTATTCCACACAACCTTCCTAATGGAAATTCTTCGAATTTTCAGCCAGAATACCATCTCCAATCAGGAACTGCTTACACGGTGCAGTCAAAATGGCATGCACACCATCATTGCAGGCAGACGCTGGAACTGGGTTGGCCATGTCCTCAGAAGAGACCCTGACACCATCACCAGAACTGCTATGCTATGGACCCCACAAGGACGGCAAAAGAGATGCAGACCAAAGACAACCTGGCGGAGAACGGTTGAGGCTGAGATGCAAAGCACGATCAGAGTTGGGGCACGGCACGAAGGATGACCACCGACCAAGCAAAATGGGGACAGTTTGTTGCCGCCCTACAAGACGCCACTAGGCGTGATGGCCACTGACTGCTTTGTCAGTCAGGGGCTAAGGATCAAAGAAGAAGATGAGGCTGGCAACTTCATCTTCGAAAAAGTGCAACATAAACCACCGATGAAAGAGCTAGCGAAGGTTTGTCGCAAGCTTTCTGTAAAGAGACTAGCTACAATAGTGGCTCCATGCTCCATAAGGAGCGAACAGGAAAATAATGATGGCCTTCTCGTAGCCGAACACCATAATTAAACAAGAGCTGTTAGCTGGAAGCCACAAAGAAGACATGCGTACCATCATAATAATAGTTGCCCATCGCAAGCGAAGATGGCGACAGCTTCAGACTTGAGTTGTGACACATCTGTGCCGTGATCTCATGTGGCTAATTAGTCCTATTTTGGCCCTACAGGCCCTGCCACATACGGGGCACACATGGTTAGAGTCGATTAGTGTTGCTGTGCATTCTGACCTTTCTTGCAGCACGCTTGCCTTCTGCCTTATCAGCTAAATTCTGTTCTGTAATGCGAGCGCCTTGAGTAATGTTTGTCCACCAGGCACAGCGATGCTGTGCGATAGTCTCCCAATTTTGTAGCTGCTCAACGATGCTTTCAGTGTGTCTTTGAAGGGGCACCACATTAGGGATAGCTGCCGATGGAACGAAGTGGAGGCAGTTTGTTGTTGCCCTCCAAAACGCCAACAGGCATGATGGTCACTGATTATTTTGTCAGTCAATGGACAAAGACTAAAGGAGAAGAAAATAGGAAATTATAAAAAGAACATGAAAACAAAAGGTAATATGATCACCAGAATACGTCTCCCCCGTCAGGCTAGTGTTTCGGTCTTTTACATCCTTGACTAAGTGGTTAGAGCCTTTGCTTCTCACGGTAAAGTTCCCGGGTTCCAGAATCAAAACCTGCTAGCGTAACGCTCCAGTCTACTCAGCTGTAAATGGGGAACTGACTCTGCTCGTCAGTTAAAGAAGACAAAGGCAGCGACGAAGGGAACTTGTCACACCCACTTCATAAAGATGGGCATAGTATAGTGAAATCTCTAACACTTCATTACCCTACAGCAATACCTGATATAGAACTATCTTTACCTTTTACACTCTATGGAGCAGTTCCAGGTAGGTCAAGACTATCAGCTGTCAATCTCGTTAGTTAAAAAAAAAAAGTATAACCTTCCACCTAATATTACCTGTATTTGACTTGTCCATGTTTGCTGTAGTTTTTGTGGTAAAAAGTTTTTTTACGGGATGGGGTATGAGCCCCGTGCCCAACCCTCCTTAGTAGCTTTTTACGACATGCATGGTAGGGTACAGTGTTACTATTCTTTGCACCCCTTTCGGGCCCTGGTAACACACGGGTGATCTGGATTTTGCAGATGACTTGGCTCTTCTGTCCCATAACCATAATCAGATGTAAGAGAAAATAAAAATTCTCACAACAAGTGGGCCTGAAAATACACAGGGAAAAGACAACGATTACACTGACTAACAAAAAAAAAACTTTTTTTTTTCTTTCTCTAACATTTCTATGTTTTTCTGGTCAATTTTAATGCGCTGTTTTTAAATCTGCAAACCGTTTTTCTCTATCAGGTCGGGATCTCTAGAAATACGCAATTGAAGTTTTTTAACAAGGCATAAAGTATTATAACATCATTCATACAAGAAGTGTAACAGTTATGTAGGCTTGAATTTCTTTGCAGTCGACTTTCGTCGGTGAATGGCATGTGGTACATCGCGATGAAGCATCCAACAATAATCGGCAAGCATGGTCACACTCCACCGTCCTTGATAGCGTGATTCCATTACGGCGATATCTTGATGGAATCGTTCTCCATGTTCATCGCTGACTTCGCCAAGTTTGTCAGGGAAAAAGTCAAGATGCGAATCAAGCAAATGGATTTTGAGGGACATGTTACAGCCCATAATTCTGTATGCATCTATGCACTGCTTAACAATATGCACATAGTCGACAGATTTGTGATTTCACAGAAAGTTATCGACGATCGATTTGCATAATGTTCCTGTCTGTTGCGGCTGTCCCATTCACATAGGAAGCAACAAAATTTAGTATACCCAGTCTGCATGCCCGTGAGAATTGCAATGACCTTTAGGTCTCCACAAATCCGCCATTGGTAGTCATTGTACTTTATTTTTGCCAAAAGTATAGCCATATTGTCATAAGTTTCTTTCATATGAACAGAGTAGGCGACTGGAATTGATGAAAATAAATTTCCGTTATGCAATAACACGGCTTTTAGACTAGTCTTGGAAGAATCGATGAAAAGTCGCCATTCGTTGACTATGTGCTCACGACCGAGGTGCACCATTAGACCGTTTACATCTTTGCAATAGCAAATGCCATCATCCATCTCAACGTATTGAACAAGTTCTCTGTGTCTATGACGAAATTTAGATATCGGAGTATTGGGCGCTAAAAGATTCCATTCTTTGAGTCGCGAACCGAGTAATTCCGCTTGTCCTTTGGTAAGAGCGAGATCACGTATTAGATCTGAAAGTTCTGAATGGTTAATTAAGTGAACACCATCATTCACCGGTATATAATCCGAGTCAGAATTAGTTTCTAAAGCAGGTAAACTATCACTTTCTGATGGTTCATTCACGTCCAACGGATATTGTTATGGTGGAACTGGGATCGGACACGTGATTGGATCATGAGGCACTGGTTTCGATACCGATTCTACAACTTCTAGAAGCCATATTTCGCTCAGAATTATTTCAAAATACAGTAACTATTTGAAAAATAGCGTAACATATGTCATGCATCTTTTAGCAGTATAAAAAGTAGAATTATTTTGCATTTTATAAATTTTTAATAAGTTATATAGTAAAAATGAAACGGAGCAAATAACGGTTTCCCAAAAATATATTTATTCACAAATATCTTAAGTAAATGCAAGAAATGATAACAAGATAGAACTTGAAGAAACACCACTAAAGGATGTAGAATCGTACACATATCTTGGCAGTAATATAGATAAAGTTGGAGGGACAGACAGCGATATCAAAATAAGAATACAAAAGGCAAGAGGAGCTTTCATTGCATTGGGAAATATATGGAGATCAAGAGAAATACGATCCAACACGAAAATAAGAATCTTCAACTCAAATGTGAAGTCAGTCCTATTGTATGGCTCGGAGACATGGAGAACAACAAAGACAACAACCAAAAAGCTACAGACTTTCATAAATAGGTGCTTGCGTAGAATAGAGGGATTAAAATGGTATGACAAAGTTACCAACGTGGAACTGATGACAAGAACTAGACAAGTGCCAGTGGAACAAGAGATGAGAAGAAGACGATGGCGATGGATAGGACACACACTTAGGAAACCTGTTGATAGCATTACAAGACAGTCCTTGTTCTGGAAACCCCAGGGCAAGAGAGGCAGGGTAGACCAAGAAGCACATGGAGAAGAGAGCTGGAAACAGAGGTGAAAATAATGAGGAAAACATGGAAAGAACTTGAGATGATGGCACGTGACAGGAGGACTTGGCATGTGTTTGTTGAAGGCCTATGCTCCTTTGGGAGTGGAGGGTTATGAATGAATGAATATAGACAATCTTGGAGGGACAGACAATGATATCAAAATAAGAATATGTCGCATAGAGATTTATGAGCAATAAATTTTCTATATTCTTTTCTTTTCTACCCGTGTCCTCTACTTTATTATCGCTCTTTTATCCTTTTCCTGTTTTTCGCATTCGTTCCTTTGCGAGAAAATATTACTTTCCCATTCAAACTTTCGCCTGTTTCTTTTCTCATTTAGAAACGCATTTTATTGCATAATATGTCAGTCCGTGGATGTGAACGCCTCGTCAGACGTAGAGAGCAGACATTTGTCTACATTTTCAAGCTGACATGAGTTTTTCTTCGGCGTTTCTCGGCGTGAGGTGTGAACGGCGCCCTCATGCATAACTCAGAAATGAGGCATGTCGTAGGAGGTGTGAAGACGCGTTTTGGCAGTTATGACCAGAGTCTAAGTATGTGAAGTGTTAAGAGAGAGAGAGAGAGAGAGAGAGAGGGGGGGGGGGTGAGACCGGCGCTATTTCGGGTTTTCGTAATAGCGTGGGATCCTTTGTCCGTTTTCATATATCTTACCCAGAGTTTTAAACTTCATTCACTCAGTACTCCGCAATCATGACGAGAACGATCTAGCGTTCGATTCCTAAAGATCTCTGTTAATAGAAGCATCATTTAGTTGGTCGAAGTGGATTTAGTTCTTAGTAGTTCTGTGTGGCCCAACTCTACCAGCGTCTTAGCACATGAGAAATATCTGTGAAGAACAAAAACATTTTTTTCTTAAAGACTTGGGTGTATAAAGTAAAACCTGTCTGGCATTGCAGTGGCATCCAGAACGACAGAGTACCCATTACATGAACTTTAAGATTAAATGAAGTAACGGGCCTATCGCGCCAGATTTAATTCTTCCTGAGTAAAACCTCAAGTAAATTTTCATCCCTTGTGGCAGGTAAAATATTGCAATCAGTAACATTCCGACGGAGTTTTAACTAGTTGTGGTGTGACCAAATAAAGTCCTATACTGAGAGAAGGCACCGAACTGACATTCCTAGCCACTAGAAATCTAAGCTATTGACACTTTGCTCGCTGTTAACGTTCGTGCCTGGACAATTTTAATGTGACAGAACCAGATATCCTAAAAAAAGAAATACCAAGGAAACGTTCCCTGAAGTAGCGAATTCAACCTATCTTTATGGAGCTGGGGTTCCCTTGGCCAATGACTAACCCTGGAGATTCTGTATAGCATGTCTTAAAAATTGTTTGTCTAGAAGTTGCTACCAAAGCTGTAAGTACGAGCGAAAGCTAGTGATCACGGCTGACTGAATAGAGTCAATGCAGGACTGAGTGATTCCTTTATTGTTGTATTTTGGCACCCATTTTGCTGTCTTAAATTTCTTTATGAAAGTTTTGTTGCTAACAATATTTTATTTAGGATAGATCAGAGTATCAAAGTCTGTTCATACCTTTAAAGGGAAATCTTAGATCTAGCATATGTATCCGTGACTCTTTGGGGCTATCACTTTTCTTCTAACAGGACTGTGGGCTATACATCGAGGGAAAAGATCATACCAATGGGTCTATCATTCTTGTAGCAATTCATTGACTTTATGATTATTTGTATATGCTTGATGTAATTTTTATGTGTTGTGATGGAATTTTATTATGATAATTAAAATTCAATTAAACTTAATCAGTGTGTCGGTCAGCTCGTTCCCAATTATCTATATTTTCATTGTCATAGTTTCACGTCTGTGCGTCTATTGTAGTCACTTATGTGTGCGTGTATGCGAGCAATATATATATATTAATATATATTATACAGACGGTCTGACAAATCTTAATCTGTTGTAGATGATAGGCTGACTGAGAGAAATCATCTCGAGGGTCAGAGACCGAATCTAATATATTTCCTCAATCTCACTCGTGAAATCTATTTCTATTTTATCATCTCACTTAGCTATCACCTGTTTCTATTGCTATTCAGAAGGGCCCAACCTAAGTCTTAATTCACCTATCACAAATCTACGACAAACGGTTGCTCGTTTCCGGGAATTGAACTCAAATTCCAGAGCAAATAAGACAAATGTGGACTCGTCCGAAGGATTTTTGAACTTTAAGAGTAGAGGAAAACGAGACGACAAATTCTGTAAGATTCTGTATTCTGAAATAGAGTAAGAGTGTGATTGTCTCGTAGATTTTTGTATCTTTGAAAATAACTATTCCCCTAGACTAACGATCTAATTATGGGCGTGCTGACCACACAATTAATAATAGTTTTTCCACAGCATTTTTGAGTAATATACATTTGAGTTACAGGTTGATTTTGTCGGAATATATGTTAATTACTGATTTTGTAATACTAAACGCTGGTAAAGTTTGTGATTGTCTAACAGTCACTTGGTTTGAAGCAGAAAGGTGTTTGAACTAAGTTAAGGAGTGCGTTTCGGACTATTTCGTCCAGATTAATTGCCTCCCTTACCCGATCTGACTTCAGGAGTGAACTTGTAGTGGACTTAAAATTAAGGGAATTTTTTTTTCTCCTTTAATTTTTTTGTACTAATTATTTTGTTTCCACTGTAGCAACTTATTTTTTAGTGAGTAATCTTAACTAATATTTATTTGGTGTAGTCGTCTGCATTAGGTGCTTTATTGCCGATTAATAGCAGCGATAGTTAGATACTATAGTATAGGAGGAGGTATCCCAGGTTAAAGTATATCATCGTTTTGTTTTGTATTTTCTCGTAAGTGGTAGGAACCAGATTATCCTTTTTCTTCTTTTCTTCCTTGAGTAGTCTCAGTCACTGATTTATTATGGCCGAGAGGGCGAAACTGAGGCAGATGCTCAGACAGGAAGCAATGGAAGAGGGACTGGACGGCAACGAAGCGAAAGCTTTTGTCAGGGACGAACTTGAGAGATATGATGCGGAGAGGAAAGCAGCTGAAGCTAAAGAGGAAAAAGAAGAAGCTAGGAGGAAAGAAGCGGAAGACCGTAAATTAGAGCAGAATAAGATGGATGAGGAAATGGAAATTCGCAGGGCGAACGAAAGAGAGAAGGAGAGACAGCATGAGGAAAGAGAGAAGGAGAGACAGCGTGAGGACAGAGAGAAGAAGAGACAGCATGAGAAGAACATCATTTTATTACAATATCTATTTTATAACGCAAGGGCAACAACTGCTTGAAATTTATAGTCACTTTTCTCGGTAAGCATTTGTCTTCTCGCGTTGGTGTTGAATGCAGTTGAGTTTTTGAGCTGTGGTCATTTTGCGCTGGACTGCGCATGACTTGTCTTGCTTCTTGGTCGATCGGTTTCCGCCCACCACTAGTGGAGTGAGCGATTTGGAATGGCGAAAGAGATGCCTCGTTGAAGAGGGGATCTCCGCTATTTTTTTGTTCTGTCAGGGATGTGTAGTCCTCTTAATGGATATTTCGTTTATTCGAGATAATACCTCTAGTGTTTCCCACATGCCGGGAGGCGTGATATTTCTGTGTATTTCATGAAAGCAAGGTAAATTGACTTTTTCATTAACTCTATCGATTTTTGGTCGTGAACGATTTCTGGTTCATAGCCTGTCTTCGAAAGTCGTCGTCACGAGATGTTTTCCTAGCTCACATGTCGCTGTATTGTGCTGCATCGGTTGATGCAGGTCCCAAGGACTATTACTTGCTACTTGGTTACCTGAACTAGGTTTGAAAAACCTTTGTTATCTAGAGGATATTTTTGAGGACATTATTTATACTTCGGCGGACGTGTCTGTCTTGCTGAAGTCAGACTAAGGAGAGTGAACTGATCTCATACATCTGGTTATCTCCTGGCTGTTATAGAAAAGGATGGAGTTTTTCACCTGACTACATTTACAGCACTATGAAATATAACATGCATCTGACTCATCATTGTAATGCTGTCTACCGTCTATTGCTGCATTGAATGTTGCTGTGATAATGACTGTTTGATGTGTCTACATATTCGCGTAACCATTTTGTCACTGTGGCGTCCACAATAAATAATGAAGAAAAACGTCAACGGCTGTTTCAAGAATCATTGACTTTATACGTCGTGAGTTTACTGACGTCCTATGTGGATTGCCCTGTTATTTTTGTATGAACATTGTTTTGACTGAACACATCTGCACACTACACAAAACCAGACATGCGGATACCATCCATCATCATATGGCATCACGCATCATTTGGTGGCCATAAGCTGGTTTGATTCTGGTACCAGCAGCAAACACGGGGTCCCTTACCCACTTCATTTTCAACAAGAATTCATCAGCATCCTTCAAGAAATTAACATTCTTCAATACAGTCAACATCTTCAAAATTTTCAAAGTACTCGGCGTTGCCCGGTAAAAGTCAAAATTTCAATTTTTTGACGGAAACAAGAATTTGACAGTACCCGGCGTTGTTACATGTTGCCGGATAACTCGGACTGCTGTTATCTTTTACGCAAGTCAAGCAAGTTGCTGCTGTCAAGGTTCCAGTGCTGTCGTTTTTGTGAAGGTCAAGTGCCGGTTGAAACGGGTTGTTTTCTGAAGAAGGCCAAGTACCGATTTCCATCAACTTACTTTTGGATTAGAAGGTCAAGTGCCGAAACAACTCAACACACACAGTATTTCAGAAGCTCTTGTACCATCGTGTTAGCAGTGGAAGCAGTTCAGATGTGCCATCATCGTTGGAGCTTCGCTCTTTAGGACGTTGATTGACATCCGTTTTTTTTTTCTGCTGTTTCGACGATTGGAAGCCTATAAGTTAAGTGGCCTGTTTGTATGTAAACTGTGCCCTTATACTTCTGCTGAGTCTTCTGTGTATCATCTCATTCTTTATATGTTTATATTTCAGCGGGTTCTCGGTTGGGTGGTGTCTCCGTTAGATTATGCCACGTCATAGAGGTCGTCTATTGTGAGCGTTTTCTGTAGGGTTTGCAAATTTCCGATACTGGAATTTGCTAAGCGACTTCTGTTGCTATTTATGTTAGCTGTGATGACATGTTTTAATATTGTTTTCGTTATTATTTCGCATTCTTTAGTTTTGTTTTGATTTGTTTGTATTTGTTAGCCTACTCTTGTCTATAATTTAGTTTCATACAACATTTTTGTTTATACACTGGTGTCATGTATTTTGTTTAATTCTATCGCAGATATCGTCACATTTTTTGTGATATTTCATTAATTTCTGCTTTATTTTTAGTTGATTTCTGCGAACGTTTTTGTATTGTTGCTGATCTTTGTTATTGTTTACATTGTTATTGTTTACATTGTTTGCATTGTTTACATTTTCAATGTTTACATTCTGCATGTGTTTACATAGTCATTGTTTACAGTTATAGTAATTAGTTAATGGGCTATGCTAATGCACTGTTACTACTACACTGATGATAAATGAATGATGAATAGTGTCGTGCACTATTGAATGAGAAGTGCACTTATGATCAAGAATTGATTGGTGATATTTCATATACAAGTTCTTTGATTGGAGACTTGTTTCCCACAGAGACTGGGATAATATAAGGTGATGTGAATATACAAGTGCTTAATTAAGACTTGTTACACTTAGGTTTGAAATAAATTAGTTAATTATTACAGGTTTTGGACTCATATGTTAGACAACATGTCTACATTTGAGCACTTTATTGAGCAGGGTAAATTGCTTGGGAAGACTGGTGATAAGTTAGAAGAATTTGCAACTGCTCGATATGATAAAGCAATGGAAGCTGAACAAAAGAAACTGCATATGGAAGCTGAACAAAAGAAACTGCAGATGCAGGTGGATGAAAAAAGATTCCAAATGGAAATGGAAAAAAAAAAAAAGGGAATCAGAAGCTGAGGAAAGAAAACTCCAGCTAGAAAGAAAAAAAGAAAAAAAAAACTAAAAGCTAGAAAAAAAGCTGAAAATAAAAGACTTGAAAAAGACTTGAAAAAGGCTGAGAATAAAAGACTTGAAAAAGAGGCTGAAAATAAAAGACTTGAAAAAGAGGCTGAAAATAAAAGACTTGAAAAAGAGGCTGAAAATAAAAGACTTGAAAAAGAGGCTGAAAATAAAAGACTTGAAAAAGAAGCTGAAAGACTTCAAATAGAGGCTCAGGCTGAGGAGAGAAGATTACAGAGAGAGTCTGATGAGAGGAAAGAGAAAGCAAAAATGGAACATGAAGAAAAGGTCTTAGCTTTAGAGTTGAAAAAATTGAAATTGATGAACATGAGTAATGGTAATGATTCAAACAAGGGTTCATCTTCTGGTAAGGCTAATAATGATACTTTTAAGATTAAGTTACCAACTTTTAGTCCTTCCAGTGATGACATAATGTTCTATCTGGACAGATTTGAACAAGCATGTACAGCTCATAACATAGACAAAGCAAAATATGTTTATCAGTTATCAGGGATACTGACAGGTAAAGCTCTAAGTATATTAAATATGGTGGATGAACCTGACAAGAACAATTATGAGGTTGTCAGGGCCGCTTTGTTAAAGAAATATCAGCTTAACGAAGACGGCTATCGTCTACAATTTAAAAACATGTTACCTGAAAATGGAGTTGAATTCTCCGAGTTTATTGCAAGAATACGCATTACTTTCTCACGATGGGTTGAACTATCTAAGACGGAAAAAAAAAAACTTATGAAGGACTTATGGACTTAATACTTAGAGACAAAGTCATGTCGTCTGTCAATGAGTCTTTCCTTGCTTTCCTTCATGAACGTAAACCTAAAACAATAAAAGAAATGGAAGATTTCTGTTGCCAATACGTAACTGCACACCCACACATAACCATGGGTAACTCTAAGGTGAAAGAAGGTTTACCAGTTGCTTCGGCAGCTCCGTATGGTCAAAACTTTGCTCGTAGATTCCAACAAAAATTTTGATAGAAAGAGTAGCGGTAATTTCTGTCAAAATCATGGAAACCAATTTCATGGTGATTCTTCTTCGAAGAATTGGAGACAACCTGATAGTGGTCGTTACTATCACCCTAATAATTATAGGCATTTCAAAAGAGGATATGGTAATAGAGGTTATTCCTGCCGAAGACCTCAGAACCAAACAAATAGATGTTCGCATCAATGTGAACATGATAGTAATCGTGGAAACTGGAATTCGAACCAGGATAACAATTACAATAGAGACAATAATAACTGCAGAGATAATAATAACTCTGATAACTTCAGAGGTAATAATAGTCGGGGTAGATCTCAACACAAAAAAAAAGAGATATCAGCAGGCTAATGCTGTACAACAGGAAACTGAGGGAGCCTGTAATCATGTTGTTGATAATAAAAAACTTTGACGCTGTCACTGGTTCTGCTTTTGACTTTGAGAGAGCAAACAAATGCCCCCAATGCAGTACTTTATTCGAACCGGGTACCATAACTACTTTGAGTTGTGGTCACCCACTTCCCGCTCTTCCTGCTGCTGTTGCGCATGACGGGAGGGGTTCTTTAATTCTACATAAGGGTCTTGTTAATGATACTCCGGTCTCACTACTTTTCGATTCCGGATGCACCACTATTGGTGTTAGACAATCGCTTGTAGATCCATCTTGTGCTACAGGAAGGGTTATTAAATGTGTCACATTTGGCGGCACTCTAGAAAAAAAATATCCTACTGCTGTAATTCGCATTTGCCACTCCTTTCTTTACTGGAGATGTGCATGCTTGTCTCTTACCTAATCCTATTGCGGACCTTATTATTGGTCGTATTCACGGAGTTAGGGAGTGTACCCCACAGCAGATTGCTGCTTGGGAAGATAATAACATGCAAGCTACAAATGCAGTAGTTACAAGAGCACAAGCTCTACAAACACCCGAAACTTCACTGAATAGTGATAATGAAGTTGATAGCCAAGATAGTCACTTAGTAATCACTCGTGACTCTTTCATAAAATTGCAAGAAGAAGATCCTTCTTTAAAAAAATTCTTCGTTCTTGCGAAGAAAGGTGATCCGAATCAGGATACAAATAGAAAATCTTGGATTGCAATGAGAACGGCGTACTTGTACGTATGGTACAAGATTCGACTACGTCGGCACATTCGCAAATTCTTGTTCCCAAGAGCATGAGAGTGCAAATATTACAACATGCTCATGACTCGCAATGTGCTGGACATATGGGTTTTTCCCGTACGAAGTCGAGAGTCCTTGCGGCTTTCTTTTGGCCTTTTGTCAATAAGGACATTCGTATTTACTGCCGATCATGCAAGGTATGTCAGGAGGTCAAATCTAGAGGACCACGACATGCTGCGCCTATCCAGGCTGCTGACATTCCTATTCGGCCGTTTCAGAAAATGGCCATAGATATTATTGGCCCTTTTAAGGTCAAGTCGGCCAGAGGACATCAGTTTATCCTTACATGTGTCGATATGTGCACACGTTGGCCAGAGGCTATTCCTCTTAAGAGCATATCTACTAGAGATATCGCAGATGCTCTTTGGTTGATATTTTCTCGCTTGGGGTTCCCCAGAGAAATTATTGTCAGACCATGGCACTCAACTCATATCTGACACTATGTCACAGGTAATGTCTACCTTACATATTGAACGATCTCTCAGTAGTATCTACCATCCTATGTCTAATGGGTTAGTTGAGCGTCTGAACAGAACGCTCAAGACTTTGCTTGGTAAGATAACTGAAGATCATCCTCAAGATTGGGACAGGGTTTTACCCGCGGCTCTCTTTGCCTATAGAGAAGTCCCTAATGAACACACAGGATTTTCTCCCTTCGAACTTGTCTTTTGCGCGCGTCCACGCGGCCCTATGTCTTTATTACACGATCTCATCACTGCCGATGATATTAGCGATGAAACTCAATCCTCATATGAGTATGTCATTGCTCTTAGACAAAAGATCATTGAGGCATGTAAGCTAGCAACTGCTTCATCAGAAATTGCTAAAGAGAAGGCAAGACAGTTTGCTAACAAGAATAGATGTCTACGACAACTTTGTCCAGGTGACAAAGCATTCGTCCTACTCCCCAGTAGGGAAAATAGACTTCTTATTGCATGGAAAGGTCCGTATGCAATAGTCTCTCGGATTTCCGATGTTGACTATGTGGTCGATATTGATGGAAAGCATAAAACTTTCCATATAAAACATGCTTTCGGAATTTCACGAACGTCCGGACTATTTGCTGCCTATTTTCCAGGCAACGGATGATGCTCCTGCACCTCACGGTCATTATTCATCCCTGTCTGTCATACAGGATGAGGAAGCTACCTTCTCTGATGTCAACCTTCCCCTTCCAGTGGTTCCATTACATTCCACGGAATCTTGGAAAAAAACGTTTCTGTTTCTCCTAATCTTTCTGGTGACGAACATCGACAAGTCTCGTCGATGTTACAAACATTTCAGGATGTTCTCACTGACATTCCTGGACACACACAGATGTCATAGAACATGACATAATTCTTACCGACAATAATCCAATTAGGGTTAGGCCGTATCCTATCCTATTCCTATACACTTTCAGTCGCAAGTGGAAAAGGAATTGGATGAAATGATTCAATTAAATATAATTGAACCATCGACTTCACCATATTCTTCTTCCATGGTTATTGTCCGGAAGAAGGATAAGAACATACGAATTTGTGTTGATTATCGCAAATTGAATCAGGTCACAAAGTTCGATGCTGAACCGATGCCTTTGTTAGAAGATCTACTGATTAGACTTTCTAATTCTAGATTCTTCACTAAACTTGACTTGTCTAAAGGTTATTGGCAAGTGCCTTTAGCAGAGCATGCCAAACCTCTTACTGCTTTTTCTACACCTAGGGGTCTATTTCAATGGAATGTTATGCCTTTTGGTCTCATGAACGCCCCTGCCACTTTCGTTCGCATGATGCGTCGAATTCTGTCACATCGTTCGGATGTCATCGCATACTTAGATGACATCTGTCTCTTCAGTGATACCTGGGAAGATCACTATTTAGGGTTATATGACTTACTGTCCACTCTACGTGAGAATAATTTGACAGCAAAACCTTCTAAAGCTTTTGTTGGTTTTGGTGAAATCTCTTTCCTGGGTCATCGTGTTGGTCATGGTCTCTTGAAGACAGACAGAAGACCACAATACTTCCAAAATACTGAACATCTCTGTTCCTAAAAAACGAAGAAGAAACAAGTTAGGAGTCTCTTAGGTTTAATTCAATTTTATGGGAGATTTATTCCAAATTTATCTTCGATCATGGCACCTCTCTCAACATTGTTGAAGAAAGGTTCGCCTAATCTGGTCCGTTGGTCTGAAGAATGCCAATCTTCATTAGACCAAATCAAGAATATATTTTCTTCTCCTCCCATCTTAAGATTACCTACTCTTGATAGGACTTTTGTTTCGGAGTGATGCTTCATCCACTGGGATTGGAGCAGCACTGATGCAAGAATATGCAAATACTCTGCATCCTGTTATGTACATTTCTAGAAAACTAAATGCGGCAGAGAGGAACTACTCGGTTTTAGACCGTGAGTTGTTAGCGATGGTTTGGTCAATTCTAAAGCTACAAAGATTCCTCCTGGGCGCACATTTCATTCTAGAGACTGATCAGAAAGCTCTTACAGCTATTCAGACTAAGAATTTGAAGAGTTCGAGATCCACTCGATATGCTATAGCTTTTCAACCTTTTCACTTCACGGTACGAGCTATCCGTGGTGCGGATAATGTGATGGCTGACATTTTGTCTAGATGCCCACATGACTCCAACTAATACTTCTGTCCTATATTTCCATATATTACAGAGTCATAACACACCTATATTACTACAATAGATTAGCACATCTGTACTCACTTTATATGTACACACTATCGTGCTTTGTTGTCATCTTCTTCTGTTCGTTTTTTAAGATGATAGAGGAGGACTGAGTAGTTAATATAAGGGCCGTTAGTTTACTAAACAGCCACAATTATTAATAATGTGTTGTACCTTATGAAGCATATTAGTTATTAATTAGCATTATATTGCTTGTACTTTCTCAGAATGTCATTGTTGAGCTGAGGACTTACCTTACTAGTATCAAGCATGACGAGTTCTAGATTGTGTACTTACCCTCGGAATACCAGAGCATATGTCCTGGATCGTCATGTAGTTTAACTTTACTATGTACTTATGTCATTACATGTCAAAGAATGTACTATTTAAATTTTCCTATCAGATTTGTACATCCATTTTTAAAGACAATATTAGAGTATGCTGTTTAATGATGATTATGGTAACTTGCATACGTATATTGTGTTTACATGCTAACGTGATGTGTGTTGGTGACACCTCCCCGATGTGAATATTTTTTTTGAGACATATTTATTTTTCTGTTGAGGTATATCCTCACCAGACACTCTATATTTAGCCTCATGTTAGGCAATTTAATTAATTATCAGCGCATAATTCGTGCGTTTTGAGCCGCTTATCGCATGCTCTTTGATATTAAAAAAAAAAAAAATATGTTCCACATTTTTTTTTTTTTTATCGGGAGGAGGTGGTGATATGTTGCGTGATAAATTCTCGCAACATCATTTTATTACAATATCTATTTTATAACGCAAGGGCAACAACTGCTTGAAATTTATAGTCACTTTTCTCGGTAAGCATTTGTCTTCTCGCGTTGGTATCGAATGCAGTTGAGTTTTTGAGCTGTGGTCATTTTTTGCGCTGGACTGCGCATGACTTGTCTTGCTTTTGGTCGATCGGTTTCCGCCCACCACTAGTGGAGTGAGCGATTTGGAATGGCGAAAGAGATGCCTCGTTGAAGAGGGGATCTCCGCTATTTTTTTGTTCTGTCAGGGATGTGTAGTCCTCTTAATGGATATTTCGTTTATTCGAGATAATACCTCTAGTGTTTCCCACATGCCGGGAGGCGTGATATTTCTGTGTATTTCATGAAAGCAAGGTAAATTAACATTTTCATTAACTCTATCGATTTTTGGTCGTGAACGATTTCTGGTTCATAGCCTGTCTTCGAAAGTCGTCGTCACGAGATGTTTTCCTAGCTCACATGTCGCTGTATTGTGCTGCATCGGTTGATGCAGGTCCCAAGGACTATTACTTGCTACTTGGTTACCTGAACTAGGTTTGAAAAAACCTTTCACACCTGACTACATTTACAGCACTATGAAATATAACATGCATCTGACTCATCATTGTAATGCTGTCTACCGTCTATTGCTGTATTGAATGTTGCTGTGATAATGACTGTTTCAACAGTTCTCGTCTCGTTTGAAGGGATACTTGACAAAGTGCCTTGAGCTTTCACAGCTCGCCTCTACCTATGAAGGTCTTGAGGAATTTGTTATAACCGAACAAATAAAGAACACTTTGTCTGCTGACACCCGGAGATTTTTAACTGAGCAAGGTGCAGAAAAGCTTGAAGACATCTTGGAAAAGTCTGAGCATTATCAAAATGCGCTGGCCGAACTGCCGGCCACAAAACGTAAACCGACAGAAGAGCATTTTCGAAAGAATAATCTAGACCAATCTTCTCATGCTTCCAACCAGAATAACCACAGAGAAACTGGACATCAAAACTCCCCTCCTGAAAAATCCAAGTTCTACTAAAACAAGTACCCTAACCACAGTAAACAGTCTGATCAACCCCACCGTTCCTCGTGGCACCGCAGCCAGCGAGGACAAGGTGACAAAGGGAAAAACCCCTGCGCAGGACTAATGATCAGAGCGAGCACACTGAACCTAAACGCATCGGATGCTTGCTAACAGTCTCGCAAGGCGGAATTATTGACAGTGATTCCCAACTCGAGGGAGAGAGACCCTCAACGCGAGGTACTGTTATTTTGAACGGTTCTCATACTTTATGTTTATTTGACACGGGGCTTTCTTATGATTGCATTGTTGCCAGACACCTGGTCAAACCCGGTCAAGAGACAGGAGAGACCGTCAAACTTTGTGGAGTTTCTAAGAGTGAGGCACCAACAACGCTTCCCATCGCATTGGTGGAGATCCACTCTGAGTTTGTCAGAGGCGTGATCAAAGCGGCTGTTATAGATGACCCCATCTACCCAGTCATACTTGGCGGTAGATACGTGTTTATTGTGAAACCGGAAGAGCCGATTGTGGCAGCAGTAACTACACGATGGGAAAAAAAGAAGGAACGGGAGCCTGCGCCTAATTTGTTACCTATGGAACTTAAAGAATCGCAACAAAAGGATCCTACTTTGGCACCCTGCTTTAGGAAACTGCCCATGGCTAAGGAACCCAGACAGCACGGGGACATTTTTTCTAAGGATGGCGTAATTTATCGCAGAACGGGCAAGCCTGACCAAGGTTACAACCAGCTCCTAGTACCGAAACAGTACAGAAGCCAAATCCTAGAAATGGGGCACTCTCTTCCCTTCAGCGGATATATGGGACAGAACGTCACAAACCAACGGATAACCACTCATTGTTGGTGGCCAGGAGTAAATACTGATATTATCAGGTATGTCAAATCCTGTGCCCAGTGCCAACGTGTACCACCGAAGCAACGGACACCCCCAGTCCACATGGGTGAAATGCCAATAACGGGAACTCCATTTGAACGGGTAGTGATCGACATTTTAGGACCCTTAAAAGGGACTAAAAGAAGGAACAGGTTCATCCTGACCTTAGTCGACACATGCACTTTATTGGCAGAAGCTATCCGGCTAACATGCGCAGATGCCAAGCATGTCGCAGAAGCCCTAGTGCAGATTTTTACTCGGTTGGGATTCCCTACACAAGTGTTGACGGATAACGGATCTCCATACCGAAACCTGTTAATGGATGAGATCGTTAAGATCTTGAGGGACCAGCACATCTACACTAAGCCTTACACTCTGGCCAGAATTGGGTTAGTAGAACGTGTTAACGGAAACCTCAACATGATGCTAAGTAAACTGGCACAAGTGAAACCTGACGATTGGGATCTTTCTATCTCTGCAGCTCTATTTGGCTACAGAGAAACCCCACATACGTCCACATGATTTCCGCCAGCCACGCTTTTATTCGGCAGACCCATTAAGGGCCCGCTTGAAGCCTTACTTTGGTCACTGACAGACGAGAAGGCGGATGAGACAGTCGTCTCAGCCAGTAAATATATGTCGGATTTAAAGGAAAGGTTGAAACTAGGATGGGATCTAGCAACGACCAACTTTAAGCGAGCACGCACAAAGCACGCTAACCGATACAGGAAAGTCGCGAAAGAGAGAGAACTGGAAGCGGGAGAGAAAGATTTGGTGTTACTCCCTACCGGGAACAACAAACTGAGGATCGGATGGCAAGGGCCGTTTACCGTCCTGAAAAAGATTTCTAAGGCTAACTACCAGATCTCTATTGAAAGAAAGGAGAAGGTTTTTCCATTTAAATCTGTTAAAGAGATACTTAGAAAGACCGGTGCCGACCTCCGAACAGCTCCTGACGATCGCGAAAATTGTCGAAGATGACGATAGTGGCAGGGAAATTCCACTGCACACACACGAAATCTTTCAAAAATGTCAAAAGCGGCGACGCTCTTTCAAGCCCGCGCGGAAGACATTCCAGAGAAAAGAAACTTTGGGAGTAGACTTGAGTAGGAATTGGAGAGAGACGGAGGGGGGAGATGAGAGGGAAGAGAACAGACACCCGGAAGCTACGGATATAGGAAATGTATTTTCATAACGTAAACATGGAGTGCTTCCATATCTTAAAGGGGGGACGTTCAGTCGCATAGAGATTTATGAGCAATAAATTGTCTAATTTCTTTTCTTTTCTACCCGTGTCCTCTACTTTATTATCGCTCTTTTATCCTTTTCCTGTTTTTCGCATTCGTTCCTTTGCGACAAAATATTACTTTCCCATTCAAACTTTCGCCTGTTTCTTTTCTCATTTAGAAATGCATTTTATTGCATAATATGTCAGTCCCTGGAGGTGAGCGTAATAGTGTGAGAATTCGCCTCGTCAGACATAGAAAGCAGACATTTGTCTACATTTTCAAGCTGACATGAGTTTTTCTTCGGAGTTTCTCGGCGTGAGGTGTGAACGGCGCCCTCATGCATAGCTCAGAAATGAGGCATGTCGTTGGAGGTGTGAAGACGCGTTTTGGCAGTTATGGCCAGCGTCTAAGTATGTGAAGTGTTAAGAGAGAGGGGGAGAGAAAGAGAGAGACCGGCGCTATTTCGGGTTTTCGTAAGAGCGTGGGATCCTTTGTCCGTTTTCATATATCTTACCCAGAGTTTTAGACTTCATTCACTCAGTACTCCGCAGTCAAGTCGAGAACGATCTAGCGTTCGATTCCTAAAGATCTCTGTTAATAGAAGCATCATTTAGTTGGTCGAAGTGGACTTAGTTCTTAGTAGTTCTGTGTTGAGTGACACTGGGGTGGCCCAACTCTACCAGCGTTTTAGTACATGAGAAATATCTGTGAAGAACAAAAACATTTTTTTTCTTAAAGACTTGGGTGTATAAAGTAAAACCTGTCTGGCATTGCAGTGGCATCCAGAACGACAGAGTACCCATTACATGAACTTTAAGATTAAATGAAGTAACGGGCCTATCGCGCCAGATTTAATTCTTCCTGAGTAAAACCTCAAGTACATTTGCAGCCCTTGTGGCAGGTAAAATATTACTATCAGTAACTGTCCGACGGAGTTTTAACTAATTGTGGTGTGACCACCTTTAAAGGGAAATCTTAGATCTAGCATATGTATCCGTGACTGTTTGGGGCTATCACTTTTCTTCTAACAGGATTGTGGGCTATACATCGAGAGAAAAGATCATACCAACGGGTCTATCATTCTTGTAGCAATTCATTGACTTTATGACTATTTGTATATGCTTGATGTAATTTTTATGTGTTGTGATGGAATTTTATTATGATAATTAAAATTCAATTAAACTTAATCAGTGTGTCGGTCAGCTCGTTCCCAATTATCTATATTTTCATTGTCATAGTTTCACGTCTGTGCGTCTATTGTAGTCACTTATGTGTGCGTGTATGTGAGCAATATATATATATATATTAATATATATTATACAGACGGTCTGACAAATCTTAATCTGTTGTAGATGATAGGCTGACTGAGAGAAATCATCTCGAGGGTCAGAGACCGAATCTAATATATTTCCTCCATCTCACTCGTGAAATCTATTTCTATTTTATCATCTCACTGAGCTATCACCTGTTTCTATTGCTATTCAGAAGGGACCCAACCTAAGTCTTAATTCACCTATCACAAATCTACGACAGAATACAAAAAGTAAGAGGCGCTTTCATTGCATTGTGAAACATATGGAGAACAAGAGAAATCAAGTCCAACACCAAAATAAGAATCTTCAACTCAAATGTAAAGTCAGTCCTATTGTATGGCTCTGAGACATGGAGAGCAACAAAAAACAACAACTAAAAAGCTACAGACTTTTGTAAACGGGTGCTTGCGAAGAATAGAAGGACTGAAATGGTATGACAAAGTCACAAATGTGGAGTTGATGACAAGAACCAGTAAAGTGCCAGTGGAACAAGATCTGAGAAGAAGACGCTGGCGATGGATAGGACACACATTGAGGAAACCTGTTGATAACATTGCAAGGCAGTCCTTGTTCTGGAATCCACAGGGAAAGAGAGGCAGAGGTAGACCAAAAAACACATGGAGAAGAGAGCTGGATACAGAGGTGAAAATGATGAGGAAAACATGGAAAGAACTTGAGCGGATGGCACAGGACAGGAAGACTTGGCATGCGTTTGTTGAAGGCCTATGCTCCTCGAGGAGCTAAAGGTATTGATTATTGATTGATAATACTACCTAATATTAAGGAGCCTCGGTGGCGCTGGGGTTAGTGCACTGGCTTCCTAGCTCGGTGGTCCATGGTTCGATCCCCAGTTGAGGTGGGATTTTTTAGACCGCAAACGGCTCCGGGGTCGACCCAGCCTCAGGAATTGGGTACCGGAGCAACTATGGGAAGGATAAGGCGGCCGGCGTGATGCTGACCACATCACCCCTCGTGTGCCGATGTCACGAAAATATCGGCCTGACACCATATTCCCAAAATACATGTAACGGGATTCCCCCCTTATTTAGGTATTACCAGCATGTGTATTTAGTGAAGCTTTATTTATGTCCTATTTGTCCACGAATATTCTGACTAATTTTCATTAATAATTATGTCACAAGAGGCACAAAGAGTTAAAAAAAAACAAAAAAAAAAAACCTAGTCCCATAGCAGAAACTGCAGAAGGGGAGTGAGAATTCACTAAATAGTAAAAATTCGAAAATCCGGACTGCTCGAGGATTTGGTCGGTCCGGATTTTCGGTTTTTCCGGATTCTCGGGCAGTGCTTTTAAAATTCAAATTAAAGGAAGAATAAAGAAGAGATGAACATGGCAATTTTATTGGTTTAATCATTAGCAACTACAGAATGCTTCATTTATCCAAATGAGTATATTTATTTGTTTATTTCTGCGAATTCTGTTGCGTCTGCTGCACTGCTTGTGGCTGGAACACTTACAGCTTCTACTGAGTCTGCTGCACTGCTTGTCGATGGAACACTTTTTGATCGGCAGACGCTTCTATTGTTTCCTTTAAATACTTGCGTATATCTCCTTGTTTACGACTTTGTACTTTCTTTTTGATTGTTGTTTGAGGCCGCTGAGTTTCTCGCTATTTAACAGTCAATACCAAGATGAAGACTCCTTGATATTATCTACACTGTAGATCTAGGCTTTTCCGGTGGCTTTTCTGCCATTCCGAAACGTGCTGAGCTGAAGTCATGAGCTCCAGTTTCTCCAGCTTGGCTTGCATTTAAAGGATCATCACATCTGGTCCTAAGCTAGGAGTAAGAAGTGCGTGACATACTGTGCATTCCTCGCTATCCAAGGGGGCTCTCCAACTATGCAGAGCTAAAATACTATACTCTGGTTCTAGGCTCTCCCAAGGAATTGTCACGTCCTGCACAGAGCCACTTCTCAGCTTCCACTGCCTATCACTGGTTCCATAATGAGATCCTTCTGCATGCAGTCAACCAAGTCAAAGCCAAAGAATTATGCCTGGTCGCTCTCTTGTACACTACGGCCGTATTCTTTGACATTTGTTGTACTGACTAATTGGGACCCCAAGATGCAGCAATAGTGAATGCAGTCAGCAACCCATAGCTGTACTGCTTGCATCAGGACCAGCGAACCAGAGCTTTTCAAGACTGCAGTCCACCTCCACGTGGTGGTCCTGGAAACAGTCTGCAGCAGTGCAGTCTGGCTGAGCAAGTGTGGATCGCAATGGGAAGGCAAACCCGGTCCCTCAAAAATGCCATGCTGAAGTCGGATGTGTCGACCGAAAGGTGCAGATATCACAGCTTAGGCGTAAACAGACACAACGCAACCACCGTCCTTTTCAGGGCGAACGATGAGGAAAAAGAAGAAGTACTGACTAATTACGTGCTTTTCAGTTGTCGGCACTTTTTTATTTCTCTGCTATGTAGCAGACATTTTTTTTTCAAACATTCTTACACTCCTCTCAGTGTTAAGTCGTCATGTCTGTTTGGTTACTCGTTCCTACCTGCTGGGAAAGCCTAAAATCATGTTGGTTAATGTCGGGTGTGGCCGACATCAGACTACAGATTAACAATAAAATCGCCCCAGCGACTTTGGTTAAGCATTGATAAGGCGTGCCGGGCGATAAATTACTCGTCTATCGACAGATTACAGACACGCACTTATCAGTCGGACACACCTGAGTGGAAATGTTGTAATAGTCCGAGCAGATGTAAGAAGTTATTTGTAAACATTGCCGAGATAGGATCGGATGTTTTCATTCCATATATGGGAGACGTGACCTTTTGCATCACGCGCAGAATTTTTCCTACGTAGAAATATTTTTATAATAATAGCCACTTCAGTCATAAGTGACTATGGGAATGCGCCCCTGAGGTGGCAGCCCTCAGCTGCTTATTTTCCTAGTGCTCCTTTCGACGTTTTCTCCTCTCCTCTGCTTGTTGTTTGAGCCTCTTTTCGCCCAATCTGAGGTGGCGCCGTAAATAGCATCACCACTTAGTGCGATCGGCATCTTCATCCTCCCATGTTGCTGGATCCATGTCCAGTGCCCTCATATCTCTCTTGCACACATCTTTGAACCTCAGCTGTGGTCGCCCAACTGTTCTCATGCCATCTGCTAATTGTCAGTAGAAGATATCTTTTGGGATGCGACCATCTTCCATGCGGCGAACATGGCCAAGCCAGCGAAGTCTGCGCTGTCTAAGCAGTGTATACATACTTTGAAGGCCAGCACGTGACAACACCTCGACATTTGTCACTTTATCTTTCCATGAGATGCCGAGGATGTGGCGTAGACACCGTAAATGGAAGGTATTGAGCCTTCTTTCTTGCTTAGCATAGGTCGTCCAGGTCTCGCTGCCATATAGGAGTGTGCTGGTGACGCAGGCGTTATATACCGCAGCTTTGGTCTTCGTTGTGAGTTAGGAGTTTCCCCAAACACGCGATGTGAGGCGGGCAAAGGTAGTTGCAGCTTTGCCAATGCGGCTGTCGATTTCTGTGTCCAGTGAGAGTTTGTCATTGATGGTAGACCCTAGGTATGTGAAGTGGTGCACCACTGCCAATTCATAGTTATCGATAGTGATAACTGGTGCAGCACCCACATCCTGACTCAGCACATTCGTTTTCTTTAGACTTATTGTGAGGCCAAAGTCCTTGCATGCTTTAGTGAAGCGATTCATCAAGCTCTGAAGCTCCTGTTGGCTTTGAGTGACGACTGCAGCATCATCAGCGAACAACAAGTCTCTTATAGTGACCCTTCTGATTTTTGTTTTTGCCATCAGCCTTGAAAGATTAAACAGACGGCCATCTGACCTAGTGTGAAGGCATATTCCTTCAGTTGCATCTCTGAATGCATGTTTCAAGAGTAGGGCAAAGAAGATCCCGAAGAGTGTCGGAGCCAGAACACAGCCTTGTTTAACGCCACTTCGTATGTCAAAGGGTTGTGATGTGCTTCCAGCATATTGGACTGTTCCCTTCATGTCGTCATGGAATGACTTTATCATTTCCAGCATTTTAGAAGGGCAGCCTATTTTCAGGAGGATTTTGAAGAGTCCATCCCTACTAACCAGGTCAAATGCTTTTGTGAGGTCTATAAAGGCGATATATAAAGGCCTTTTCTGCTCTCTTGATTTTTCCTGAAGATGGCGGACAGAGAAGATCATGTCTGTTGTTGATCTGCCAGCTCGGAATCAACACTGTGACTCTGGATATTTGCGCTCAGCTAACTTGTGTAGTCGCATTAAGATGACTTTGGCAAAAACCTTACCAACAATACTAAGAAGAGAGATGCCTCTGTAGTTATTGCAATCACTTCTGTCTCCTTTATTTTTATACAGTGTTACAATCTTGGCATCTCGCATGTCTTGAGGAATAGTTGTCTCTTCCCAGCACTGGCATAGCATCCTATGCAGGGGATGTAATAGCGTGCTCTTACAGCATTTGATTAAATCAGGAGGGATCCCGTCACTGCCTGGTGCCTTGCCAGAGGCCAAGCTATCAATGGCCTTGCTGAGTTCCTCTCATGTTGGTTCGGCATCCAGCTTCTCCGTGGTTAGCAGACATTTGACAGCATCAAGGGCTACAGGCGTAACGGTATTTTCTCTATCGTAAAGCTCAGAGTAGTGCTCGACCCACCTCTCTATCTGCTTACCCTTATCGGTTAGCTTCTCTCCGCTGATGGTTTTTAGCGGTGCCGTCTTACTTTTTTGGGGACCAAGTGCTTTCTTTATACCGTCATATATTTGTCTAATGTTGCCTGTTTGCGCTGCGGTCTGGATGCTCTCACTGAGCTGGAGCCAATAGTCATTTGCACAGCGTCGAGCAGTTTGTTGAACTTTGCTTCTCGTAGCTTTCAGGATCTGTAGGGTTCTGACACTCGGTGAACGTTTGTATTCATTCGTAGCACTGCGCTTAGCTTCAATGACAGGTGCCATCACATCTGATGAAGCATCAAACCAGACATTTGACTTTGCCGTTTTCTTACCAAAGGTGGCAAGTGCAGTTCTTTGAATGGTGTTCCGTAGATGCTCCAAGTTCTCTGTAATAGTATCACCATGCTGAGGGCTAATGAGCACTTTCTTGAAGGTCGAAGTAAATTGAGCGATCATGACAGGGTCTGACATCTTGCTGGTATCAACGCGTGGTTTCCCTTCATGTCTGACACGATAGACATTTCTTGGTTGTGCTCTGATTTTGCAGCAAACCAAGGAGTGATCAGTATCACAGTCTGCACTATGGTACGAGCGCGTGGAGAGCACAGACCTGAGAAGTGGCCTTCACACGAGAATCAAGTCCAGTTGGTGCCAGTGCTTGGATCGTGGGTGTCTCAATGACAGTGGTCATATAAGGATGACTCCAGATATGGCTCCATGCATACTTTATTTTTGATAAGATCATTGTGCACAATATGCACATGCATGACGCCTTGAAGACTAAAGCTATGGTTCTGTTCCACCAATTTAATAACTGTTTCCATGCATTTTTCTGCATGTCACATACTTTTTGGGTCGCTCTCTTGTACACTACGGCCGTATTCTTTGACATTTTTTGTACTGACTAATTACGTGCTTTTCAGTTTTCGGTACTTTTTTCTTTCTCTGCTATGTAGCAGACATTTTTTATTTTCAAAATTCTTACACTCCTCCCAGTGTTGAGTCGTCATGTCTGTTTGGTTACCCGTTTCTACCTGCTGGGAAAGCCTACAATCATGTTAGTAAATGTCGGGTGTGGCAGACATCAGACTACAGATTAACACTAAAATCGCCCCAGCGACTTTGGTTAAGCATTGATAAGGTATGCCGGGCGATAAATTACCCGTCTGTCGACAGATTACAGACACGCACTTATCAGTCGGATACACCTGAGCGGAAATGTTGTAATAGTCCGAGCAGATCAACATTGCCGAGAGAGGATCGGATGTTTTCATTCCATATATGGGAGACGTGACCTTTTGCATCACGTGCAGAATTTTTCCTTCGTGGAAATATTTTGAATTACCCCACAAAACACGCATGTTTGAAACGATTGGCGCTCTGCTTAGCATCGTAACAAACAAATGCCGGGGAGGACAGGCAATATAATCTGACATTTTTTGCAAGTCTAGTTCACTATGCTGCAATCACTGGTGTCAATACCTTGTCGATGTATGGCGGCTTGCGTACCCTGATTACCCCCAGAGCTGCGCCAGCGGGAGTTTTACTCCTGGAAGGTTCTACCATGCTAGACAGGTTTTCGCGGGCAGGGGTCAGACTTAAGCAGACACCCTGGTCCTCCAGGTTGCGGGTTTTAGCATTGGGCTGACACCCCTGTCTATGTAAAAAGAAATGAAGTTACGGAAACGACAACAAATGAACAAACTTTTCTGCGGGACGGACATCCGGAGTCTGAGGCTCGTATGACTGTCAGTGGTGAAAGCCGAAAGGAAGCCACTGACACGAAAACGGACGTCCTGAAAGCAAAACGTGAAACAGGAATAGGATTTTGGAATGTTAGGACAATGAAAGAGACGGGTAAACTAAAACAGGTCACGGCAGAAATGAGAAACTATAAGTTACACATTCTAGGGATAAGCGAGAGCAGATGGACAGGGGCGGGAAAAGTTAAAACAGCAACAGGAGAAACAGTACTTTACTCTGGAAGAGAGGATGGACAGCACAATGAAGGTGTAGCCATTATTCTACAAAAAGGAATAGAAAGGACATTACTGGAATGGAAACCTATCAACAACAGATTGATAAGATTAAGATTGAAAGGGAGATTCACCAATACTACAATAATACAGTGCTACGCACCAACGAATGACAGCGATGAAGAGGTCAAGGATGAATTCTATCAACAACTGCAGAAAGAAATGGAAGACACACATAGATATGATCTTATCATAGTAATGGGAGACCTCAGTGTGAAAGTTGGAACACACAATACATGTAATGAAAGGGTAATGTTTAAATGCGGTAGCGAAGTAGCAAACGAAAATGGGGATAAATTAATAAGTTTCTGTAGCATTAACAACCTGGTCATTGGAGGAACATTTTTCCCACACAAAGAAATTCACAAATTAACATGGGAATCACCAAATGGTCGGGACAGAAACCAGATAGACCACATCATGATTAACGGTAGATGGAGACATGCTTTACAAGATGTGAAGGTAAGAAGAGGAGCAGATGTGGGAAGTGATCACCATTTAGTAGTAGCAAAACTGAAAGTGAAACTAAGAAGGGCTGGACCAACTATAATTACACAGAAACGGTTTGACATCAACAAATTGAAGGACCCCCTTACCAGAAAATCTTTTGCGGCTGACATAAAGAAACGATATCAGTTTGCCAAAAGTCAGGAAAAGACATTGACTAATGATATAGACCAGAAATTCAACACCATTTCAACAGTATATAAAGAAAGCAGCAAATCATGCTTGGGATTCCAGGAAAGGAAGAAGCAAGACTGGATAACACCAGAAACATTAAACACCATAATGATGAGAAAGGAAATGAAAAAAAAGAAAACAGAAGCGAAGTCCCCCAGGTTAAAGCAATTATATAGCGAACAGTACAGTCAGATGGACAAGAAAGTTAAACGCCAAACCCGAGCCAACAAAAGGTATTTCCTAGACGATCTTGCAAGACAGGCAAAAGAGGCAGCACTGAGAAATGAACAAAGCACAGTATACAAAATAACTAAATTAATCAGCGGAAAACGAGGTGCAAACAATATTACATTAGTAAGAGATAAGCAAGGAAATCTCATCACGACCGCAGAGGGACAGGAAACAAGATGGGCAGAGCACTTTAGAGAAACTCTGAACAAGGAACCACTTGAGACACAATTGAATGTTCCTGAGGCTGAAAACGGTCTATATGTTAATACAGACATTACACGAAAAGAAGAAATCATCACAGCAATCAAAGGGTTAAAGAATGGAAAAGCTCCTAGCCATGATAACTTAAATGCAGAGTTATTTAAGACAGACCCTGAGCTAGCAGCAGAACTATTAGAATCACTATTTGCACAAGTCTGGAAAACCGGGACAACACCAACAGAGTGGAACAAAGGAATAATTGTCAAATTGCCCAAGAAGGGAGATCTTGCACACTGCAATAATTGGAGAGGAATCACTCTTCTCTCAGTTCCCAGCAAAATACTAGGAAGAATAATTATACAGAGAATTTCAAAAGCAGTAGACCACAAACTGAGGAAAGAACAAGCAGGATTTGGACAGAACAGAAGATGTGTAGATCATATATTTACCCTCAGCAACATTATAGAGCAGTGCTCAGAATGGCAAAGACAGCTGTACATTAATTTTGTTGATTTTGAAAACGCTTTTGACAGTATACATAGGGACAGTTTATGGAAAATACTGAGGGCTTATGGAATTCCAAGCTGCATAGTGTCAATCATGAAAAGCATCTATTCCACCTTTACGTGAAGCGTTGGGCAGAGCAACCTAACCTTTGATGTGAAGACAGGAATACTACAGGGATGCCCCTTATCAACCACTCTATTTTTTAAGAGTCATAGACTGGGTGATGCGCCAGACAACAGAGGGCAGTCCAAGAGGAATAAGATGGATTACATTTTCTACATTGGAACATCTGGAACATCAATCTAAAGAAGTCAGAGGTCATGACGCTCAATGTGAGCAACCCTGAGCCCATATCAGTAAGGAATCAGCAACTGGTACAGACAGACACCTTCACATACCTAGGATGCATAGTAACACTAGACGGCGGAGCAAACAAAGGCATCAACCACAGAATGAACAAAGCAAAAACAGCCTTTTTTAGCCTAAACAACATATGGAAGTCCTCTCAATACGGCACAAGCACAATATTAAGATTATATTAGAGCTGTGTGCTTTCTGTGCTTCTCTATGGTGCGGAATGCTGGGGAGTTACGGAGAAGGAAATGTCGAAATTGTCCTCTTTTTACACAACATGCCTAAGAAAGATTCACTGAATCCTTTGGCCGAATACCATCACCAACCAAGATCTGCTTACTCGGAGCAAGCAAGAGGACATGCACACCATCATAGCTGGCAGACGCTGGAGTTGGGTCGGCCATGTCATCAGAAGAGACCCCGATGCCATCACAAGAACAGCTTTGGTAAGGACCCCTGAAGGACAACGAAAGAGAGGCCGACCAAAAACAACCTGGCGGAGGACTGTGGAGGCTGAGATGAAAAGAATGAACCAGAGTTGGGGCACTGTACGAAGGATGGCCACCGACCGAGCAAAGTGGAATCAATTTGTTGTTGCCCTACAAGGCGACACTAGGCGTGAAGGCCACTGACTGATTTGACTGTCGGCGGCTAAGGATCAAAGAAAAGAAAGAAGAAGTTGACTATGAGAATCGCTTGCCAAGGCGACCACCATACTGCCAGAAGTTAGAATCAGAATTCCATTTATCAGTCCGGACTTTGTTTGAGAATTTTGAAGGACTTAAACAGCTAAAGAAAAACGCTATCATTTCAATGAGGAAAACCGGGATCTGAGGAAACTTAATACACGGAGTCATAGTGGTAGTTTAATGTTAAAGTAACGACCCCCAAAGAACACGTAAAAAAAGGCATCTGCTAGTGCCTTAACCTTCTTCTCTGAGCAAACAGTCTGTGAGCCAAGATTGGCGTAAGTTGTACATTTTACATTTTATATTTTTCAATACTAACATTTGAACGAATATGTATATATTGCCACGTGAATATTAATATTTGAAAATTGCTAGTGGATGTCCAAGTCATTTGTGGCTGGCAACCTCAGCATATAAAATGATGATTTCATGAACCACCACTACAAGGGCTTGTGACTGCTTTATTGCTAATTTCTTAAAGAGACCTAAAAGCATAGGTAATCCCGTTTCATTTGGAGCAGGGAGGGAAAGATGAAAGAAATGATGTACATTCTAATTATAATATTTACATTTACAAACCAGTGTTAATGTCTATGTAAACCTATCCACTTTAAAACTAATGAAAGCATAATTTATCTATATTGTGAACATTTTTCAAACAGTGTAGATGTAAATATTTCTATCTATACTATTAACCGTTTCATTTGAATGTAAAGTAAATATAAAGCTATTTAATTTAAATGTAAAGAACGTTTTCTCTCGAGAGATTAAGCTTAATTCTCATCAAGGGTAAATTCTGAGGTAGATGGGTTGGTGGAATAGCAAGATTGGGACACATAAGTATGTGTCGGAAAACTCAGTACTCAGAGGGTATTTGTTTGTTTTCTTTTACCATACTAGTTGGTGGTACCAGTTGAGGGTACTATCTCTGGAACAAGAAGGGAACAAGTGGCCTAAAGTCGAAGCTAGATACCATCATCAGACGTGGCTTAAAGACGAGGGACTAACTGCGCCCTACAACCTTGACTAGTGACGAGCGTGATCAACGACCCAGTCTACCAAGAACCAAAGCATCAGAAGGAGCAGAACCGTCACTGACAGCTAAGTAACACATAAAAGCTGCCAAGTGACTTCCATTACATCACAAGTGAAGATAATTTTCCTGATAAATAATTATTCATTATTTTTAAAAAACTTGTTAAAACCTAAATGATTATTAAATCTGTTATTGTAAACATGCAAATTTAACGTCGATTTAGTCATTTTAAATGTTTGTCTCAGCCAATTTACTAATTACATTCTAAACAGAGCTATACCATAATAAGAATTCCACTGAGTAAATCAGGGTGGGAGCTTGAACGAGCTGAAATTAATAATTGCTTAATTCTTCATAAAAGGCGGCGGATCAGATATAAGTTAACAATCGCCCTGCCCAACGCAGCATTGTTCTTGACTTCTGTAATATCTTATGAAAACTGCTTTGAGATAGAAGCATCATTATTCTTCTATCTACAATATCTACCAAGAATAATCTTGTGCGAAGGTAGACACCTTTGAAGACCCATATTAGATACTCTTGAGTTTTGGGCCACTGTTGGACCACTACTGCAAAGCAAAGCATGGAAGGCAAATCCGTGACACTGCAGTAGCCCAAGATATCTTGTCTTTTTCAATTGTGTCGTCTTATTCACCAGATTTTTCTGTAGCGATCACGCTTGCGCATGCGCTCTCACACACAAAAGCCCGGAAATTTTAAAAAGTTTGTTTAAAAAAAAGTCAGGATTCTTGGATGGTCCGGATTTCTGGCATCCGGATTTTTAGACTTTTACTGTACTAGGTTTGTGAGAGTAACTGGCATCTTTCCTCGCTGTATTTTCCTTCTCTCTCTACAGTTTTTACTTTACTTATGTTTGCAAATCGCCTTTTTGATACCCTGTTCAATCAGTTGGTTATAATTAGGGTAGATTTTGCGATTCTTGTCTTATAAGCTAAGTTGATGTTAGTCCTGAAAAGGACTGGTAATAAAAAGGACCCTTAGTAACTGCTGACGTCGTTTGCCCATTCATTATATGTAGTGGCCTTTTCATTCCATGTGTGTACTTTAACTTTAGAGTAGAATTAGGGACCAATTTACAGCCGGATCTACTAGATCGAGACGATACCAGGTTTCCATTCTAGAACGCGGTTATTCCGCCGTGATAGGAAACCGCTCTGACTAGCCAATCGTACGCTGGTATGACGAGAATTTATTCTTAATCTTAATCAGTTTATAAATATCATTAACTGTCATTGGCTTAGTTAGACATGCAGCCACGTGACTGTACGCAGCCTTTGACGGACTGTCTTCTTTGTCAGACTGTCAATGTAGCGTGGATATTCTACGCATTGTGGTTATCAATTACGAAGGTATAGACCAGCTTTTCCCTAACTTTGTCGGGTCACCGCCCACTTTGGGAACCACTGGTATAGATTTTCGTGAATGGGCGGTTGCGTGGTGTAGTAAGGTTTGAAAATGGATGACAAAGTCACCCATGTCCAATCTCACACACGCAAAAGAAGACAGGTGCCAATGGTGGAACAACAGATGAGGAAAAGACACTAGGAAAGATAGGAGACAAACTGAGGGAACCAATGGCGCTGTTCCTTGAAAACCCCAAGGCAATAGAAGTATGAAAGTAAAGATAGTCCCACGATATATACTTCCATAGGGGAGTTAAGTATTAGATATTTCATTATACTACTTCAGCTTTTATAAGGTGGGAGGGGGTGGACCAGCTGCCTTTGCTTTCCCTAACTCAGGTGCCCAATTACAACTGGGTAAATATGAACATGACCCTACGAGGTTTCGAAACTGGAACCCAGTAACTTTGGCGCGGGCGGCAAATCTCTAACCACTTTACCAATCAGAATTTGGATAATTATTAGAAATCAAAGGAGTTGTTGTTGATATTATTGATCCAGCGAAGTTTGGGCTCTGGCCCATCGGCCCAGTGTCATTTAGTGGTATCTGTTTGTGTTCGCAAGTTGTTATTTTTCTCCATATAAGGTGTTCCCTTTATCTGGGTCTCCGAGGAAGGCCCATTTACATGAATTCTACATGGTGATGTGGCAGTATGACTTACCACCATCAGCATTTATTCATGCTGGAAGCTGGTTATAACGAGAATAAAACTATCATTAGTCATTATAGAAAAGCAAACAGAACTTTTAACAAATATAAAAATATCCCAGACAGTTAAGAGCATAGAAGAGCAGGGTGAAGCTAACTACGTAAATTTTGGGTAACAAGCCACGTGACAAATTCGGCGGCAGTTGACATAGAGACAGCTACATCACGCTTTGAGAACGTGATGTTTTACCAATAATTTATCAAATAGAATAAGCTCCCAACCAATGAGAACGTAGCCAGCTCAGACCACTACAAAATTGTCGGCAAGAAATTATTAACCCGGCAGTCCTGGAAAATTGAACCACGTAGAATGACTTTCAATGTCTATCCAGCTACCAGTTGAGGTTTTTTCAACAAAAGATGATCAAGATTCATGTATGTGTATTTGTACACATGAAATGGTCAGTTTTATACCTACACAAGTAAGTAATGCCCTATCATTGTATATTTCAGAGTATTTTGAAGAAATGAAGCTATGATATTAATAGAGATGAATTAAAATGGAGGATACGTATGATGAAACGAGGGAAGAGGAATTGGAACTAAGAGCAGATAAAACGAAGATACTTACTTACTTACTTACTTAGTCGTTCCCCTTCTACCGTGAGGTGTAGAGGTTTGGAAGAGAGAGCGCCATACTATTCTATCGGCTGTCTTCCTCCTGGCCTGGTTCCATTCTAGTCCTCGGTCCTTCAAAGATTGTCTAATGTTGTCCTCCCAGCGGACTCTGGGTCGTCCTCGGGGTCTGGATCCTTGGCTCTTTGTTTCCCATGCTTGTCGTGGTAGCCGATATACTCGTAATCGTGGTTTAAAGCAAACAGGTGATTGGCCTGTTGTGCCTTTGCATATTCTTCAAGGAAGGAGATATAACAAATACTTGTTTGATGTGCACAAATGTATAATCGATGAACATTGTTTGACATTTTTCTGACCACTTTTGATGTTAAATAAACTTGCTTTGTAAAGGACAAGGCTGTTGAAGATTTCTTTGCCTATTGGATAACATAGATATAATGTCCAGGTTCACAAATCTTAACCACTAAAGCTCTCCACGTTCACCACCTGAAGAAGGGACGAACGAACCTTACACACAGATAGAGTCCAAGTAATTAACACCTCTGGCGAGCTATAAGCCAGTAATACAACACAGACTTAGACATGGACTAACACAAAGGAAAAAGGAAGTTTACACAAATAAAGTTCTAATCTACTTCAACTACATTATAACCCACCACGGCTACATATACATAATTGGTACCGTACCCAGTCACACAAGGAAACATGAGTATTTAAGGTAGACGATTCGCCGGGATGATTTCTGTATATCAGTTTCCTGTCACCGGTGTTTATTTTTCATACATCGTGATAACTTAATGTGGGCAGGCTTATTTCTCCACTTTCCGCCGACGACTTCGGTCACACTTGACTAGTTTTGAATGCGTGGACCCCAATTCAATGTTTCTCACCTTCGTGTATTTTGTCGTATACAATGTTTCTCGCATTGGACCAAAGCTGGATTTTTTTGTGTTTTTTTTTTTTTTTTTTTTTTTTTTTTTGTACGCCCGCTAATACTCGAGGCGAAATCTCAGGTTATTACTATGTCTAACCTGACATTGATTTTACGTGAGTATCCCTTTTTACTTGTACAGAGACAGGTGTCCCTCGCCATTCAGGCAAATACTCTCCGATTTCGGAGGTACCCATTGCAGCTGGGTCGGCTCAGGAGCCGCCAATCCCTGGTCGACAACACTCCTTCAAATGTTCTCGCCAGGTCTCGAGTTAATCCAGTCCAATTCCCGGTCGACGAAAAATCCTCAAATGCCGTCGCCCGGGTTTGATCCTGAATCACCCGGTCGCCAGAGCGGTGTTGTAACCACTACGCTAGCGCGACTCCCTTGTGTCTCTTAATACATGGATTAAATGTTCACGCGCTGGGAAAGAACTTTTGGGGGATGATGAGCATTTGAATTTTATTTTCACCAACATTTTTATTCGGGAATTTATAATATATTTTTGCATTGAAATAAATATATTATCTTTACAGATTATTTTCATATTTCGGTATGACTATTATTCCTGAAGACCACAATAGAAGGAATAATTGAAGGCAAACGTGCAAGAGGAAGACAGCACTACAAGCGGGAAAATAACATCAAGAAATGGACAGGAGAGAGTTTATCAGAGAGCACCATCAAGGCACGAGACAGTAGACGCCTTGCAGCCGACCTTCGATGTGGAGATGGCAGATGATGATGATGATGATGTTAATATGTACGCTTACGAATGACACTGGCAGCCTCATCGTGTAAAACTAATAGCCACGAAAATCACTGCTGCAGCAGCATGACACTGTTTGTGAAGGCTTCTTGCAGGACCAGCTTACAGTGATGGATGGCTCCACAAGGAACGCATAAGAAAATGATGATTTGTAAGCTTAACGTTAGAAGAAGTGAACACCTTTAAATATCTGAGGTCCACTATATGTAGTGATGGAAGATCAAGTAAAGAAATCAAGACAAGACTTGAGATGGCCTCAGCTGCCATGACAAGGCTGAATGTGATCTGGAAAAGTAACATCAGTTTTCCTGTGAAGATCAAATTATACAAATCACTTGTATTATCTATTCTCTTGTATGGGTGTAAGGGCTGGACACTCACTGCAGAAACGGAGCGAAGGATTCAGGCTTTCGAGTATAAATGCTATAGAAGAATTTTGCACATTTGCTATAAATTGCACAAAACAAAAGTCTATCTTAGAGAGATAATAAACACCTATGCAGGCAACCAAGAACCACTTTTGTCAGTAGTGAAAAGTCGAAAGCTTGCCTGGTTTGGGCATGTAACTCGACATGACTCTCTTTCGAAAACAATCCTCCAGGGAACAGTCGAAGGTAAACGGAGAAGAGGAAGGCAAAGAAAATCCTGGGCTGATAACATCAAAGAATGGGCAGGGCACGGTTTTTCCACACTTGTACGCATTGCTGAGGATAGAGAGCAGTGGAGGACACTGTCTGCTGATGCTTCCACCATGGCACCCCTACGACCCATGACAAGTTACGGGTTGAGATGATGATGATGATGAAGCTTAACAATTTTCTTTGTAATAAAATGTATTATTTATTTGTATATTCTTTAATCATGTGCGTATGCACATTTTTTTATGCACATTGATGTACAATCAAAGGGGCCCTGGCACAAAACAGGTTAAGAAGCTTTGACCTAAAGTATCTTTCTCATTTCTCTTTTTACATTGTTTTTTTTTAAATATCAGGTTGTGCAGTTCCGATCTGAAGAGGACATTATGCTAGGCCTTCACACACACTCATACCCTTCCCCCCATGCCTTCATTTCGTCTTCAGTTATCTCCCTGTCATTAGTGTCCGGGCTAGGATTCTTCTGTTGCATTGAAAGTCTTTTTACTTGTTTCTTCCACTCTTCTGTTATGCGATGCCTCTGTTTAGTTCGCGACTTCATTCCAGTATTTCTTACCTTGCCCCAGGGTAAAGGTCAAGGTAGTCTCATAGCAGATACTGCCGTTGGGGAGTGAAGTGTTAGAGACCAATAATAGGTCCAGCATCGAGATGTGGGGGTGACCAGTTACCTTCCTTGCTGCCTTTTCCTTCCCTAACTCGTTTACAGCTGCGTAGACTGGAGTGTGTCGGTATCTTGATTCGAACCCGGCTTCTTTGCCACGAGAGACCAGCGCTCTAACTACTCTCTCAATCGGACGCTACTTTTTGTTTTTATTGCTCGAGTAAGTAGAGTATTATGTTTTTATTGCTCGAGTAAGTAGAGTATTATGTTTTTAATTGCTCGAGTAAGTAGAGTATTATGTTTTTATTGCTCCATTAAGTAGAGTATTATGTTTTTATTGCTCGAGTAAGTAGAGTATTATGTTTTTATTGCTCGAGTAAGTAGAGTATTATGTTTTTATTGCTCGAGTAAGTAGAGTATTATGTTTTTATTGCTCGAGTAAGTAGAGTATTATGTTTTTATTGCTCGAGTAAGTAGAGTGTTATGTTTTTATTGCTCGAGTAAAGTACATAGTGCCGTGTTAAGTAGTAAGATCGTTATCTTGAAGCTAAAATTCACATTGCATAGCAAGTGTAGACAGCTAGAAACTGACATAGAAAGGAAGGTAGTCCCAAACAAGATACTGCCGCAGGGTAGGGAATTTTAGATTCACCATACTAGGTCCAGCTTTTTTATAAGGCGAGGCGACCAGTTTTTTTCCTCGCAGCCTTTGCCTTCCCTAACTTAATAGCAGAGTCAGGTATCCATTTATAGCTGAGTACACTGGATTGTGACGCTGTCAGGTTCAGATCCTGGAACTTGGTAACTTTGCCCCAAGAGGAAAACGCTCCACCTGCTGAGTCAATCGGACATTCCAGATCAGGGTTTCTTAACTTGTGGTTCACTGACCCCTTGGGAATGGACTCTAGGGAACATCAGTGCCGGATTAAAGCAACTGGAGGCCCTGGGCTAGAAGACTTGTGAGGCCCAAACTTAATAGCATCTGATAATGAGAATAAAAAACTCGTTCTCTTCTTTATTCACAAAATGAAAGTAGAACATTTTTCAAATTTTAGCATTAATAAAAAGATTGTTTATAAATTTATAACCTTTAGTAAGTTTACAAAAGTATGGAACTAATGAAGACGTTTACGCATAACATTCATAGCTATGTTTAAACATTACACTATATACAAACTCAAAACAGTTTCTTTCGAGTTTTTTTTAAATGCAAATTTATCAATTATGTCATTGAGATCAGTAAGTCGCAGTTTATCATTTTCTATGCAGAGAATGCTAAGATCAGACAACCTATCTTGGAACATTGTTGACCGCAGATCATTTTAAATCCTTTTTAGTCTAGAAAATGATCTTTCACCACTACAATTACGCGTAGTAACCATTAAACACAGGAACAATCTGAAAATTGTTTCCACATTTGGAAAAGCTGTCTGAATTTTTTGTTGGAATATTATTTGATACATATCCTAGTAACTGAAATTTTCTTTCTCAGGGTGAGCTTGTTTGACGTACAGGTGGAAGTGCAAGACTTCATCGACTAGACTGAGGTCGACATCCTTTGGATACTCTTGCATCAGCATCTCGACACCATTATGAATATGTTCCTTGGTTGCTTGCAGGTTCACCAAAAATGAAAAATTGCCAGCTACACTCGTGTAGCATAATTTGTCAACACGTGCTTCGTTTAGGAAGGCAAGATGAAACGCAGTGCAGACTAGGGGTTTGGCATGGTGTGGCATATTTTTTCTTTTGCTTTGAAGGTACCGCAATACAGGCAAGCTTTGCACCGCTTATCGAATACGTTAGGGGAAAGTGTGGGCAGGACAGAAGCAGAACAAAACATGGCGATCTGAAAATTGCATTTTCAGGAAAGAAAATTAAAAGCTACAAGAGCATGCAGTGTATAATACTGATGGAAATGTTCGAATTTGTGAGAGGATATTTGATTAATGAAAACCCAGAAGGAAGATGCGAAGACGTGAGTTGTAATGAAGAAATTTAAAGTTTTGCTTAGTCTTCATATCTAGTACGATCAAAACGATAGACTTTCTAAAATCCTAATAAATACATGCCTTAACAGATTTAGATAAAAATCATATGAAATGATAGCTCCTAATAAGGAAAATAAAAGTAGGTGGATTAGAACGGGACAGTTGACAGTGTTTAGTGGTACGGAGGAAAAGTTGGTGGGATACATGCACATAGTCACCCAGAAGGATGGATTTATAAGAAAACCGATGTCCCCAGCGGAGTAAGCTCTCCCCCTACGTTCGCGCTCACAGTATATAAAGGATCAGCGCTGGGTTAGCTGCTGAAAACCCACCAAATAAAGTAACCATTCTCACAGATTCCCTTTCATCAGTATTAGCTATTAGAAACAGAAATGAATGTAGCAGGCCAGATATTATAGAGGAAATACTACAGGTTAATACATATCTGCACACTATAGGATGCAGTGCAACACTAACATGGATACCATCACATGTGGGGATAGCAGGAAATGAGCTTGCAGACAAAGAAGCCAAAGGGGGAAGAACTAGTTATAACAAAATTGAAGTAGGCCTAGGGAAGTTTGAAATTAAGAGCTTAATTGCTCAAGCAATAACTAAAGAGTGGATAACAGCATGGGACCAAAGTAAAAAAGCAAGACACTCATATAAAATCCTAAAAAACCAAGCAAAAAATGTCAAATACAAGATGAACTAAAATACCAATTAATAAAAAAATTGCTGAGGCTCAAGCTTGGAACTGGATATTTCATGATTGAGCAACCCACATGTGAAGAGTGTCAAGAACCAAACACAATTAGACACTTTCTGGTGGACTGCAAAAAATATGACCAACAGAGGCAAAACATTAAGACATACTGTAGTAACCACAATGGTAGAAATGAGTGTAGAAAATCTCATAGGCCCTTCAGAAGTGCAAAGGTTAATAAAACACTATATTACAAAAACTAAAGCTAACATATAAAAAAAAAATAAGCATCCGAGCCAGTAGTCCACACTGGTGAAAGACCCCCCTCCCCTTTCCCCCCAGATACATACAGATTACCAAAATAAACCGTCCAGTGAAAACTAAAAACATACCAGCTTAAAAAATATCATATTTTGGATTAAAAAGCCATTCTGAACTATAACTACAAAAGGAAAAATACCTACTATAGATAATATAGTATAAAATAAATACAAACAAAAACATATTACAATAAAGGAAACCAACAGCTCCATGTACGTGGTAGATGGTTGAAAGGGGCGTGCTACAAAGAAAAGTAGCAAACACATTAATAATAATAAAAAAAAAATTGAAAACACACACTAACACAAAATCCGCCAGAGTGAGAGACTGAGGAGAAAAGTAGCTGCCAAACCAATACTATCCTATCTGGATGCAGTGCAGGCATACTTCACTACAAACAAGTCCCAAACTGAGCTTATATCGATTCTAGAGGGTTCATATTCGAGGCCTGAGCTGAAGTCAGTCAATCCCGCTGCCTATATTCTCAAGGAGCACAGTGATTGAATCTGTACCAGACCTTAGTCCCCCTCAGTCATTGGGTGGGCTAAAGGAACAGACTGTCATCAACAGTGTGGTGTGTCACACCAGTGAAAGGACAGTGTTTAACAAAAGATGAGTATAGTAAAACTCATTCCGGTGATTCTGTGAGCAGTCAAGAACGATAGTCTATGATGATAAACGTTACTTAAGTCCAGGATAGTTGAAGACTAGTGCCAAAACTTGTGTGGAAGACATTTTTCTTTGTGTAATTCAATTGGAAAATCCAAACTTATATTTTATTAAGTGATATACCTAAATGTACAATCATCAGCTGTAAATATACTTATCCATTGAACACCATCTTTAAACACTCACCATTCATTACAAAATTAGATAGAAGTAAATAAAGAGGATATATTAGTTGTATTCAACAGCATTATTCAATTACTAATGTTGAAGTTGAGTTTTGTTGAATTATTATCACTTGGGGTCACACAGCCGGGTGGCGTAGTAAGGTCTGTCTGTTCTGTTCAGTTCCAGATACTTTCACAGCCGTGACTATCGAGTGATACCAGTGTACTTCTCTGTCACTGGGACCTCACACATTCTGGAGAGTAGTATCCTATTTCTTCTCCAACACTATTATCACACATCTAAAAACCCTTACGCTACAACTCCTATACACTGTTGCTCTTATGTGTAGGTTGGCTTCAAGAGCATCCATGACAGAAATAAATGAATTTATTCTAAAACTGTCTCTTGGAGAAATGTGACAGAATGGGGTTCCCCTCTCGATCTCTGTTTCATTCCGGCAGTAATCGGTGCATTTGTGGTACTGATTTTATTGCGTGCTTTCAATTGTCGCACTTTCTTTCTGTCTTTCTTTAATATGTAGCAGATGGTTTATATTTTCAAGTATTCTTTCAATACTTTCAGTATATTGTGTCTTGTCTGTTATCTGACATTCCTTGTGGATGATAAACACCTCACATTTGCAGGGAGAGGTAGAGATAATATTACGAGAGGCAGGTTGGTAAAATTCCTTTGTACCACAGCTTGGCCGTGGCAGATTAACACGTACATCGCAAGCGATATCTGCCTAATCACCGATAACACGGGTGCGCGCATCACCAAAGCTGGGAATGCGGGGTGACAACTGATAGACAGACACAGATAAGAGATTAATTTCTGATAAAGTAATGAATTGTTACTTTTGGAACACGTTTTCATATGAGGTTAACGACATATTCGCGAGTCTGTACGCAAGGCATCGTATATCTTATTGCCATGTATGGTAATACATGACCTTTTGCTGTACGCACCTTATTTCACGTGGAATATTTTGAAAGTACCACACCCTTCACCCGCCTGTTTGAACATGATTGGAGCGTTTTATTTAACTCAATAACAAACAGATGCGTATGAGACCGGGAGTATAACCTGACACGTTTCTGTGTTATTCCACTGTGAAGATCGCTTGCCAAAGATATCCGACCTTGCTAGAAGTGAAGCCTAGAATTCAGAATTCCTTCTTAACATAATTTCCACCTTTTATTGGAGAATTTTGGACGTACTTTCATAGCCCAGAAAATCTCTTTCGTATTAAATAAGCAACTGGGACTGGGGAAACTCAAGGACCACGCACACAGTCAGAGAGGGAACTTATTAAATTAACGACACTGCAGCAGAAGAGCGTTTCATTTCTATTCTTTACTACAGTTATTGGTGGTGGCAGCAGAAAGTACTATCTCTGGAACCAAGTGAAGGTAGAAGTGAACTGACGTTGTGCGAGACGCCATCTTAAGAGGGTCTTATAGACAGACGCAGGACCAGCTTGACCGTTACTTCTTGACGTTCTAGGAACGTGCGCGCCTTCAATCTTGACCAGCGACGAGTGAGAGCAGCGTACCCAGAACCCATCAACTGGAGCAGAAACAACTATTGGCAGCAAAGTGAAAAATATACGCTGCCAAAGTTAACTTCCTTCATAAGAATTATATCATCTATAAATGATGAATCCTTTCTTCTAAACTGTTCAATTTATTTTCAAACTGTTAAAACCTAAAGTGATTATTAAATTTTGTTATTTGTAATGTTACAAATTTAACTTCGATTTAATCATTTTAAAGTTACTGCATGTTTGTCTCAGTCAAATTACTACACACACTCTAAACAGAGCTATACCAGAATAGTAAGAATGCCACTTAGTAAATCAGGGGTGGGGGCTTGAACGAGCTGAAATTAATAAGTGCTTAATTCCTTCACAAAAGTTGTCGGCAGATTGTAGAATTAACGTGCTCAGCAAAAGCAGAGTTGTTTTCGCTTATCTGAATATCTTGTGAAGACTCCCTGGAGATAGAAGCGTTTTGTTTCTTCTATCTACATTTCTGCCAAGTGTCCCCGCCCGCTCTGATCGGCGGGACGGCAGAGACCTCTTACTGCGGCTCGACCAGTTTTGGCCACTGTTGGACCACTACTGCAAAGCAGGGGACGCAATACCGTCACAAGAAAGTTCGTCTGAAGCTTCGGGCGGCCCCATCATTGCTTTGTTTTCTTCGTACTCTGCCTTCTTTTGAGAGTTTTGTACTCTACATCCGGTAGAGTAATTTTTGCTTCCTGTTCAATTTCATCAAAATTAGCCAGTGTTGTTTTTTTTTTTTTAACGTACGCCCGCTATTACTCGAGGCGAAACCTCAGGTTAGTATGTCTAACCTGAGACTGATTTTACGGGAGTATCATATTTTCCCAATACGCTGACAGTTGTCCTCTCTTCATTCAGGCAGGTACTTGCCGTCTTCGGAGAGTACCCATAAGAGCTGGGTCGGCTCAGGAGCCGTTCAGGTTATTCCAGTCCCTGGTCGACGACACTACTTCAAATGTTTACGCCAGGGCTCGAATTAATCCAGTCCAAGTCCTGGTCGACGACACTACTTCAAATGTCCTCGCCCGGGCTTGAACCTGGAACACCCGATTGCCAGCGCAGTGTGGTAACCATTACACCAGAGCGGCTCTAAGCCCGAGTGTTTGATGCGAACTGCAATAGTGAGGTGTACATCTTTGCACATGTACTCAATGAAATTCGCGAACTTTGAAGGGCCTTGCTAACTTTAGGAAATTGGTCTAGCAAATGTGTCCAAAGGTGAAGCATGAAAATGAATTCAAATTCTTCCATTTTTTGAAGAAGATTTCAGCCTGTCGTCTAGTATCTCCTTTTTCTGTTTCATCACAGTAAACATGACTGAGGGCTTCAACAATGTCAGCATAACTTTCGCTAATAGCTGCAGTAGCTTTGGCGTGAGCCTCCCATCTTGTGTCCGATAAATGCTTAGGAACTTTTGACTTTGGAGGCAAGAAACGTTTTAGTGCTGACCATCTTTTAGTAGAAGCTGAGAAAAAACAACAAAGCTCATTTATTGTACCAAAAAAATTCACTGCATCCAGGCACGAGTCAACTGCGGTTCGTCCAACTAGATTTAGGGAATGTCCAGCGCATGGAATAAACTTTGCAAACTTGTTCTTTTCATAATTTTTTGTTGAACGCCGTTATACTTTCCAGCCATATTAGCTGCATTGTCATATGATTGTCCTCTACATTTACTGAAATCAATTTCATGTTCACTTAAGTAGTTCAGTATCAGCTTAGCCATACTTTCTCCGATGTGATCTTTCAGTTCAAAAAACCTCAGAAAGCGTTCAACTGGTAATCCATCACTAGGAGAAACATATCTAACAATAACAGTAAGTTTATCAACATGGGACACATCAGGGGTTGAATCAACTGATAAACTAAAATAACCTGCTTGTTTGATGTCGCTAATTACACTAGTCAACAAATTTTCAAAAGTTTTTTGTACCAGAAATTAAATATACCATTTCTTATTGATTTTGACATGCTGATTTCAAATATCATAATGAAATTCACCAATTGGCTCTGGTTTTTTTTTAAAATGATGAATTTACATTACAGTAATACAAATAATGTATGCTTGTTTAATTCTCTGGGGTGAACAGCTAGTCTTTCTACTTTAGCATTATAAAAATATTGGTTACATACTCAATTAATTGATATTTCAACATAAAATGATAGAAAAAATAAAAAAATTATTTAAAGTTCACATATCATGTTTTAAAAAGGCACATTTGAACCCATTCCGTCATTATTCAGTCGCTGTTCGAGCTCTCTTTGCTTGCTTCTTGTAGTCAATCGATGAGGTGTCTCTTGTCACAGTCCAACAGTAATCAACAAGCATTGAAGGGCTCCAATTGCCTTGATACCTTGTCTCCATAGCAGCACTGTCCTGGTGAAATCGTTCACCATGCTCATCACTGACCGCTCCACAGTTTGACGTAAAGAAATCCAGATGAGAATCCAGAACATGAATTTTCAAAGACATGTTGCAGCCAAGACTCTTATACTTCAGAAGGAGATTTTCTACAATTTCATTGTAATTATCAGATCTGTTGTTTCCAAGAAAATTGTCCACCACTGACATGCTAGCCATGCTGCTTTTTCCTTGCCATGCAACACGCAAAGAAACTCGTCATCATGAAGAAGTTTTCGAATTTGAGGACCAACAAATACTCCCTCTCTTATTTTAGCTGACTTGGAAATTTTCTGATGAGGTATTTGAAAGCCTCATCTGTTTTCTCCATTGCCTTGACAAAGTTTTTCATGAGACCCAGCTTAATGTGCAAGGGTGGCAACAAAATCTTGCTGGTGTCGACAAGTGCTTGGTTCTTAACGTTCTTACTGCCAGGCTGCAATGACTGCCTGATTGGCCAATGTCTTCTGATGTAATGGTCACTTCGTGCACGGCTATCCCACTCACAGAGAAAGCAACAGTACTTGGTGTATCCACCCTGTAGTCCAAGCAAAAGAGCGACCACTTTTAAGTCACCGCAAAGTGACCAATGATGATGATCGTAGTTTATACACTTCAAAAGCTGCTTAATGTTTTCATAAATTTCTTTCATATGAACTGCGTGACCAACTGGAATTGACGGTAACACATTACCATTATTCAACAAAACAGCTTTAAGACTCGTCTTGGATGAATCAATGAAAAGCCTCCACTCTTCCGGTATGTAATTGATTTTGAGGGCTGCCATTAAACCAGAAATGTTGTGGCACGCAGAAAGGTCACCCTCTTTGAAAAAGAATGTAATAAGCGGCTTCTGGCGGTTCCTATACACAGAAATTGTAGCATCTTCTGCCAGGAGATTCCACTGTTGCAATCTGGAACCCAAAAGCTCCGCCTTGTTCTTCGGTAAATTCAGATCTCTTACAAGATCATTCAGTTCACCTTGGGTTATTAAGTAAGGTTTAGTGGATGTAGTTTGCTCAAAATCTGGGTCGCTTGAGGTTGATGGTTCAGGACCACCAATGTCCTCTTCTTCATCAGTGGAAGCAGCTGAAAATGATTCTGGCACTTTGGGAACTGGTAGGTCATCGCCATGTGGTACCGGACGTATTGCAGAGGGGATGTTTGGATATTCCAGAGTCCATTTTTTCTTCTTTGATATGCCTTTACCAATTGGAGGGACCATGCAAAAGTAACAGTTGTTGAGATGATCAGTGGGCTCTCTCCAAATCATTGGGACTGCAAAAGGCATAGCTTGACTTTTGCCAGTCAACCACAGTTTAAGATGGGCTGCACATGTATTGCAGCATATGTGTGGCGCCCAGATCTTATCTTGATCTCCTATTCTGCAGCCAAAATACAAACTGTACGCCTTCTTAATCACTATAGTTATATTTCGTTTTTGTGATAGAAATGTTACCTCACCACATATATAACAGAAATTATTAGCACTGTTCACATGTGTCCTAGGCATTTCTAACTACGATACTTTTGATAAGGACAAATGCACTAACTAACGGCAAAATTTTATCAGAGATAATATATTTATACACAAAGGTGATGTAATCATAGGTAGGATTGCATCATCAACTTCTAGTTACATTTTTATTGGTCATTAGAAAAAATTATGCAATCGCCCACAACAGTTGCGTCATATATATAAATTGACCGTAATTAAATAAACTAGTATCATATATCTTGAAAACTAGAGCCAATCAACATTTTTAAATGTCATTTTCGTTTTCAGCACACCAAAATTAGTTAAGATCAGCTATTTTCATTTCTGGTACATTTTGGTTGTTGACTAGTGTTATTGCTTCTCGAACTATATTAGCCATCAACTGGATAACCTCTTCACATTTGGTTTTGGATAAGTACGATGGCTGACCACAGCCTTTACTTCCATACTGATTTATGTGAGCACGCAAGAAGGGATCAAATTTGGCAATTAATTCAAGCAATGCAAGAAAGTTACCATTGTTGGGAGAACCAAATGTTTCATCATCTCCTCTAAATGCCAAGCCACGTTCTGCCAAAAGGGAGATCACTGCAATAACTCGCCAGTAATGCTGCTCTGCTTTGTGTTGCTCGTCGAGTTTTGATGTTAACGTTTGACCACACTTTCTTGTTAAGTATGTTAGCATGCAGTTCATATAATTGTTAGAGTTTTCGTGGGTTTGAACAAGATAAGCGTGATGCCAATCATCGAATCCAGTAGAGGCTAATGCTGTAGCTGAGGTAATTTGGTTAGAGAAAAGTTTGCACACAAAACAGTAGACTTTTCCTTTTGTGGGAGAATACACTAACCATTCTCGAGGGTAGGTTTCTCAATTTACTTTAGTGTAATGGAATAAATTCTTTGAACAGAACTGGGCTTGGTTTTTGTATGTTCGCTTCGAATTGGTAAAAGGCTGATCCCAGTGCTGACATTCCGATGGGCCTTTTGCAATCCAGAATGATATTTCCTAGTTATTCAATGTCGTCCATAAACCTACGTCATTATTATTTCTGAAATCACTAGTAGCATCAACAGTTTGTATTTTTGTGTCTGCAATTCTAGGGTTTTCGCTGAGCTTATTTGCTTGTTCACAGTCTTTAAGATGGTAATGAGCTTGTGTTGAGAGCACATCATGGGGCAGGGCAATCCTGATAAAAGTTATATTTAGAGGGATTGCTGTGCACCATGATGTTTCTCACCAAAACGCATAAAATTAGAATAAGTAGCTATGACAAAGGGGGGTATCTAGGGATGACAAGGGGAGATGTTGTCCACTCCTTACAGCGTACAGACGTATCAGAATATGTGGCCAAGTCCACTTTTTTTATAGGTGTATTTCATGGGTCTGGATTTGACTCTAAAGTAAGTGTATTACTCGCTGAGTTAATTTTGCCGAAATGGCTATGACTATAAAGAGAGATGATTTCTCAAGAAATTCAAGATGTTTCCAAGGTCCGTGGCACCTATATGAATATATGCAGAATATTACGAAGTGATGGAACAGTTTATTAGGTCGATAATGACCAAAACGAGAAGAAATTAATGCACACAGAAATATATGTGCAAGAAAGGCACATGATATAAAGTACTACGTGTATCGTAAAAGAACAATGTAATGGGTCGAGAATGACCATAACCAGAAGAGAGTAGTGGACACAGAAAATTATGTATAAGAAATACACAGGAACAATGGTATTACAAGTATCGTCAAAGTTATCGAAATAGGAAAAGTGTGTAGAAAGGATATATATAAATATAAGAAGTCGATTCGTACTACTGAGTACCCAATAGTAAGTTCATTGGAGCATGTTGTGATTTACGACAGTTATATGGGTGGAATAAAAGAATGTCGTTATAAACAATATAAGATTTCAGATTCATCATTTGTGTTCGTTATATCAAGTTGAGAGTTCTTCACAGTAATAGACACGAATACATATCAAAATACAAACGATTATATTGGAATGGCTAAGCCAGATTTAAACTGGAAAGTTGGACAGAAACACTCAAACACCAAACAATTCAAAAGTAATATTTATTCATTGAGCCAATATTTGATCAGAACGAGAAATTGAGAATAATCCTAGAAATTAAAAGAGAACTATAAATCTGGTTCTTAACAGCTTGGACTGCTTCTTTTAATGTAACTATCTCGTGGGATGTTCCTTCAGCGCCTTGTGTTAATTCCTTGGCGATTGGTCTTCTAACTTCATTGTCACTTTCTCCAGAAGTTTCCGTATTTGTGGTGGTAGTTACTGACAACAGTTCTCCTTGAAGTTCTTGAGAGGCTGTGTTCTATATATAAACTGGTTGTTCATCAGTCTGCCCAGACTGCTCAGTGTAGTCTATTTTATTGTCTTCTGTTTGTAAACATGAATGTTCTGTATCTGAGAGGTTATGCAGGGCGGTTTCTGCCTGCTGTATAAAGCCATATGACGTGATTGATTTTAAATCAGTGTTTCTCAACCCTGATAGTAGCATCGCCCCCTTTTGACAACTAATATTTTAAAAAGCCCCCCACCCTTTTAGCACCACCTTGCTCTTTATCGTGTATACACAAACACACACACACACACATATACATATATTCCACTATACTTTTAAAAAAGCAATGCATTTAATGAGTTATCTTTTCTTATAATATAAAGAAAGAGAGCAAGCACATTTATAAAAGCATAGTTATATTAAATATGTGTTTAAGTACGGAATTATATACACCGCAAGTTCATTATCCTTGAATTACAAATTGGCGGATCAAATGATATAAAATTAGTTCTTACAACTTTATAACTATCATAATCATATCATTTTAATAGCGCCTAAATGACTGCATTTATGGGCAATGACTACAACCCACAAAAGCCAGATCCTAACCTCAGAAATGAGGTATCTGAGGAAGGTGGTTGAAGTAACAAGAAGAGACATGGTCCGCGACAAGACAATACGTCAAGGCCTAAAATCCCACCCCCTGCAGACCCAAGTAGAACAGTCCCAACTAAGATAGTTTGGCCATGTCTGCAGAATGGGAGAAGATCGGCTACCACGGCAAGCATGGGAAACAAAGAGCCAGGGGTCCAGACCCCCAGTGTCACGTGACCGATAATCTATTTTACCATCTTGTCCTTAATTTGATTACTTTTTAAATGTCCTGGTTTTCCTCGTCATTTTGTATTTTCTTTTTCTTTCATTTTCTACCTTCGTGGCCAAACTTTTTCACCTTCTCAAACCCCACCCGAGGTTTGGTTACGTTCCGGCCTGTAGCGGTCAGCGAACGATAATATTATCTAAGCCGCACCTGGTCTGACCAGGGGAATATCTCTTACGTTTAAAGCCTTTGATCACGAGCGAAAGGGTCCCTGTGTTTGGCTTCCAGAACGCTGCTTCGGATCATAATATTATGCATCCTGGAAACAGGGGGAGACAAACCCGCGGTCAGTCTTTGGGTTTTCGCCCCTTAGACAAGATAGAGCATAATGTTATGCATTTCTCTACCTGGGGAACTTTCGCACGATTTCTTTTGTCTTACTCTAGATTACGTCTTTCGCCGAACTTCTGTAGAAATATGCAGGCCAGGTGTCCGGGGGGAGCGTCCCTTGTGATCTATAAGAGTAGACTGGTTTTAATAGACAAAGACATTCGTAAATTTTCCTGGCCCGTAGATGACCATCATGAGATAAGGCAAACTTTAACACAGTACTAGAATGTGTTTGCCTATGTTCTAGTCATTTTCGGGGTGAGTTGACATATCTTATAATTATAATATTAGATTCATGTTAGCTTTTATATATATCTGTTAGGGAAGTGAATTTATTTCTGAGGACTTCTCCTAGTAATTTATTCAATGATAAGGTAGCGCTGTCTACGGCCTATTAAGTGGTGCTTAAACTGTTACGGTTTATCATGGGTTAAATGTTAAACTTACAATAACAGATATTAGGCGTAGAATCAGTCCACGAATGCTTACCATTGGGTTAAGAGTCAGCAAAAATTAACTGTCATTTCTGTAAGATAATGTCAGGTGTGGATTGTTCACTTTAAAACTGAATAGTGAGATGCAGGTAATAACTCTGGATTATAGGAGATAGTCACTTATTCCTTTTGATAGATATTTCTAGTGGCAAGGGAGGATCATTTTATGCTTACTTGTGTGGCTAGGCACTAGTCTATAACTTTCACTGAAAGCAGTAACCAGGCATAGATATAATTATATCGTATGATCTAGCCACAACTGTATTATTATAGCAAGAACATTGCATTTTCTTTGTACTCATTTTGTGGAATGCTAATATATTTTCCAAAGGGGACATACGATTTATTTGTGTAATGTCAAATGCTGTAATCTGTTTATGTAAATTCATTTAATGTTGTAAGATGAATAATCATATTCTTTTAACTGTAACTACAGGTTAGGTTTCCTGTATGTTGAGATTGGGAGAAGAGGAGGAGATTTTGCTGTCAGAACATTTAATGACAGTTACATGGGTGTACAAAAGATATTAAGACTATGCGGGCGCGTGTTGATAATTGATATTTTTAAGGAACAGGAGACATGGTTAAAGACAGCCCTAAACTATCATAGCAATAACTACAATAAATTTAATCCCATAGTGGAGCGAAACTTTCTGTATAAAGTTAGCGTGATTTATTATTTGCTTGAAGTAAAAGGGTGTCTCTTTTTGGGTCTCAGTTTCAGGGAGACCGAATCGCTAGAGCAGACTTCAGTCAGGCGAAGAAAGTCATATACTCTTCGATCTAGAGGGTTTCTATATACATCTAGCAACGAATCGTCAACCCCGTTCCTGAATCAAAACCTTTTTTGTCAACGCCAAGTTAAGCTCACGCAGTGCAACGGAGCCAACGCAAAATCTGGAATCGCCAAACGCAGTAGTAGTTCTCTACTCGCCTATTGGATTACCAGCCGGAGCGTTGCGGCTTCCAGAATATCAAACCCGCTCAGCATGCCTATAGCAGAATTCCATATCACCCGCCTTTTTTGTGCCTAAACGGGGCACTCAGCAAACCACAGCCAAACCAGTTTAAACAGGATTTACAGCCAAGCGGAGCCTTGCGCCGGATAAGCGCGCCTGGGACTTTTTTTGTCCTCAAGTGACTTCTTCTGGTGTATTTTCTGGATACTTAAAACATCGCACGTATGAGCAGCAATCTATGGATAGAGTCTTCCAGACCACCTCGCGCAATTAGGGAGGAATCACCAATGATAGCGCCTATACAGTGATTTTATTCAGGTTAATTCCATCACCCATGGAGGATATGTACGAAAAAACCACTTACTGGAGCTATTTCATATGGTCCCGAAAGCGGACGGACTGACACTCAGTTATTTCATCTCTCTGTGTTCTACAGGTTTTATGAATGGTGGTGTGTGTGTGGTTGTTGGTGTATTTTGCATATTTTGGTTATTGATGATTATTGATGTAATTTTATGTTGTTGTGATGATATGCATTAATTCCATGCTTTTTCTTCTTTAATAAAGTTTACACCTTTATTAATACGCTGTTCACGACCTTTCCATCCATATTTGTATTTTTAGCTCTTTACTAGAATCTCTATGTATGATAAGAGAAAAGAGTTGAGAGCAGGAGATGCTTAGACAGACATAAGTGAGTTGAGGCTTGGAGAGAGAGAGATCATTTGAATAAATCTTCTTCCAGGTCGTCTCAAGTCCATCTCCTATTTACACCTTATCTAAAGTGTAATCTATAACTCTGTCAGTCCACCATCCCTTGTCGATTTCGCTACTGTTGTCCAACTCGACAAATACTCTACACTCTAACTCAACCACGACAAATGGGGTCTCGCCGCGGAATTTGAACTACATCTGCAGCAATCGCAACAGATGAGGTTGCAGTCTGGTAGGAATCTCTCACAAGATTCTATCTTGATTCTTAGAGTTTAGTGTTCGGCAGATTATAGGAATTTCTTTCCCCTAGACATTTCGAACTAATTCTTTTGGGTGGAAGTCGGAACAGCGTTTTTTTCTCCACAGCAATCATAAATATTAAGTTACATTTATTGTTCATGCTACACATGAGACAGCTGGTAAAAGTTGATGGTATCACTGCTGAGTTTTTGGTTGACAAATCTGACGACTATTGTTGTAAAAGTCAGAAATTTTTTTTTTTTAAGGGTTAATATTTTTTTCAGGAGTAGCTCTTTAATCTGAGATAAGAAGCTACAGATAGTCAGTTACTAGCTTGCATCTCTACCAAGGGAGGGTGCTCATTCGGATGATAGTAACCAATCCTCTCAATAGCTTAGTACTGACAGAACTGGGGTGAAGTGATAGTAATAAGTTTTACATCACTTCCATTTTTTGGAGTTTTTTTTGGGTTTTTGCTTGTCGCAATCAGAGTAGCTACAAACTTTCTTGTTTTTAAAGTTCCCAGGCTAGCCTAGATTTTATTGATTATTAAGTTAATCAGCACCTAGTGGACTAGGTAACTAAGATCTCTAGGTTCTATTCTTCTATAGTGTTTGCTCACCCTGATATAATGGCCGATCTAGATAAAGTGCATAGGATTGCCCTCGAGGTAGCTAAGTACATGGAGTACAAGGATAGCGAAATCCAGCCTTTTCTAGAATTTGCAGTAAGCCTGCAGGATCAATACGAGGTAGGCAATTGGTTTGACAGCCGTTTAATCTTGGCATGGTCCTGTAAACAAACTGGAGAGAGTGAAGCATTCACCCGACAGTATGTAGAAGAAGTGATAGAAGATGAGAAGCAAAGGGAAAAGCAAAGACAAGAACGGGACAAGAAATTGGAAATGGAGCAACAAGAACGGGACAAGCAATGGGAAATAGAGCGCCAAGAAAGGGACAGAGAAAGCCAAGAAAGGAGCAGGCTACACCAAATCAGAATGAATGAACTGGATAGCCAAATTCGGAGGATGGAAACAGATACTAAATGTAGTCACTCTAATTCCCCTTCTACTGTGCCCTTAACGGTCAACGCCCCTGCAAACCTTGCGCCCATGAAAGAAAACTTGCCTGCTAAAACCGAACCCCAACTCCAGAAAATTGACTTTCCTTTGGACTTGGATCCGAAGCCCAAACAAGGAAAGAATTTACGTCGGGACAGCAGACCTAAAGCCACGGGAAAAATTACGCAACGTTCCCAGGCATGGAAACTGCACAAAGGTGAGACAGGTGCTAACAAGCATTGTAATACGGATTGTTCCCGTCTGGCAAGCGGCGAACCCCGAGCCTCTCACGCTCCAGACCGAGCAGCACCTAACCGACACGTGACGTCGAGAAAAGGGAGCCACACCCTATCACGTTATATTTCGCAAGATTCCCGGCCGGACAGCGAAAAACCATATGCAGAGGCGTATCCCTCCAACTCAACGATCGTAGAAAGGAGGCGCCGCTCCTCTTACAGAAGACAGTGAGAAAAGCTGCCTTACTACTGTACAAGGAGCCATTGTTGAGAGCCTTGGCTCACGTCATGCTAGTACCGGTGAAGCGACTCAACAAACTCTGCAACTCGCAGATATTACCTATCTTTCTACACGGATAGAAGCTACGGAGATCTGTTATGATTTAGTAGAACCCCAGAATGCGATCGATTACTCTCTGCTTCAGGCAGCTGAGTTCTCTCATTCAAATCGCATTATTCCAGTGGTCTCAACCCCACTGATGGACAGCAAAGTAGTCGCCTCCGCCAGGCCATTACCGAGCAACTTGATCATTTCCGTTGACCAAGCCAGAGTTGTGACTGGCAAGGCAAGGAAAGCTCCAGATCCACCTTTAGACGGCACAGGTCTGAAGATTGATCAATGCTCCCACCGAAACAGGGAAGTAGGTGTGGAGAGGCAGAAGAAAAATGCTAGCATTTCTTCGGCCAACGAACGGCTTTATTTGCCAACTAGGGTTACACGCGCGCGAAAAATCCCTATAGACTGCAGCTATAGAGGGTTATTCAAGTCCACGCCCGTGACAGGTAAATATATACGTAAGCAGCCTGAGCCCATCAATGATTACACTGCACATAACAGGCGGATTATCTACGCAGTGGCCAGTGAGTTCAGGCAGGGCCGAAAACCACAACAGGTGCGGATAATTTTCCGGACCATAAACAGGCACAGCGAATTGCGGAAGCAAGGTCAGGTTCCCACGGAAACGAAGGGCGTCAGCGCCGACTGGCCTTGCAAAATCCCATTCGCTGAACGTCTATTAGACAGAGGGAAGAAAAAAAATGAACTCGGAGCTAGGCATACAGACAGACAGAAATTGGAAACGTATTTGGTTTATGAGTATTGGATGTTCCAATGACAGGTAACGGACATCGATGGAAAAGATAAATTACTGTCATTTTTGTCCGTATTCCTCGAACTTTAAAAGGGGGGGGGGGGGGGGACTTGTCACGTGACCGATAATCTATTTTACCATCTTGTCCTTAATTTGATTACTTTTTAAATGTCCTGGTTTTCCTCGTCATTTTGTATTTTCTTTTTCTTTCATTTTCTACCTTCGTTGCCAAACTTTTTCACCTTCTCAAACCCCACCCGAGGTTTGGTTACGTTCCGGCCTGTAGCGGTCAGCGAACGATAATATTATCTAAGCCGCACCTGGTCTGACCAGGGGAATATCTCTTACGTTTAAAGCCTTTGATCACGAGCGAAAGGGTCCCTGTGTTTGGCTTCCAGAACGCTGCTTCGGATCATAATATTATGCATCCTGGAAACAGGGGGAGACAAACCCGCGGTCAGTCTTTGGGTTTTCGCCCCTTAGACAAGATAGAGCATAATGTTATGCTTTTCTCTACCTGGGGAACTTTCGCACAATGTCTTTTGTCTTACTCTAGATTACGTCTTTCGCCGAACTTCTGTAGAAATATGCAGGCCAGGTGTCCGGGGGGAGCGTCCCTTGTGATCTATAAGAGTAGACTGGTTTTAATAGACAAAGACATTCGTAAATTTTCCTGGCCCGTAGATGACCATCATGAGATAAGGCAAACTTTAACACAGTACTAGAATGTGTTTGCCTATGTTCTAGTCATTTTCGGGGTGAGTTGACATATCTTATAATTATAATATTAGATTCATGTTAGCTTTTATATATATCTGTTAGGGAAGTGAATTTATTTCTGAGGACTTCTCCTAGTAATTTATTCAGTGATAAGGTAGCGCTGTCTACGGCCTATTAAGTGGTGCTTAAACTGTTACGGTTTATCATGGGTTAAATGTTAAACTTACAATAACAGATATTAGGCGTAGAATCAGTCCACGAATGCTTACCATTGGGTTAAGAGTCAGCAAAAATTAACTGCCATTTCTGTAAGATAATGTCAGGTGTGGATTGTTCACTTTAAAACTGAATAGTGAGATGCAGGTATGTGGTGAATTGATTGTTATTATTGGTTACAATATTATATTAATGGTATCTGGTGTGAGGTCAGCTATGCAAGTCCCTGAGATTTATTAAATACAAATAAGTTTACAGGGTACTTGTCTGCTTCCACCACGACCTCACCCGATTATATATCTTCCCCTACTGAAGTGTATTGGTGTGTGTAGGTTGTCTAGCAAGTGTCTAGGGTATATGCAATGTGATGAAGTGTATGAACAGGACAACAACTACACCTATTACTAATAAACAATGATTAAACAAGTCACTTAGTCGGTGTTATCCCACAATTATTTATATGTCTCAAGCTGGTAAAATGTCAAGTATCTCTTGCTCCTAGAAAAGGGTACAAGTTTATTGAACGGGTTTGTTCCTCACTGTTCATCAGACATCAGTATGGTAACTAAACAATTAGTTAACGTTCTCAATTTGGTTGGTACCCCTTTCTGGATAAATGACTTTCAAACCACCGTTTGACATTTTCCTTGATAAAGGAAACATTTTACATTAATACTATCAAGTCATGTACAATCACGGTGACTTGCTGAAGAAGACGGCCAGTGATCTTCCTGGTCTTATGTCATAACACAACATTTTTTTCATCATATTTACTTTTCTTTTCTCCCCATATGGCAGAGAGCCTGCCTGGCTTTTCTACACCAGGTTAATACTGTTTCCTAACAACGCTGTGAAACAACACAGAGTTTTGATGTTAGCTTCCCTCCAGATAAATGTTTCCCCTTTAAGGTTCATACAAATTCAATAATGCATACATAATAATGATAAAAATGACAATATAAATGTTAATATAAAGGTTTTCATAATTACCGCAATCAAAGAAAATTGTATACACCAAGTTGTAGAATAGGGCGATATATGGTAACAAATCCAGATCGCTGCCTGTGCAGAATTAGCAAACAAGTAAGTACTCCTTCCTTGTCTTAAAACAACTTCTTTAGTGTATAAATTTTAGTTAACAAGTGGCCCCGAATACCAACTACTAATTGGTTTTATACAACCGTTAGTCTATTACACTACAGCCAATCAGAGACTGTTTCGTGAATAGCGTTCCTTTACAAATAAAACTGACCTCAAATATTCAAATTAAGGACTCCTTCCCCTTTTACCCCCCTACCTACGGGCGAAACTGAGAAAGATTTTCAAGTCTATCTGTCTTCTGTCCAACTTCTTTATTTCTTAATAGTTTTAAATACTCATACATACTTATTAATCGTGCTGTTATCTATTACACAGTCAGTACATATTTATTCTTGTATGTCTTTCCAATTCCTAGTATCTTTTTATTCCCTACAATGCTTCAATTTTAAATTGGTAAACACGAACCGTGACACTCCTTATCGGACGTTAACCTTAATTTTCCTTTTATTTTAAACTACCTTATGCCTGCAGACCTAACGGCGCCACGTCACATTGCGTGTGTGTATATATCGTCCAGAACGCGTGTCGAGAAAAAGGGGGTCCAAACGCCAGGCATGATATCGCATTTCTAGCACAAGAAAATCTTTAATCTCAAAACCAACGCTAGCAAAGTGTATAATGTTAAACCGCGGCAAATCGTTTAGGCCTTACTTCGGTATACAAATTTTAGCGTGCGGCTGGCATATGGGAGGAAGCCAGTCAGACACAAACGGGCTGGGTCTATATATTAGCATTGGGAGTACAATTCTATGGAATTTAGCGTTTGTTCTCACAGATTTTACTACACACCTCCTTTCCTAAAACATGCATTCACTGCAAGTTATTATCTGTGAGACAATTAGCGTAAATAAAGTACTATTCCCTAGGCTTTTCCTGCTTTGCCTCACAAGGATGTCTACTCAGGAAATCCGCTCCCACGTTTTCCGAACCGGGTATATATTCGATGGAAAATGTATAAGGTTGGATCAATAAAGACCACCTTAATAAACGTGCATTTTCATGCTTGGCCTGAGATAAGAACACTAAAGGCTGGTGATCTGTTTGCACCACAAATGACCTACCATAAAGATAAATTTGGAACTTTTTTATGGCCCAGATCAATGCTAAACACTCTTTTTCACTTGTTGAGTAATTTTTTTCCGCTTTGTTTAACTTGCGGCTAGCGTAAGCAACTGGGTTCAGTTCTCCATCCTGTGAGGTGGACCTCTGTAACAAAGTGGCCCCTAATCCTATGTTACTCGCATCCGTTCTCACCACAAATTCCTGACTTAAATCAGGCACTTTCAATATCGGCTTGCTAGTGAGTTTATCTTTTAACTCTTGGTATGCCAATTCACACTGCGCTGACCAAATGATTTTTTTCAGGTTGACCTTTTCTAGTTAAGTCTGTCAGCGGTGCACAAATAGAGTTAAAGTTCTTTATGTATTTTTGATAAAATCCACATAAAGATACAAAAGACCTCACATCTTTTTTGGTTTGTGGCCTCGGTGCTTTTTGTAATTTCTCCAGGTTCTTGGGGTCAGGGGTCATGTTTCCCTGATACACTGTATGTCCCAAGAATTCGAGTTCTTTACACCCCACACTACATTTGGTTGGTCTAGCCGTCAAATTTGCTTCCCTGAGCCTATCAAATAGCATATTCAGAGAGTTTATGTGTTCTTCGAATGTCTCAGTAGCAATAAGAATGTCGTCCATGAAATTGGTTATACATGGGTTATTCAGGGGATCCAATAACTTGCGCATCATTCTGGAAAACACACTCGGGGCGTTTTTTCAAGCCAAATGGTAACATGTTGAATTCATAATGGCCTTCCGATGTGCTAAATGCCAGATAAGGTCGAACCTCAGGCTTCACTGGAATTTGGTAATAGCCTTTGCTCAGATCCACCTTAGAAAAATATTTTGCCTTATTCAGCCTGGCAAACAGCTGATTGGTATCCGGCAATGGATCCACCTGATTTTCTGTGATAGCATTCAGTTTTCTGTAATCTATACACAGACGGTGTTCTCCAGAAGGTTTCCTTAGTAAAACCACACTGGAACTGTAAGGAGATTCACTGTGAGAAATGATTCCTTCCTTTAACAGATACTCAATTTCCTCCTTCAAATAAAATTGTCCTTTCTTAGGGTGTGCATGGCTGGTTGGCAATTTGTCAAAGCAAGGTTTTAATGTTTTATCCTTTGCCTGGGCCTTTCTCATCTGCTTATGAGAATAAACTAGTGGTGGTTCCTCCTCCGTTCTACTAGGGGTCGACCTAACCTGAAGCGTGGCCATTACCACAGGTTTTACCGGGCTTCCTAGAAAAACATATTTACTTCCTAACACCAGCGGGTAATTAGGGTCGTCACACACAGATGCTCTCATCACTCCTTCCACGTACCTTGTTTCTACATTGATCTCGGCTACTGGAAGTGTCATGGTGTCTATTCCCTTTACGGCCCCTTGTATCTCCACTTTCTCTGTGGTGTACTGTTCAGGGTGCACTAGGGTTGCACTCACAACTGAGTCATATTCTAAACCTGAATCGTAAAGGCACCTAACCTTGGCACCATTACATGTCACTTCTTCACAGATGGGGGGATGTTGAAGATTAATATGATTCTCTGTCAGTTTCTTCTTCCCCTTGTCCACTGTTATCATGCAGGCCGCGTGATATGGAGGAACTTTCCTACCACAGTCAATAATATTATGATTATTCATCCTACATACTTTACAATATTTCCCTTCTGGTTTGTAGGGTCTCCTTTCTCTGAAATGCGAGTTTCTATCTCGTTTGTCAAAACTTGGCTTATCATAATAGGCTTTACCCTTATTAAACTTATCTCTGTGTTCATAGGTAGGTTGGTTTTGGTTTGTTGCAGCTTTATCATGGTCTATAGGCTTCTTCTTTAAACTTGCTATCTCAGACTGGGCTGCCTGATATCTCTCAGCCACATTTAAGATCTCCCCCAGCCTCTCAGCACCCTGTTCCGTGAGAAATTTTCTCAGGTCTGGAGCCATGGACTCTCTTAACTGCTCAGTCATAATCATTTCCTTTAAATCTTGGGTTTTCCCCAGAGCAGTCCATTTCTCCAGGTATGTCTCCAGGCGAGCAGAGAACTGGTGGTAAGTCTCTCCAGTCAACAGTTTGGCATCCCTAAATTTCTTTCTGTAAAATTCACTGTTTTTCTCATATCTAACTAGAAGAGCTTGCTTAAGAATGTCGTAGTCATCCTGATCATCCTTGCTCAGTTTGACGAAGACCTCATAAGAGGTTCCCCTAAGCCCCTGAGATACCTTCATACTCCATCTCTCTTTCTCTAGCCCATACATAGTAGCTAACCTTTCAAATCTAGATAAAAATGACTCAATATCATCATCTCTTTCTACAAATGGGTCCAACTGGAACCCCATGGCTGAGGTTGAGGCAACCTGGCCTGCAGCAGAGTCGGAGGTGGATGAGCTACTTCCATTATCAGGAGCATGGCCTTGTATCTCCAACTCCCTTAGTCGTAGTTCATGTTCCCTTTGGAGTCTTTTATCTTCTCTCTCAGCCTCAAGTCTCCTTTCTTCTTTCGTGGCCTCAGCCTCAAGTTTCCTCTTCTCTAACTGCAGCCTCTTTATCTCAGCCTCCCTATCAGCCTCTAATTTCTTAAGCTCCCTAGCATCCTCTAACATAATTCTCTTCTCCTCAGCTAATCTCTTATCTTCCCTTTCCATATACTTATCGCACTCTGATGTCACATACTGAATCAGAGCTTGCCCATCTAAATTCATTTCCTTTGCAGTCTGCACAGCAGCAGATCTGTATTTGGCCATATCTGCCATTTTATAGTTAACAATATGAAATACTATCCACTACCTTAACTAATTAACCAACTCTAAACACAAGACAAAGGGCAATGATATCTCAAACCACTCTCAGATTATTTTTACTATTATATTTTACAAATACTGGGACTAGTGACTCACTTAATGTAGGGTACAAAGAACCTTTAAATCCCGGAAGAGCGTCCCAATTAATGTGGTGAATTGATTGTTATTATTGGTTACAATATTATATTAATGGTATCTGGTGTGAGGTCAGCTATGCAAGTCCCTGAGATTTATTAAATACAAATAAGTTTACAGGGTACTTGTCTGCTTCCACCACGACCTCACCCGATTATATATCTTCCCCTACTGAAGTGTATTGGTGTGTGTAGGTTGTCTAGCAAGTGTCTAGGGTATATGCAATGTGATGAAGTGTATGAACAGGACAACAACTACACCTATTACTAATAAACAATGATTAAACAAGTCACTTAGTCGGTGTTATCCCACAATTATTTATATGTCTCAAGCTGGTAAAATGTCAAGTATCTCTTGCTCCTAGAAAAGGGTACAAGTTTATTGAACGGGTTTGTTCCTCACTGTCTGATACACTATCTTTTGTGAAAACTGAGAGAGTGGATTGTTTGTGATATCAATTTCCCAGACAAGTCTTATCTGAGGTCTCTGGAACCAGGCTGGTTGAAGTATGTATAAACGCCAGCCTCCACTGCAAAGACACGATTCTGCTTCTATAGGTAAATCACTGTGTAGGCACTCAGTATTTAGGCCTCACTGCAGAACTTAAGGACAGGTGTTAGGTCACCTGAGCTCACCTTCACTCGTAGATGAAACTCTGGAACAATACACATGTGTCCCACTCAGCATCTAATAATCTCTCTCTTTCATTATTCTAACATGGCAATATCATCAGACATCAGTATGGTAACTAAACAATTAGTTAACGTTCTCAATTTGGTTGGTATCCCTTTCTGGATAAATGACTTTCAAACCACCGTTTGACATTTTCCTTGATAAAGGAAACATTTTACATTAATACTATCAAGTCATGTACAATCACGGTGACTTGCTGAAGAAGACGGCCAGTGATCTTCCTGGTCTTATGTCATAACACAACATTTTTTTCATCATATTTACTTTTCTTTTCTCCCCATATGGCAGAGAGCCTGCCTGGCTTTTCTACACCAGGTTAATACTGTTTCCTAACAACGCTGTGAAACAACACAGAGTTTTGATGTTAGCTTCCCTCCAGATAAATGTTTCCCCTTTAAGGTTCATACAAATTCAATAATGCATACATAATAATGATAAAAATGACAATATAAATGTTAATATAAAGGTTTTCATAATTACCGCAATCAAAGAAAATTTTATACACCAAGTTGTAGAATAGGGCGATATATGGTAACAAATCCAGATCGCTGCCTGTGCAGAATTAGCAAACAAGTAAGTACTCCTTCCTTGTCTTAAAACAACTTCTTTAGTGTATAAATTTTAGTTAACAAGTGGCCCCGAATACCAACTACTAATTGGTTTTATACAACCGTTAGTCTATTACACTACAGCCAATCAGAGACTGTTTCGTGAATAGCGTTCCTTTTCAAATAAAACTGACCTCAAATATTCAAATTAAGGACTCCTTCCCCTTTTACCCCCCTACCTACGGGCGAAACTGAGAAAGATTTTCAAGTCTATCTGTCTTCTGTCCAACTTCTTTATTTCTTAATAGTTTTAAATACTCATACATACTTATTAATCGTGCTGTTATCTATTACACAGTCAGTACATATTTATTCTTGTATGTCTTTCCAATTCCTAGTATCTTTTTATTCCCTACAATGCTTCAATTTTAAATTGGTAAACACGAACCGTGACACTCCTTATCGGACGTTAACCTTAATTTTCCTTTTATTTTAAACTACCTTATGCCTGCAGACCTAACGGCGCCACGTCACATTGCGTGTGTGTATATATCGTCCAGAACGCGTGTCGAGAAAAAGGGGGTCCAAACGCCAGGCATGATATCGCATTTCTAGCACAAGAAAATCTTTAATCTCAAAACCAACGCTAGCAAAGTGTATAATGTTAAACCGCGGTAAATCGTTTAGGCCTTACTTCGGTATACACATTTTGCAAGGGAGGATCATTTTATGCTTACTTGTGTGGCTAGGCACTAGTCTATAACTTTCACTGAAAGCAGTAACCAGGCATAGATATAATTATATCGTATGATCTAGCCACAACTGTATTATTATAGCAAGAACATTGCATTTTCTTTGTACTCATTTTGTGGAATGCTAATATATTTTCCAAAGGGGACATACGATTTATTTGTGTAATGTCAAATGCTGTAATCTGTTTATGTAAATTCATTTAATGTTGTAAGATGAATAATCATATTCTTTTAACTGTAACTACAGGTTAGGTTTCCTGTATGTTGAGATTGGGAGAAGAGGAGGAGATTTTGCTGTCAGAACATTTAATGACAGTTACATGGGTGTACAAAAGATATTAAGACTATGCGGGCGCGTGTTGATAATTGATATTTTTAAGGAACAGGAGACATGGTTAAAGACAGCCCTAAACTATCATAGCAATAACTACAATAAATTTAATCCCATAGTGGAGCGAAACTTTCTGTATAAAGTTAGCGTGATTTATTATTTGCTTGAAGTAAAAGGGTGTCTCTTTTTGGGTCTCAGTTTCAGGGAGACCGAATCGCTAGAGCAGACTTCAGTCAGGCGAAGAAAGTCATATACTCTTCGATCTAGAGGGTTTCTGTATACATCTAGCAACGAATCGTCAACCCCGTTCCTGAATCAAAACCTTTTTTGTCAACGCCAAGTTAAGCTCACGCAGTGCAACGGAGCCAACGCAAAATCTGGAATCGCCAAACGCAGTAGTAGTTCTCTACTCGCCTATTGGATTACCAGCCGGAGCATTGCGGCTTCCAGAATATCAAACCCGCTCAGCATGCCTATAGCAGAATTCCATATCACCCGCCTTTTTTGTGCCTAAACGGGGCACTCAGCAAACCACAGCCAAACCAGTTTAAACAGGATTTACAGCCAAGCGGAGCCTTGCGCCGGATAAGCGCGCCTGGGACTTTTTTTGTCCTCAAGTGACTTCTTCTGGTGTATTTTCTGGATACTTAAAACTTCGCACGTATGAGCAGCAATCTATGGATAGATTCTTCCAGACCACCTCGCGCAACTAGGGAGGAATCACCAATGATAGCGCCTATACAGTGATTTTATTCAGGTTAATTCCATCACCCATGGAGGATATGTACGAAAAAACCACTTACTGGAGCTATTTCATATGGTCCCGAAAGCGGACGGACTGACACTCAGTTATTTCATCTCTCTGTGTTCTACAGGTTTTATGAATGGTGGTGTGTGTGTGGTTGTTGGTGTATTTTGCATATTTTGGTTATTGATGATTATTGATGTAATTTTATGTTGTTGTGATGATATGCATTAATTCCATGCTTTTTCTTCTTTAATAAAGTTTACACCTTTATTAATACGCTGTTCACGACCTTTCCATCCATATTTGTATTTTTAGCTCTTTACTAGAATCTCTATGTATGATAAGAGAAAAGAGTTGAGAGCAGGAGATGCTTAGACAGACATAAGTGAGTTGAGGCTTGGAGAGAGAGAGAGATCATTTGAATAAATCTTCTTCCAGGTCGTCTCAAGTCCATCTCCTATTTACACCTTATCTAAAGTGTAATCTATAACTCTGTCAGTCCACCATCCCTTGTCGATTTCGCTACTGTTGTCCAACTCGACAAATACTCTACACTCTAACTCAACCACGACACCCAGGATAACCCAGAGTCCACTGGGAGGACAACATTAGACAATCTTTGAAGGACCGAGGACTAGATTGAAACCAAGCCAGGAGGAAGACAGCCGATAGGATAGTCTGATGCTCTCTCTTCCAAACCTCTACACCTCACGGTAGAAGGGAAATGACTACGTAAGTGACCATATTTTAGTCTTCAAATCTGAATATTTAAGCCTCTCCTTATGTAACCACTTTAAACATGAAAAAATTTAAAAAATTATTAGTTGATAATAATGATATAATTATATAAAAATTCACTTACTAATGAAGTTTAATGAGATCCTTGTGCTTGGTGTGACTCAGCCAGTTTTGTAATATTTGGTTCTGAGTTTGTTAAAATCCTGTTACAAATCTGCAGTCGGTTTCGTTGCTTTTGTAGTAGAATCACTACTGCACTGAACCCCTTCTCCACCAAATACAACGTTTTGAATGCTGTAATTACCAATTAGTTTCACACCAAAGAACGGGATACGCAAGCCTCTGGTGGATCCAACATTTGTCGTAATGTGTGTGACTGAATCGTGCTTTTGCATAGAAGGCATTTTGTAGCTCAATTAATTCTTCTTGTAAATGTTGATTAACTTGTTCCACGCCTGATTCAAACGGATTAATCATCCAATCCGGTATTATTAGTTCTTGCAAGTCTTTAAATCTTATGCTCATATCATTTTTAATAGCGTCCAAATGACTGCAATAAACCTCTAAATCTGAATCTTAAAGCCTGACCCCACCTAATTGCAGTAAACATGGAAAATGAAAAAAAAGGTCTCAGCGACTAAGATTATTTTTATATAATGTCAATTTGTTGATGAACCCCATGATAATTCCATTCACTTTAATCAGACTGATCTCATTTCCTTGTAGCTTAAGAAACTCATTATTTTTAACACTAAAAGTCAAAATTAAATTTTATTGTGATTCACTATGGTATAAGAGAATCCTCACTTGATTTCAAAATGCACGGGACCAAGGTTGCCACTCAAGTTCTAGAGATAAACCCAGATTTTCTTCTTTAAAAAACCCAGAAATACCCAGATTATTTTATGCCTCAAATACACGGGATAGACGATGCTTACACAATCTTTTAGTGCAACTTTAGCACAAATAAGCTGTGTGCTTTCAATTTTTATTTATTTCATTTTTTACTTTTTTTTTTAATTACAAAAAATTAACAATTATATTAAAATGATTTTATTAACATCCTAATATATGAACTCTTGAAAATGAGATATTTTAACAGTAATATACTTACAGTAGTTACATTAACAAAATGTTCCTCAAATCAAATATAAAATGTTAGTTGTAACGTGTTACAGTTGAAAATTGTCACTTGTCAGCGACTCTGGCATCCATGTTGACAACTTCTCCTTCGTCAAGATCATATGCATGAATTGACAACGTGGAATCTTGATTGTGAAGTTTCAAAATCTTTGCATATCACTGCCGACAACGTCCTTCGCGCACATCTTCAACCACGCTTTTACTAGGATTAACTCTTTCAGTCCCAAGCAAAAAAGTTGGTTTGGCCCAAGCAAACCCCGGTGCAAATTTGGCAGAAAACACGTTCACTCTTAAACACACGCGGTATTTAAAAGAATGTACTTGCAGTCGGAAATGACGTTTTGGGTGGTTTGTGGGTAGTTATAATTAGAAACAGTCTCAAACAGAGGCACATATACTAAACGCTTTATAAAGTTGATTGGGCCAAGCGCGTCTAACCTCTGGGGATATATAAAGTCGATTGGGACTTAAAGAGTTAAACTTAGGACAAACTCCAACTTTGGCAACTGTTTGCTTGGCCGGTATTCGATTGGAAACTGTTTCACACAAAAGCTTGTTGGTTTGTTTAGTTTTATCTAAGTTGACCTTCGAAAACACTCTTTCAACGCATGCTGAGGAGTGAGATAGTGCCATAAGCGTGCACATGAGGTCAGCCAAAACATCAAATTTCTTCTGGTTATTAGCATCTGTTACTTGTTGCAGTCCAGCCAGAATGCGGGCTGATCCTCATCTACCAGATGTCCAAGATCTTTTCAGTTGCCAGTTCTCGCCCTTGATCAGACAGACGATCAATGCTAACTTCTTCTTTGTTCGTCCTGAAAAGGACGTTGGTTGCGTTGTGTCCGTTTACAGCGGGGCTGCGATATTTGCGCCTGTCGGCCGACACATCCGACGTCAGCACGGCATTTTTGGGACCGGGTTAGCCTTCCCTCTTTAATCCCTACTCACTCAGCCAGACTGCAGTGATGCAGCCTGTTTCTAGGTCCACCACTTGGAGGTGGAGTAGGGTCTTGGTCAGCTCTGGTTCGCTGATCCTGACGCAAACAGTCTAGCTATCAGGCTCTCTTCTGAAACAACTGTTGGGAACTGCGCTGCTAATGGAATGACAGAAGGTTTGTTGATCTCGAGAGCTTGCTTTGGATCCAACAGCTGATGTAAGCGAGTCAAAAAACAACGTCATTGATGTGGTTAAAAACAAGAATTAAATTTAAGTGGAATAAAAAATATATAGCACATAATTGTTTACATTTAATTATAATATAAATATAATGTATAATACTCAATGGCCAGAATATACATACATTGTAAATGCCAATTGTCAAATATACCTAGATTAATGCAGATTTGGAAAACAAATACCCAGATACCCAGACGAAAGCCCAAAAACACAGATCTAGTAAAAAATACCCACCTGTGGCAACACTGCACGGGACATTACTCTAGGCTCTACTAATGTCCATAATGTTTTTATTTCGGAATTTAACTTAGGTCTATAATAGATTCGCATTTTGGCGAAGCTGGCAAGAAATGGCCGCAATTTTTCCTTCTGGCTAAATTGAAAAGCAAAGGGTTAAGGCCTCCACAAACTTTACTAAACAGTAAGTGCGTATTTCTGTAACTGTTATCCAGTCATACGTGTTTAATGTTACTAGCGACTATGCCTATATAGTAGAATCAAGAATGTGTGCTTTGGTCACTTCCATCAATGTACTCCTGAATTTTGGATTTGTGCTTACACATTTTTGGCTTATGTACGCCCCTGATTTTTATCATTACAAATGAAATTAAATTAGTGGTGAATTTATTATTTTTGTTTGGCAGGAGGGAAAGGCCCCCCATCCCCATCTCCCCCCCCCCCCCCCCCCCCCCCCCCCGAGTATGAGGCCCTGGGCTGCAGCCCGCTCAGTCCATATGTTAACCCGGCACTGCTAGGGGTTCGTGTACATAACCTAATTTTATTGAATTGTCTTTGGACCAAAATTTGCCTCCGAAAATTATCATAGATTTTTGGCATTTAAATAAATATTTTATTTTTTAAATACCGTTTTTGTGTTTCATTATGTCTATACATAAGCTTAATGATTTATCTTGTAATAACATGTATTATTTGTATGCAAATATTTTAATTCTGCATCTATGCTTATTTGTCATAAAAAGGGGTCTGTAGACTTCAGAGGACAATCAAAGGGGTTTGTAGCCTTCATCGGACAATCAAAGGGGGCCGTAACTTTCACTGGATAATCAAAGGGGTCCATGAAACAAGATAGGTTAAGAAACCTTGCTCTAGATTAACATAGCGAAGCTAAAGTTCACATAGCGTAACAAGTGTGGATCCCTAGAATAACGTGGTAAAGTGAAGACAACTGTATTCACATCCTGAATCCACAGTTCAGAGGTTGTAGCACGTGTAGACAACTGTATTCACATCCTGAAGCCACAGTTCAGAGGTTGTAGCAAGTGTAGACAACTGTATTCACATCCTGAAGCCACAGTTCAGATGTTGTAACAAGTGTAGACCCTTAGAATAACACCGTGACGCTAAAGTTTGAAGAATAGCGAGTGTAGAGAGCTAGACTCACACCGTGAAGCCACAGTTCAGAGATTGTTGCAAGTGTAGTCAACTAGATTAATATTGTGAAGCTAAAGTTCACATAGTGTAGCAAGTGTAAACAACTAGATTAACACAAGGAGGCTAAAGTTCGCAAGATATAACAAGCGTAGACAGCTAGATTAACATAGTGAAGCTAAATTTAATATAAAGTAACAAGTGAACACAACTAGATTCACATCGTTGAATCCACAGTTCAAACATTGTTTCATGTGTAGACAGCTGGACCTACATCGTGAAGAAATTTTTCAAATACGGTTGCAAGTGTAGACAGTAAGATTAATATTGTTGAATTTTCAACTAGCCTGTTTCAGTCCTGGAAACAAGATACAGCCATCGAGTCCAAGCAAACACGTTGAAAAAAATTTGTGAAAAACGAGATCTCACCACAGGCTGGGAAAAGGAGAATGAAATGACAGAACAATGAAACAATGTAAATAAGCCTGTAATGTTTACACTGTTTCATTGTTCTGTCATTTGATTCTCCTATTCTCAGTGTGGAACTGTTGAGAAGAACCACACCAGTGGAATAAGAGATGAAAAGATGACGCTGGCGATGAATCGGACACACAGTGAGGAAACCTGTTGATAGCATTATCAGGCAGTCTTTGTTCTGGGACTCCCAGGACAAGAGAAGGAGAGACATACCGAAGAATACATGGAGAAGACAGTTGGAGATAGAAATGACAATGATGAGGAAAACTTGGAAAGAACATGAGCTGATGCCACGCGAAAGGAGGACTTTGCAAGTGTTTGTTGAAGGCTGGTCCTCCATTAGATAGCTCTAGGGTGTTAACTGATTGATTGAAGTTTCTTCTTGCTTTCTAATTGTCATTATTATCTGATAGATTCTTTACGTTCTGTATTGTCACTTGCTTATTTAGTGTGACTTTTTTCCTCGTATTACATGTTCTAAATATATTTTTTTTCAATTTTCTGCGCTGCTCACACTATCTTCTACTTTATTTCGACGAGAAATTGGCATTGTGTGTTGTCTTGTTCTCTTAATCTGTATATAATTATTGTCTTTGTGTCCTGTATGTGACTGTGGATGACGTAGGGAAAACCCCAAAACGTCCCTTGTTTTGATTGTATCGTTTTATTATAAAATTGACACAGTATCTTTTATTATATTATTATTATTATTGCTATTATTGTTACTTTAAAGTTTAAGCAATGTAGCAAATGTAGCTAGCTAGATTGCTATCGTGAAGCTAAAGTTTCAAACAGCATAGCTAGATAAAAAAAATATATGTACTTTCAACTCTTAGCTTGTCTCTATTCTAGAATCAAGAAAAGTATCACCAAGTCCAATCAAACATATGGAAAAGGCAACTATAGAGGGTTGTTGATGTATTTTACAACCTGACCATGTAAAAGAACTGGTACGGAAACTATCACTGAAAAGTACGTGTATTTGGTGAAGGTTTTCTACAAGGAGATCACCTGTAGAAGTTGTCCCATGCTCCTTAAAGTGAAGGGGGTCAAGAAATAAAGGATCAGAATTATGGTGTACGATTTATATCACTTGTACTGAAAGTAATATCATTTCTCCTCTATTCAGTCTCTTCCTTAAAATTCCCATCCACCTTTCAGCTTCCACCGAGCAATTAAGTCCGTCAATTGACACAGCCACTTAGAACTATACTGTTCAAAAAAAGAAACGCATAGATACTGAAGGCACACACATAGCCATAATTTTGACATTCAATAACTTTTTTAATTTAATGATTTAATTGTTGAAATTGCACACAAGAATACCTTATGGTTCAACCAATCAATTGACAGTTGTTTTGCATCTGGGTCACGAGATTTTTTTGGCGTACGGGCTTTCCCGTTAGTATGGTGTGTGACCTCCTCTTGCATCGATCAGCGACTGGCATCTCCTGGGCATGGATGCGATCAGACGTCTGATGTGGGCCTGTGGGATGGCTGCCCACTCTTCCTGGAGTGCCTGGAACAGATCACTACGATTGGCTGGAGCAGCGTCTCGGCGACAAACACGTCTATGCAGCTCATCCCACAGGTGCTCAATCGGACTCATGTCTGGAGACAGGGATGGCCAGGGAAGGGTGAGAATGTTGTTGGCAGTCAGGAACTGCGTGGTCAACCGTGCACAATGGGGTCTGGCGTTGTCCTGTTGAAACACAGACCTTTGGGCAGCCAAAAGTGGAAGGATATGGGGTCGAAAAATTTCATTAACGTATCGTTGCGCATTCAAGCCTCCTTCAATGTGCACCAATTTACTCCTTCCATTGTAACTGATCATTCCCCACACCATTGCACCTCCACCACCGTGCGGCGGAGCTTCATCAACGCAATTTTGGGCAAAACGTTCATTTCGCTACGGTAGACCCTACGCCGTCTATCATGACGCAGCAACAAAAAGATTCTTCACTAAACCAGACATGTCTCCATTGATTGTCAGCTGCCCAGGGACGATGCTGGTTGGCCCAAAGAAGTCAATTTTGGCGATGGCGGCGCGTAAGGACAGGTCCTCTGTGAGGTCGTTGTGCCCAAAGTCCAGCGTCATGCAGTCTATTCCGGACAGTTTGATCAGACACATGACGTCCTGCAGGCAATGACTGGGCAGTTGAGGAAGCTGTTGTAAACCTGTCTCTGAGGTGACGAAGCCGAATAAAGCGATCCTCCGCTGCTGTTGTCACTCTGGGTCGTCCACTGCGATGCCGGTCTTCAACTGAGCCAGTGGCTTGGAACCGGTGCCAAAGTCGACTGATGGTACTCTGATGCACGTTTAGATGCCTGGCAACTTGACTTTGACTTTTGCCTGCATGCAGTCGGCCAATAGCAATGTTCCTTAAATTTATCGATAGAGACGCCATAAATGTCTGCTTGAAAATGAACTGAATTTTTTGTGTGTAGCGTTATCCTTTTATAGGGTTTCAGTTGCGTAGTCAGTGAATAGTGTTCACCCCAAATTTTGTTGCTTTCACGTGCGCGCAACATGAGCTGTGGTCAAAAATTGCGTCATAAACACTATTGACCACTGCGTTGTAACGATTACAAAAACGAACGCAATTCAGGTCAACACGTGCATTTGATACTGTAAAGAACATTTGAGGCTGGTTTTTATATACCCTAGCACCAAATTTTACTCACAAACTCATAAAAACGCGCCCTCGGATAGCTATGCGTTTCTTTTTTTGAACAGTATATAATGAACATATGGAGCCGCGGTAGCATAGTGGTTAGTGCACTGGCTTCCTAGCGCAGTGGTCTATGGTTCGATCCCCAGATGTGGCGGAAAAATTTTTAGGCCACAAACGGCTCCTGGGTCGACCCAGCCCCAAATGGGTACCAGAGCTACTCTGGGAAGGTTAAGGCGGCCGGCGTGATGCCGACCACATCACCCCTCGTGTGCCGATGGTCAAGATAATATGGGCCTAACACCATATTCCCAATATGCCTCAATGGGCGTGTAACGGGTTCCTTTACCTTTTTTTTTTTTTTCTTATATAATGAACAGATAACAAGTTATAAAACGACAAAAACCTATGACTACCATAGATTTCTTTGAATATGCAAGTAGATATTTGAGAGTTACGAAGAAGACGAAGAAGAATACCAATTAAAATAAACAAATAAAAACCTCTGCAGCGAATCGAACACATAACATTTGCTTTGTAGGCAAACGTTTCAGCATTAAAGTTCCTTCAAGCTTAGATAACCAAGCTACCAACATGGAAATTGTCTCCAATATTCATGGCCGCCTTTCGCGGTGCTCATATCAGCCTTGGTATATTTTTATTTTTTATTTCTGAACTATTTTAATGATTAACCTCCCTCAGCGTTGCGTTCGTTACTTATTGACATACCAAGCAAATTATCAGCGACGATTTACACACATACACTGCTACTTTCTCTTCGTTAAATATTTACTTAGCTTCAGCTTTCCCATTCATTGTCTATCTGGATTACTTTCCTTCATTATGTATTTCCCATGACCCAGAAAACCATACTGCTTTTTTCCTGATATGTTTGCACTGAATTAGTTCAGCATTGCTTCAGTTATCTGATAGTCACAAGAAGTGTCTAGAAAGAAAGATCCAATCCCATCGTCTGCAAATGTTGGCTCACACTGACAAACCTTTGTCCGCACAGATCAGAAGTAGTCCGGAAGGTTCCTTCAACCTTAGGTAAACAAGTTAAAAGCTGGAAATTGTCTCGGATATACTAGGCCGCCTTTTGTGGAGCTATTAGTCTTCAGGTACATTTCAAGAGGCCATCGCAGGTCAGACAGATTGTAATTTATTGCTTCAGCCGAAAGTTAAACTAGAGGTTGTTAGTTTATTGAATAAGATATGAGGTTAGAACCTGGTTATGAGCGAAAGAGAAAAAGGGGGAAAAAGGGAAGGACGGGGGTTGAGGTGGGAATATAGTGTTGAAGTCAGGACTGTGGAGTCTGAGTTGGATTACGGAATCGGACTCGGGGAGTCTACAGTTTTGTCCGGTGTCGGAATTTTAGCCGGAGTCGGTTACAAGCTTCCCGACTTCAACTCCTCTCATAATTTTAAAATTCCCGAATGTGGGGGGAAAAAAAAGTTCTGGGTATTATTACTCCAGATATCGGATTATTTTATTTAATCAGATTGGGAGTTTAAGTTGTTATTATTACATTACTGTAGTCGAAATCAGAGTTCGAATCGAATAAATTCTTGTCCGACTACACAACCCTAGTTTGCTTAAGAAGTCGTAAATATCTATGTCTAAGTTTATGATAAGAACGCATATACTTCACAAAAGAAGAGGAAAAAAATTAATTACAACTCTTAGAGTTGGTTTTTTTTTCGGAAAAAGAAGGGGGGGGGGGGAAGAGGGGTGATAAGATCACTTCGTATTAACCCCTCCCGCTCAATTTCCTCCATTTTCCAAATCTAGTAACGTAATATACTACTCGTCAAAAGTCAAGGGCCACCCTATTATTTTCAATACACTTTTATATAAGCGCATAGAATGATTAAATGAAGGAAGTTTTTAGTAAAAATGGGTGCAATATCTTCCCCTTACAGTCCTCTATGCACGTTAAGCATAAAAACAACTCACCGACAACCATGGTGATCACGTGCAATTTGGTTTGCTGACCATAAATTCACATTTTTAATCTGTTTTTTCAAACTTCTGTACAACCAACCAGGTGAAGTAATCGTGCTGATTGACATTCCACGTGCAATGGCGACTTTTCTTGAACAGAGTTCACTCTTAATTTGTTTTACAATCAGCAGACTTAGGGTAGTTTCATCACTTGCAAAAACCATGCCACCGAGAATAAGTCTTGACACCTTACAAAGAATGAGGGCTATAGCGTGGGTTAAAAGTGGTTTATCTGTCCGTGAGGTTGCTAGACTGCTTGCAGTGTCACACTCTACTATCCAAAGAATTTTGGAGAGATTTCAGGCCACAGGAAGTGTGGAGGATTGTCACCGGCCAGGTCGCCCTAGATGCACCAATAGACATGATGACCGGTACCTCTTGTTGTCAGCCCTGCGCCATCGAACAGTGACTTGTTCCACTCTAAGATGTCAGCTGAGACAAACTGTAAACGTTAATGTCAGTCAAAGCACCATTCGCAGACGTTTACATGAATTTGGACTGGCTGCTCGACGTCCTGCAGTCAGAATCCCTCTTACTCCTGCTCATTGCAGAGCCCGTATTGCTTGGTGTCGAGAGCACATCCGATGGACAAGGCAACAGTGTAGTAAAGTTCTCTTCACTGATGAATCTCGCTTCACTGTGTCATTCAATGATGGCAGGATTCGAGTTTGGAGACGACCAGGAGAGCGATTTACTGATGACACAATTCGAGAGGTGGATCATTATGGTAGGGGTTCTGTCATGGTCTGGGGAGGCTTCTACAGACACGGCAGGACCCCACTCTACATCATCCAAGGCAACTTGACCGGCCCAAGATAACAGAACGAAATCTTGAGACCAATTGTTCAGCCTGCTCTGGAGGCCATAGGTGGTAATGCCATCCTCCAAGATGATAACGCTCGACCCCATCGAGCTCGTGTGGTGAATGAGTTTATTCAGCAACATGGGATCATCAGGATGGCGTGGCCAGCTCATTCACCTGACCTTCCTCCGATTGAGCACCTCTGGGATGTCCTTGGTCGAAGATTGTCAACAAATCACCCCCTGCCAATGGATGTTGCACAGCTGACTGCATTTCTGCTTCAGGAATGGCAAGCTGTTCCTCAGGATACTCTTCGGACCCTTGTGGACTCGATGCGTCTACGCTGTCTTGAATGCCTTGCTGCAAACGGTGGTCATACCCGATTTTGAAATGTCTATTTGTCCAATATTGTGTGACTTTTGAAAAGCTTCACAGCTTCATTGCGTTTGAATGTGTGTTTCCATTTCCTTACGTGGCATGTCAATTCGGTAGTCAATAAATGCCGTTTTGACTGATACTAATTACGTTTATATCAGATTTGTTTTATGGTTTCAACCAAGGTTTTTCTAAGTGGCCCATGACTTTTGACGAGTAGTATATTACCACTTTTAAACCCACTATTATATTTGAAAATGTTAAGGACAAAGGTCAAACTTTCAGCTAAGAATTTGACAATACTTGATTTTTGTTACCATACGTTGGAAGAGGGTACCTGTCACAGAGGTTATTGATCATAAATTGCCTACATCCTCTTCTTTCTTCTTTCACCCGTGTCCTCTATATTTTATTATCTCTCTTTACCTTTTTCATATATTTTCGCATTCGTTCGTTGCGAAAAATATATTTCTTTCCCATCATCGTTTTTCCTTTTCATACTGAATAGTAACTTGATTACGTAGATGTCAGACTCTGCCGGTCGAACGATAGCTGTGAAATATACGGTTCTCGTCAGACAGAACGTCTGCAGTTTCCCCGGTCAGAGCGCTGCCTGACCAGATTTCTGGGCCTGGGGTGTGAGAATTCGCTCCGTCGGATATGGCAGGCAGACGGATTGTCTACCTTTTGCAGCAACTGCGTGAGTTTCGTCGGGATAGTCCGGCGAAGTGTGAAATTGCGCTCCGCACTGCCGACGGGGTGTCTGAGATTTGCAACTGACACGCGTACATCTCGGTCAGTAGGTGGCAGTTACGACACGCGTTTAGGTGTTAAACGTATCGTGAAAGCCGGAAAGGAGAGAGCATTTCGTTCTACGAAATAAACGTCCACCTCTTTGTCTGTTTGATAGATATAACCAGAATGTTAAACTTTATTTCATTTCACTCAGTAACTTCGCAGTAAAGACTAGAACTAGCCTTCGTTCGATTTCTAAATAATCTCTGTTTTAATAGAGGTGGCCTTTAGTTTGGTCGAAGTGGTTTAAGTTCATAGTACTTCTTTGTTTGAGGTAAATATTATATATAATAGATCTCTAGTATTTTGTGAAGTGATAAAGTGTTTAATCGCCTATTTCATTTTAAACTAGTTCTGTGTGCAGAGTGATTATTTTAATAGTTTGTTATATTCTTTAGTCGACGAGTTACAGTGGAAAGCAAGATAAATTATAAATTTCTAGCTAAACCCATTCGGCTAATAAAAAATATTGCAATTAACTGCTAATACTCAGGCGAAGTATATTTTGCTAAAGAAACTTATAAATGCTAGATGCATCATGAGTGGTGACGGAATAACCCCATTATTCCTAATTCATGATGAGTGATTTTATAATATAACTTATTTCACGGGAAGTGTTAAATGATAAGCTCTACGCTTGCAGTTTAAAATATAAGTTATATTCTTATACATAGTATGTATAATTATTTTATATGTGCTTTTTCCATTTTATGCAGTGAATACTGGGGTGACCCAGAACTTGCCGGCGTTTAGTAGTAAAGAGACATACTTGTGAGAAGAATAGACATTTCCTATCTTAAACCACGTGGGTTTTTTTCAAGTAACACTGGTCTGACAGTGCATGTGCCATCAGAGATAAACAGTAATACCAATCCCATTAACGGTTGCTAAAGACTAATGTTTATACTGGGCTTCTGAGCCAGTTCATATTTCTTCTCAAATTGAAATATACATGCTGCCTGGCGGCGAGAATAAATTTCAAGAAATAACATTTACATTTCCGACAAGTATTGAAAGAGTGGATAGTGAACCAAGACTATCTGTTGAGAGCAGTTGTCCACTGGTCATCTTTTCCAAATTAAGGGAATCCTCGTGTTTTTTTTAACTCTGTGTGCCCGTTTAAACTTGCTTATCCAAACTGATTCAAGTGACATTAACAATAATCAAAAATTTAACTGGTGAAGTGAACGCTTCCCGAAAACAGTGGAAGAAGCCTGTAATTGTAGAGCTGGGATTCGCTTTATCCAAAGAATACAGATTCACTGTAGAGAAGTGTCCTACGGTTGCGCCAGACGGTGAACAACATCAAGTTTTTGATAGGTAAGAACGTGTGCCAGGGTACCCTGATGAATGAACCGAGTGAAAGTGACGGAAGGAGGTTTGTTATTTAATGCACTCACTTGTTGTATTAATTGTTCCTTCAGAATAAATACTGCTGTCAAAGTCAGTATATACCTTCTAAGGGGGACAATATTAGACCCTAACCATATGTATTTGTGACTCTTTGGGCCATCATCTGTCTCATAACGGGGCTGTGGGCTAAACCTAGAGTTAATATCATAACGGGGCTATCATCCTTGTAGCATTCTCTTGATATTTTATGACTATTTGTATATGTTTTGATGTAAATTCTATGTGTTGTGAAAAAATTTTAAATGATAATTAAAATTTCCCTTGGAATTAATCAGCGTGTTGGTCAGCTCGTTCTAGAATATTTATATAAGTATTGTTATAGGTTTCCCACGTCTGTGTGTTTAACTGTCGCCACGTGTATGTGCGTGCCCGTGAGTAGATAGAAATATAGGTAATATATATATATATATATATATATATATATATATATATATATATATATATATATATATATATATATATATATATATATATATATGTTTAGACTGTCTGACGCTGTAAAGCTGTCGTAGAAGATAGGTGAGAGAGAGAAGAATTTTTCCGCTTTCAGAGACAGCCTCTTTTTCACATTCTATCATCTCACTCGTGGAATCTATTTCTTTTACTAACTCTCACTGTGTCTATCACCTATTCTAACCTATTCAGAAGGGACCAACCCTAGTCTTAATTCCCCTATCAAAAATCTACGACAGTACCCATCCCTAAAACCGCAGGCACACCCGCCCTATTATTTAGAGACAGGTTGTAACTATAAATAACTATAACATGTTTGAAATTTTTTTGCCCAAGGCCATCGCTGGTCCAAGATTTGAATTAACTAACGCCAAGCGATGATACCCACCCCCCAAAACCACAAGCTTTTTCGTTACCCGTCCTAACATTTAAAACGACCATTAGACAGTTTGGCAGCCGGCCAAAGCGTTGTTTCGTTTTCAAATACGGGCGAGAGAGGAAAAGGGGGGGGGGAGTAACATGGAAAAAAGTTAACCAAACTTGTGCATTGTGAAACTGAAACTAAAAAAACCAATTATGTGCAGGGCAGAGAAAGGGGTCAGAAAAAAAACGTAGATAATGTATTGCATTCTAATAGATGGATAAATAAAAGGAAAGGACAGAAGCGATAATATTGTTTATGGGAATACCATATTAATCCTTATAATATGTTATCTTGCCTTAGAGTAAAAGTATGTTGTTCTGAATAAAGAAAGAAGAAAAAGTACAAAGATGAAAACTAGGATAAAGAAGTAAATGAAAACATACTGGCTAGATAAAGGACAATTGTCCGGTTAATAATCACTTTCAATTTTTAAAATCACTTCAATAATAACGAAGATATCGTAGAAAATAAAAATTGAAGACAGACAGACATACACAGTGGTAACCGCTCAATTTTCAAAATCTTCGGATGTTACATTTTCAAAACGCTTTTTTTTTTGATTTCTTGAGGTTAGTCTAGGAAGAGAGGGGATAAAACGAACGCTTTACTAAGCATAAGTGCCACTTGAAAATATTTGTGTTCACCTTGTTACGGCAGATTTATTGGCATGGTCTGCTAGAGGTTAGCAGCATGCGATTTTAGGGGTTACAACGTGTAATGTAATGTAAAAGTATTATTGGTCTAGTGAACGCTGTGACGTTTCAGCGTTAGTTGTCACGCACGGTGACCAAGAGACGAGACCCTTTTTTAGACGACCGTCGAACCGATAAGACGTGTCCTTGGAATGTTATATTGCCGGGCTTGTATTGCCGCACAATTATAGTACATTAAATAATGGACAACTCCGCCAATGCCGGTCCCAAGCCCGGATGAAAAAGGAGGAGGGCGGCCTGCATGGAGGCCGTAAGGAGGCAGCCCCTCCACCATGCAAAGGCACAACAGGCCAATCACCTGTTTGCTTTAAATCATGATTACGCGAACTACAAGAGAGAAAACCGGACTGATTCTAAAGGCGACGAACTGGAACGGACTACGGACTACGACTTATGGAACTTGGAACACAAGAAGTATAAATGGGAAGGAAGAGGAGCTGGTGGAAGAGATGAGGAAAGCAAAACTAGAAATCCTGGCTATAACGGAAACGAAGAAAAAAGGACAAGGAGTCATGGATCTCGATGGCAACACGTTGCTCTACAGTGGTGTACCCATATCTGAAGGAGCTAAAGGGGGCGTGGGTTGCATTGTGGCCCAAAATCAAAAAGATAGTATCAAGGGATGGAACTTTATCTCGGAGCGCATTATGGTTGTAAAACTAAAAGAAGGAGAAACCATAGTCAACCTGGTCATAGTGTATGGGCCAAATGAGGATGAGAGAGCAGAGGTCAAGGAGGAATTCTTCGAGCTGCTTCAAAGGACAGTGGATGACTGCCTAGATGAAGTTATTATGCTCGGAGATTTTAATGCCAGAGTTGGAAATGACCATGCTAGATGGGGTGGAGTTATCGGAAGATATGGAGAAGATACTCTCAATGACAATGGAAAGCGACTCCTTAGATTCTGCAGTGAGCAGAATCTGATCATTACAAACACAAAGTTCCCCCATAAGCGCATACATGCATACACTAGATGTGAACCAACCAAGAATGAGAAGTCAGTGATCGACTATGCCATTGTTCGGAGAAGCTCATTCAGATATGTCCGAGATGCAAGAGTCTGGAGGGGGCCAGAGATTGGAAGTGATCACTACCTGCTAACAATCAAACGAACAACTGAAAGCGTTGCTCAGCCTAGGAACTGCCCAACATCACGCAAGAAACAAAGTAAACGAACAGGAGAAATGAGCATTAGGACCTACAAGCTGAGAGAGCCAGAAATTAAGACCAGATATCAGGGGCTTATTGCTACAGCAGTGAGCAATACAGAAGAACGACCTGATGACTTGGAAACCCTCTGGAATAAATTCAAGGATATCATAAAGACAGCTGCTGCAGAAGCATGCGGTGAAGTCCGACTTGGGAACCAGAGAAAGAGGACACCTTGGTGGACAGAGGAAGTCAAAGAGAAAATAAGAGAGAAGAAAATGGCATGGAAACAATACTTAGGAGCTAAAAAAAACACAACAGGACAAATGGAAAAATATAGAGAATATGTGACACTCAGAACAGAAGCAAAGAACAAAGTGCTAGCAGCAAAACAGAAGTCCTGGGAAGAATTTGGAGAAAAGCTAGAAAAAGATGCACAAGAAAACCAGAAATTGTTCTATAAGACCCTAAAGAACATGAGGAAAGAAAAACAATGCCCTCTCAAATTTATAAAGGACAAGCAAGGCAAATTGCTTACTGCCCCGAAGGAAGTAATGGAAAGATGGAAAGAATATTTCTCAGAACTCCTGGATGGTGAGCATGATGAAGCATCAGAAATGATAACCACTGACACAGAAGAGGAAACCAATGATGGTGAAGATGACATAAAGATGGAAGAAACTGAGGGCAGCACTAGAGAAAATCAAGATGGGCAAAGCAGCAGGGCATGATGGTATAACACCAGAAATGGTTAAGTACATGGGAGCATCAGGCGACCTATTACTCTTAAAGGTCCTACAGGCAGCATGGTGCAACAAGACCATACCAAAGGATTGGGAGATTGCCATCATAACACCAATTTTCAAAAAGGGTGACAATCGACAGTGTGGAAACCATAGAGGCATATCCCTTCTCAGTGTCCCTGGTAAAATCTACTCTAGAATCCTAGAGCAGAGACTCCGACGCCTAGCTGAGCCACAATTGGATGAGGTCCAGTGCGGATTCCGAGCAAACCGAAGTACTCAAGACCTAATCTTCACACTCAGACAGCTGAGTGAAAAGGCCCTTGAGTATAAGAGTGAGATCCATCTTTGTTTCATAGATCTGGAAAAGGCATTTGACAGGGTCCCCTGGAGCAAACTTTGGGACTGTTTGGCAAGGAAGAATATTCCAGCACCTCTGATTCATGCTATACAGAGCTTCTACAAGTCTTGCAGAAATTATGTGAGGACAGCAAACCACAAGTCAGAAGAGTTCAGGACCACCACTGGTGTAAGACAAGGTGATATCCTATCACCTTACCTCTTCATACTCCTTATGGACGATGTCATCAAGGCATGTAAGGAGAGAACAAGAAAGTATTCAGTGGGGTACTGGAAGATGAGACAGGTCTATATTTCGGAGCTGGCATTTGCTGATGATGTTGCCCTGATTGCTAAATCAGAGGCACATCTCCAATCCAACCTGCAAGTCTGGAAGGAAGAGCTGGAGAAGAGAGGGATGGTCATAAGCAGCTCTAGAGCAGAATCCATGGTGATGTCACGAGAGGAAAGAGGGCGTCGGATTAGGTTGGGAGAACAGGTCCTGGAGCAGGTCGACCACTTTAGATATCTCGGAGCTATTATAGACCGAAAGGGAGGCATCAAAGAAGAGTTGGCCACTCGAAAAGCAGCGGCTGGGAGACTTTTTCAGGCCATAGATCGTGGATTCCTCAGCAAGAAAGAGGTTGGTGGGAGAACGAGGGTGGCTGTATGCCGCTCCACCTGTGTCCCAGTCTTGACATATGGATGCGAGTCGTGGGCAATGACTGCGGCCCACAAAAGCCAGATCCAAACCTCAGAAATGAGGTATCTGAGGAAAGTGGTTGAAGTAACAAGAAGAGACATGGTCCGCAACCAGACGATCCGTCAAGGCCTAAAATCCCATCCGCTGCAGACCCAAATAGAACAGTCCCAACTAAGATGGTTTGGCCATGTCTGCAGAATGGGAGAAGATCGGCTGCCACGACAAGCATGGGAAACAAAGAGCCAGGGATCCAGACCTCCAGGACGACCCAGAGTCCGCTGGGAGGACAACATTAGACAATCTTTGAAGGACCGAGGACTAGAATGGAACCAGGCCAGGAAGAAGACAGCTGATAGAATGGTCTGGCGCTCTCTCTTCCAAACCTCTACACCTCACGGTAGAAGGGGAACGACTAAGTAAGTAAGTAAGTAAATAATGGACATGGGTCAGTCCAATGTGATAACGAAGAAAGATGAAGGTACAGGTTAGTAATTGACTAAACCTTGTCAACGTGAATTTATAGTCCGCCCTAGTTATTCTAATGCCAGACGCATAATCTCACTGTCGGTGTATTGGATTTTCCAACCACGCGTGCATACAGTTATGCGGTTCTGACTACTATGTTTTCAAGCTAGGAGACAAAGGACTGATTTGTAAAGGAATAATATATGAAGTATGAACTGCAACTTATTATGTATAATTCTTCATGATGACCATGTGTAAACTGTTCGTGTATGGAATCGATATAATAAATGTATATGGACTCGAGAAAGGACTTATCTAATCTATAACGTTAGAATTTGACTGTATTATGAAGTTGACAATATTATATCCCACCTTCGCGTACTTCACCATCAAGAGCACGATCTCATAATTTACTGAGAAAAGACAATGGATAATTATATGTAAACGTAAATAGAAGAGCCAGTATAAACCAGCCCCATTAACAGTGTTAACGGCAACAGTGAGAAGCTAACGGTAACAGTGGTTGGCCATCGCGGGGACGAAGGAAGAAGAAAAAGATTTTCTTGTTTACATGTGTTGCCAACTGTTTACCATTACAAGCAAGTCACATGATTTCCATAATACTACGTTGAACACATGACTACGCAATGCAAATCTGACGTCACTACATCGTGCGTAGATGCCGCGCTTCGAAAGGAACAACCGTCAACTCATTCCAGTTTTGATTAATATTTGCTTAATCAAGAAGACCAGACAAGAGAATACTGTGATCAGCCAATCATGAGCAAACAGTACTAGGCACTAGTCTAGTCCGTTGACGAATTTGACATCGCCGGAGCCTTCTAAAGATAAGTTTAGACCTAGGACGATTGTCATTCATTAACACACTAACGAGTCCATACCATTTTGCAGGCATGTCCTCTCTATTAATTGTTTATCGATGTTATATCTGTTTCTTTTTGTCCGTTGATGTTGTCCTTTATTTGCGGGTATGGTTGGGCGGCGGTTCATAATGAATAAAAATGGCTCTCAGGATGCCGATATTCATTCTGAATGTTCCTTAGGGCCGTTAGTTAATTGCTTTTAACGAAGAACCCATCGACGACCTTCCGATGAATTTCGTTCGTTCGTAATAGCAATTAATTGACCTTGCATGTTAGATGTCCAGTCAAGTTATAATTGGTGTATTTTAATGTATTTAGTTTCAATTTTTGTTCATTTCAGTAATCATGTTTGTAACCTATCGTGTTTTTTTCTGACCTTACAATCATTCAGTTTAATTTTTTTTTTGTACATTCGTCAATGAGTCCATGTATACGTCACTAGTTTTTGTGTACACAGGTTAATTATCTATTCAGTTCATTCTTTAAGATCTCACTTCCGGTTTAGTCACCTTATTTATTAATGCAGTTTTATTGTGAAAATGTCTTTGTCTTGTGGTAATATTGTTCTGTAATCCTTGGTTAACCCATTGTATTGTTTGTATTCATTTCATCCTTCTATAAATTAATATTAATGCAATAATTTCTTCATTAATAATATTGTAGATTAATATAAGTAAATTTTTATGAGTTTTAATGAGGAATTGGGGACTTTGCACCAATTTGCAGTAGTGGTCCTAGAAATGGGCAATGCACTTTATGCCTCATGATTAAGGCATAAATTATAATGATTAATTATTAAAACTTTATAACATATTAATACATATCTAATATAAATTAGTACACTTTCTCAGTACTATATTGTGAACTTAGTGACAATTAAGACTAATTAGGGGAGCCGCGCTAGCGTAGTGGTTACAACACCGCTCTGGCGACCGGGTGATACAGGATCAAACCCGGGCGACGGCATTTGAGGATTTTTCGTCGACCGGGATTTGGACTGGATTAACTCGAGACTTGGCGAGGACATTTGAAGGAGTGTCGTCGACCAGGGATTGGCGGCTCCTGAGCCGACCCAGCTGCAATGGGTACCTCCGAAATCGGCGAGTATTTGCCTGAATGGCGAGGGACACCTGTCTCTGTACAAGAAATAAAGGGATACTCACGTAAAATCAATGTCAGGTTAGACATAAAAATAATAACCTGAGATTTCGCCTCGAGTATCAGCGGGCGTACGAAAAAAAGACTAATTATTTGGGAATAATACACATAATTATTAAATATTAATATTAAGCGCTTGATATAATTTCAGCAGCTTATATAACTAACTATCATAACTATTTATGATAGATATCAGTGAGTATATATATAATATTTTTATAAAATATTATAGATTGTGGAACTTATTCATAACAATACAGGAATATTACAATTTCTTGTATTAATTATTCATTCGTTGAATAATTATAATTATCTACATACATTCTATTGTTGATTACAAGACATAAGTAATTGAATACTTAAATAAATTAACATCAAGATGCTTAACTTAGACTATTTTATTAAAAATGGTAAGGATTTTGGAAAAAAAGGAGAAATTCTCGAGGCGTATGCATTGGCTGAATTCGCAAAATATAAGGCAGAGATGGAAGAACTTGAAAGAAAAGAGGCTGAAAGGAAAACTATTGCTAAAGCAGAGATGGAAGAACTTGAAAGAAAGGAGGCTCAAAAGAAAGCAGAATTAAGACAAGAAGAAGAAAGAAAGGTGGCAAGAGATGAAATCCTACGGATTGAAGAAGAGAATAAATTGAAACGACAAGAAATCATACTGCAGCAAGAAATGGAATTGCAACGGCTTAAATTGGAAACAGCAAAACTTAATTCGCAGAGTGCTGCATCAAGCCAAAATGATAATGCTCAATCTGGATCTTCATCCACCCGACTTAAGGGCAATTATTACTTTAAACTACCACCATTCAAGTTACACGTGGATGACCTATCATCGTGGCTGGCGCGCTTTGAGGATATATGTAAGGTCAATAACCTTGACAAAACTGCATGGGCACTTAAACTTAAGGAATTTCTGGATGGCGAACCTGCAAGTGCAGCACAAAATATAGATCCAACATTATCAACAGACTATGAGGCCATTAAGACGTTGTTATTACGCCGTTTCCACTTGAACGAAGAGGCATGTAGATTACGTTTTTAAAAGTTTGTTGCCAGATAACAATAAAGATTTCACAGGTTTTATTGCTAACATACGCAATACTTTTAACAGATGGGTTGAACTGGCAGGTGTCAACAAATCTTACGACAAGTTAGTCGATTTGTTATTGAGGGATAAAGTATTATCTTCTGTCAGCCCACCATTCTTTGCTTATCTGCAAGAAAGAAAACCAGAATCTATTGATGAGTTAGAAAAAATTTCTTTAAATTACTGCACAGCTCATCCGAATGCTAATATTTCTGGCTCGTTGATAAGAGAACCACTTCCTGTAGCCTCCAATATGGCATATCATAATCATAACAAACCTAGAACACACAGTGTGGACAGAGGTAGGTTCAAAGGAAACTATGACATTAATTTTCATAAGGGACAGAATAACTTTAACAATAACTTTAATAGAGGAAGACAACAAACCAGAAATTATTCACCTCAGTCAAGATACAACAGTAATCCACGTAACTCAAGTTATAATCGGTCATATAATTATAATAATGGTAACAAGTGGAACAATAGCGATAATTATAACTCGAGACATCGAGATAACAGTTACAATAGAGGACAACGGGATAATTCATCTAATTATTCTCGTCATCGTTCTCATTCTCGTAGATCGACAAATTATAACCATAATACAGGGGCAGCCGTTACTACTGCTACAACCCCTGGTGTTCAGAGTTCACCTACTGATAACAAAATACAGTCTTCATCTACTTGTTTTGCAATGAATTATAACGTGGCAAATAGTTGCCCAACATGTAATCTTATATTTCAGAAAGCAAAAGAGACAGTTCTGAACTGCGGACACATTCTACCAGAAGTCAGTCTAGCAGTCAATGACGGAACAGGCTCGCTGATCTTCAACAGAGGAAAAGTTAATGGATCCATCGTCTCAGTCTTAAGAGATTCGGGATCGACCACGATCGGAATCCGTCAGACACTTGTTTCATCCGAATTGTGCAACTGGAGAACATGTCAGGTGTATGACCTTTGGTGGAACCATAGAATGTTATCCAACAGCTATTATCTATATTGATACACCTTTTTTCACAGGCAACGTTAAAGCATGCATGTTAAGAAACCCAATTGCCGACCTTATGGTGGGATGCATACACGGGAGTAAAGATTGCACACCAGAAGAGATTATTGAATGGGAAAAAAAATAATCTATGCATCGGAAATGCAGCAATAACCAGAGCACATACAAAAAAATTAGAGACTATGGACACTGAAAACAAGGAAACAGACGATCATGAAAGTATCGAGATTCATTCTGCTATTGACCGAGTATCCTTTGCTGCAAAACAGAGGGAAGACAGGTCACTAACAAAATTTTTTTCACTGGTCAACAAAGTTGACAATCTTGCTATGAACAAAAATAATAGTCATTGGTTTAGTATTAAAAATGACATTTTATTAAGATGTTTTATGGATAAAACTCAGATAAGACAACAAGTCATGGTACCTTTTGCTTTTAGGCGGTACATACTTCAACACGCACATGATTCTAAGTGTGCAGGTCACATGGGTTATACTCGTACACGTTCGCGAGTATTATCTTCTTTTTTTTGGCCGGGAGTATCACGAGATATTTCACAGTACGTACGCTCCTGTACGATATGCCAAGAAGTGAAAGCACGGGGAGCCTTTCATACGGCGCCTATTCAGGCTTGTGACATATCTGTGAGACCTTTCGACAAAATGGCCATTGATATCATTGGCCCACTTTTACCATCAGCCAGAGGACATAGATTTATTCTCACTTGCATCGATTTATGCACACGATGGCCAGAAGCCATCCCATTGAAAACAACCACCACCACAGATGTAGCTGATGCACTACACCTTATCTTTTCTAGAGTAGGTTTTCCTAGAAAACTTTTGTCAGATCATGGTTCTCAATTTATATCTGAGACTATGACGGAGGTAATGAAGACTTGGCAAATAGATAGAAATCTCAGCAGCATTTATCACCCAATGAGTAATGGTGCTGTAGAAAGACTTAACCGCACACTCAAACAAATGTTACATAAAGTTACAGTTAACCATCCACAGGACTGGGACAGAGTTCTACCAGCGGTGTTATTCGCTTATCGAGAGGTGCCACATGAACAAACTGGCTTCTCTCCATTTCAACTAGTCTTTGGCGCTCCACCAAGAGGTCCTATGGGACTAATAAAAGACTTATTGATTGACTCCGAGATGACTCAGGATACCCAGTCATCCTATGAGTATGTAATTAATCTCCGGAATAACATTATTGATGCCTGTAAATTGGCAACAGCTTCATCTGAGGCTGCGAAAGAGAAAGCTAGAACTTTCCAAAACAGTAATAGACGATTACGTCAATTATTTCCAGGAGATCAAGCTTATGTGTTATTGCCACATAACAATAATAAACTACTAATCTCGTGGAACGGTCCTTACCAGGTTATCAATAAGATTTCTGATGTTGATTATGTCCTGGACATTAAGGGACATCACAAAATATTTCACATAAATATGCTCAAGCAATTTCATACTCGACCTGAACATCTACAAGCTATTTTTCATGAACTAGATGACACTTTCGTACCTAGATGTCACTATTCTAATTTGTCTGTTATCCAGGAAGAAGAATCATCTTTTCCTGAGGTACAGTTAGCATTACCTGTACCTGTAGTACAGCCTAGTGAATCTTGGCGGGACGTAACCATCTCCTCGTCGGTTACACCGCAACAGCATCAACAGATTGCTGAACTTCTACAATCCTATCAAGATGTGTTAACCGACATTCCAGGTCGCACATCAGTCATTAATCATGACATCACTCTTAATGATGATACTCCAATTCGGGTACATCCTTATTCTGTTCCTCTACACTTTCTTACTAAAACTACTAAGGAACTTGAACAGATGTTATCTTTAGGAATTATCGAAACTAGTAATTCCCCATTTTCTTCTCCATTAGTTATTGTCCGAAAGAAGGACAATAACATTAGACTATGCGTCGACTATAGAAAATTAAATGCACAAACGATAGTTGATAGCGAACCACATCCACTTCTCGATGACTTACTGCCACGTCTATCGACAGCAACTATATTCACTAAGATAGACTTAACTAAAGGTTATTGGCAGATACCACTAACCGAAAAAGCTAAATACTACACAGCGTTTTCAACTCCGCTAGGTCTATACCAGTGGAATGTGATGCCTTTTGGGCTTGTTAACGCTCCAGCTACCTTTGTTCGCATGATGCGACACATTTTTTCAGGTAGACCAGACATTATTACATACATAGATGACATATGCTTATTTAGTTCATCTTTTGAGGAACATGTTTTGGGTCTCGAATACGTTTTGGATACATTAAGAAATAACAATTTAACTGCTAAACCCACAAAATTACAAGTAGCGTTTCACGAAATAACTTTTTTGGGTCACATTATTGGAGCAGGATATATCCGAACACTACCCAGTATAGTTTCAAAAATTTTAAACATTTCCGTTCCTCAAACGAAGAAACAGGTTAGAAGCTTGTTAGGTCTAGTCCAATATTACAGTAGATTCGTACCTAATCTGTCATCCATCACGGCTGTATTGTCCTCATTACTGAGGAAGGACATGCCAGTGAAGGTGACATGGACTAATGAGTGTAATAATGTATACCTTAATATTATTAATATCTTTTCAAACCCACCTATTTTGAGACTTGTTGATGCTTCCAAAAAGTTTATTCTCCGCACAGATGCGAGTAACTACGGAATTGGCGCATGTTTGCTCCAATACCATGACGACATCCTCCATCCAAACTTGTACGTGTCACGAAAACTGAAACCACCAGAAGTAAAGTACTCCACTGTTGACCGCGAACTTTTAGCCGTCGTTTGGGCGATAACAAAACTTGAGAAATTTCTACTGGGAGCCCCTTTCGTAGTACAAACTGATCAGAGGGCCGTAGCATCACTACGACGGGCTAATCATAAAAGTCCAAAGCTCACCAGATTCGCTATTCTCCTTCAACCATTCAACTTTACGATTGAGTACATTTCTGGGACAGACAATATCGTCGCAGACGCACTATCTAGAAATCCTTTGGATGTCTAGTAATCAACACTGACACTTTTCTAATACGTCAACCGAAATTACGTGTCACAGAAGACTGAACCCTATCGCGAAATTCTTAACATGGAGATAAACCTTTGCTTACAATTCAACTAAATAACTTGTACAGACGATTGCGAAAACGAAATGAACTAAATCAAGTGACACTATGGTCGTATTTACACCAGAACTTTGTGTGAATTTCATTTATGACAAAACTATTGGACACATTTCCTTGCATCTAGTGGAAATAATAGAAAACACTATCAAAGTAAATATTTGTTTGTTAATCGGAATTCACAAGGATCAAGCCTACGTATGGATCATCATATCCAATTTTAATTAATTTTAATTAATTACGTTAAAATAATGGAAAATAAAATAAAAGGTGAGATAAATATGAAAAAAATGAAATGAAATTTGAAGAAGAAAAAAAAAAATTTTTGAAAGAAGAAAAAAATAAGATCTCACATGATTCTTAGATAATGTTATTGTATGTAACTATTATGTTTATTAATTAGGTTGATACATTACATACTATATTATTGTTTAAATTGACATATTTTAAGTTAATTATTTAATTATGTATCAACATTAGCCATTTATGTATAACATTTATGTATAATATGATGATTAATATATTAGATGACTGTTATTAAGTCGACATGACCACGACACTGTTCTAGACAGAACATTACGGCAGATATTTAATTTTTTTTTTTTTTTTTTTTTTTTTTTTTGGTATTCATTCATGGTCTGCTAGAGGTTAGCAGCATGCGATTTTAGGGGTTACAACGTGTAATGTAATGTAAAAGTATTATTGGTCTAGTGAACGCTGTGACGTTTCAGCGTTAGTTGTCACGCACGGTGACCAAGAGACGAGACCCTTTTTTAGACGACCGTCGAACCGATAAGACGTGTCCTTGGAATGTTATATTGCCGGGCTTGTATTGCCGCACAATTATAGTACATTAAATAATGGACATGGGTCAGTCCAATGTGATAACGAAGAAAGATGAAGGTACAGGTTAGTAATTGACTAAACCTTGTCAACGTGAATTTATAGTCCGCCCTAGTTATTCTAATGCCAGACGCATAATCTCACTGTCGGTGTATTGGATTTTCCAACCACGCGTGCATACAGTTATGCGGTTCTGACTACTATGTTTTCAAGCTAGGAGACAAAGGACTGATTTGTAAAGGAATAATATATGAAGTATGAACTGCAACTTATTATGTATAATTCTTCATGATGACCATGTGTAAACTGTTCGTGTAAGGAATCGATATAATAAATGTATATGGACTCGAGAAAGGACTTATCTAATCTATAACGTTAGAATTTGACTGTATTATGAAGTTGACAATATTATATCCCACCTTCGCGTACTTCACCATCAAGAGCACGATCTCATAATTTACTGAGAAAAGACAATGGATAATTATATGTAAACGTAAATAGAAGAGCCAGTATAAACCAGCCCCATTAACAGTGTTAACGGCAACAGTGAGAAGCTAACGGTAACACACCTACGTTTGGTTAAGATCAGATGCAGAGCATTGCCTTTGCGGTCTGGAAGACGGCGATCTGAATTTGTGCCATTGATCGCTAGTTAACCTTATAGTTGTGTGAATTATTTCATTGATTGCGGTAAGATAAACACTTTTATTCATGTATATATATATATTATTATTAATATGTAGAGGCCAACCCAGATAAGGCGCCCACAAATTTTGGTTGTGCGACATTTGCCTTTGTGGAAGCTTGCGACATACTAGGAGCATAGGCATGCCTAAGTAGACTTAGGAAGAAAATAAAAGTACATTGTGTTGGAAAATGGATATATATAAAATATTACGATTGTAAGACCAGAAAGCCACTGACAGTCTCCTGCAGATCACAGTGTTATAATAACTTTGAAAAATAAATAGAATGTCATACTACCAGAGTTAACAACTCACTAGAGAGAAAAGAAAAGAATGTACCCCAGATGATGATACTGAAGATAACAGAGATTATAGTGACAGGGGCGTTGAAGCCATGTGGGGAGGAGAAGAAGTCACAAATAAAATTAAGGACTGTAGCTATTTTGGTTAGCTCTTTTATGTGAACACAACGCATGTTTAATGATGTTTAATTAATAGTTGTGGAGATACGCGTATGTATATAGAGTACTTAGGGAGGCTTGTTCCTCTTGTTGCAGAGTTGAGTCATATATTACCGAGTGAGCCATAACCTGGAGCTGCAGAGTTCGAGGCAACATGCTGGTTGCTTAAATGCTGAAGTCTTATCTGCCTTCAGAACACACTGTAGTGAACGAGTGTGTATTTTCGAGCAAGTCATCTATCATCTGTATCGGCTACTGCCGTTCCTTTGGATCTACCAGCTGTGTGGAGAGGGGGAACATGCTGCATGGGCAACAGCTTGATCTCCATATAACTGTGCCTAAGCTCGCGCTCTGGAGAGGACACTCCAGCTTCATCCTATAGGTGTCGGCAAAACACGGGAAGTAGCAGTTACCGGTTATAAGCATTTTGCCCAATTGGCGTAGGGCATGGCGCCAGGGGCTACTTCCGACAGTGGGAGAGGTTCTAGGATCTCACTGGACAGCTACTGCCCGCTTCAAGCTGGGCAGCCCCTAGTCAATAAGGTGTTGTCCAGCCACTGTCTGCTTTCCCCATTGGGTGCATGGGGATTAGGGTCAAACCCGAACTGTGGACAGAAAATTTTGCACCAAGCAATTATCAGAATAATAGAAATAAGCAAACTCTCAGATTGGGATGCTGGAACGTCCGGACTATGTTGACTGGACTATCCGAAAACCTACAGGACGTAAACGATGTAAGGAAGACAGCCATAATTAATGATGAGCTTAAACGACTTCAGGTGGATATAGTTGCACTTCAGGAAACTCGCCTGGCGGACTCTGGAACGGTGAGCGAGAGGGACTACACATTTTATTGGCAAGGGAAAGATCTTAATAAAACTAGAGAACACGGAGTAGGTTTTGCGGTCAAAAAATCGCTAACTAAAATGGTTGAACCAGGCGAGAATGGATCAGAACGCCTGTTAACGCTCTGCCTGCAAACTAGCGCAGGTCCCATCACCCTTGTCAGTGTGTATGCTCCTACTCTGTACTCTGTCTCAGAAGTTAAAGATGAGTTCTACGAGAATCTAGCAGCAGTCATCAAAAGCATACTTAGGCAAGAACAGCTTGTTCTCCTTGGTGACTTTAACGCTAGAATGGGTGCCGATAATGTTTCATGGCCTTCATGTCTGGGCAAGTTTGGTATTGGCAAGATGAATGAAAATGGACAACGGCTCTTAGAGCTGTGTGTCCACCATGACCTCTGCGTGACCAACACCTACTTTCAGATGAAACCCCAGCATAAGGTGTCATGGAGACACCCACGATCAAAGCACTGGCACCAACTGGACCTGATTCTCGTCAGAAGGCCACTTCTCAGGTCTGTGCTCACCGCGCGTTCGTACCATAATGCAGACTGTGATACAGATCACTCCTTGGTTTGCTGCAAAATCAGAGCACAACCAAGAAAACTCTATCGTGTCAGACATGAAGGGAAACCACGCATTGATACCAGCAAGATGTCAGACCCTGTCATGATCGCTCAATTTACTGCGACCTTCAAGAAAGTGCTCAGCAGCCCTCAGCATGGTGATACTATTACAGAGAACTGGGAGCATCTACGGAACACCATTCAAAGTACTGCACTTGCCACCTTCGGTAAGAAAACGGCAAAGTCAAATGTCTGGTTTGATGCTTCATCAGATGTGATGGCACCTGTCATTGAAGCTAAGCGCAGTGCTATGAATGAATACAAACGTTCACTGAGTGCTAGAACCCTACAGATCCTGAATGCTACGAGAAGTAGAGTTCAACAAACTGCTCGACGCTGTGCAAATGACTATTGGCTCCAGCTCAGTGAGAGCATCCAGATCGCATCGCAAACAGGCAACATCAAACAAATGTATGACGGTATAAAGAAAGCACTTGGCCCCCAAAAAAGTAAGACGGCACCGATAAAAACCACCAGCGGAGAGAAGCTAACCGATAAGGGTAAGCAGATGGAGAGGTGGGTCGAGCACTACTCTGAGCTTTATGCTAGAGAAAATACCGTTACGCCTGCAGCCCTTGATGCTGTCAAATGTCTGCCAACTATGGAAGAGCTGGATGCCGAACCAACATTAGAGGAACTCAGCAAGGCCATTGATAGCTTGGCCTCTGGCAAAGCACCAGGCAGTGATGGGATTCCTCCTGATTTAATCAAATGTTGTAAGAGCACGCTATTACATCTCCTGCATAGGATGCTGTGCCAGTGCTGGGAAGAGATAACTATTCCTCAAGACATGCGAAATGCCAAGATTGTAACAGTGTACAAAAATAAAGGAGACAGAAGTGATTGCAATAACTACAGAGGCATCTCTCTTCTTAGTATTGTTGGTAAGGTTTTTGCCAAAGTCGTCTTAATGCGACTACACAAGTTAGCTGAGCGCATATATCCAGAGGCACAGTGTGGATTCCGAGCTGGTAGATCAACAACAGACATGATCTTCTCTGTCCGCCAGCTTCAAGAAAAATCAAGAGAGCAGAAAAGGCCTTTATATATCGCTTTTATAGACCTCACAAAAGCATTTGACCTGGTTAGTAGGGATGGACTCTTCAAAATCCTCCTGAAAATAGGCTGCCCTTCTAAAATGCTGGAAATGATAAAGTCATTCCATGACATGAAGGGAACAGTCCAATATTCTGGAAGCACGTCACAGCCCTTTGACATACGAAGTGGCGTTAAACAAGGCTGTGTTCTGGCTCCGACCCTTTTCGGGATCTCCTTTGCCTTACTCTTGAAATATGCATTCAGAGATGCAACTGAAGGAATATGCCTTCACACTAGGTCAGATGGCCGTCTGTTTAATCTTTCAAGGCTGAAGGCAAAAACAAAAATCAGAAGGGTCACTATAAGAGACTTGTTGTTCGCTGATGATGCTGCAGTCGTCACTCAAAGCCAACAGGAGATTCAGAACTTGATGAATTGCTTCACTAAAGCATGCAAGGACTTTGGCCTCACAATAAGTCTAAAGAAAACGAATGTGCTGAGTCAGGATGCGGGTGCTGCACCAGTTATCACTATCGATAACTATGAATTGGCAGTGGTGCAGCACTTCACATACCTAGGGTCTACCATCAATGACAAACTCTCACTGGATACAGAAATCGACAGCCGCATTGGCAAAGCTGCAGCTACCTTTGCCCGCCTCACATCGCGTGTTTGGGGAAACTCCAAACTCACATTGAAGACCAAAGCTGCGGTATATAATGCCTGTGTCACCAGCACACTCCTATATGGCAGCGAGACCTGGACGACCTATGCTAAGCAAGAGAGAAGGCTCAATACCTTCCATTAACGGTGTCTGCGCCGCATCCTCGGCATCTCGTGGAAAGATAAAGTGACAAATGTCGAGGTGTTGTCACGTGCTGGCCTTCAAAGTATGTATACACTGCTTAGACAGCGCAGACTTCGCTGGCTTGGCCATGTTCGCCGCATGGAAGATGGTCGCATCCCAAAAGATATCTTCTACGAACAATTAGCAGATGGCAAGAGAACAGTTGGGCGACCACAGCTGAGGTTCAAAGATGTGTGCAAGAGAGATATGAGGGCACTGGACATGGATCCAGCAACATGGGAGGATGAAGCTGCCGATCGCACTAAGTGGCGATGCTATTTACGGCGCCACCTCAGATTGGGCGAAGAGAGGCTCGCACAACAAGCAGAAGAGGCGAGAAAACGTCGAAAGGAGCACCAGGAAAATAAGCAGCTGAGGGCTGTCACCTCAGGGGCGCATTCCCATAGTCAGTTATGACTGAAGAGACTATTATTATTATTATCATCTATCTTCAAAAGAATCACAAGATAAGCCATCAGATTTCGGGCTTATGTCAATTCATCACGTTGTATTCTCCACACGTCTAATAAACTGTTTTGTGAAATGATGAGACACCCAGTCCTTCCAAGTAATGACCCTTCATAGGACAGTATTGTTTCAGCAGTGAATAAAATTCTATAAACATTGTAGTAGTGACATTTATGGACAAGATGTCCTTCATATTTAATTAATGCTGTACATAAACACACTTCATTTTAAGTTTTAAACATTCCTGTCCCAAAAGATTTGAGGTACAGGAAATTAAAATTGTAAGATAATATTATAACTTTAACCCCAGTCTTGTTGATTCAATTTTCATTAAGTTAAAGTTGTGTTGTTTTTTTCAGGCATTTATCACTACATTTGCATTACCCTAGACACGTAGCCATATAACATACATCACACAATATACATAAAAATATTGCACAGCGTGAGATCTGAGGGAGGTAGCGTTAGATCCCCTGAGAACTCATCAACACCATTTTCAACTACTAGACTCAGGGTCTTACATAGCTTGACCTCACGCTGTTGACACTTATAATTCTTTTTATATACCATCAATAACCTCCCCGGTGTTAATCCACCACAGGGGGCGTAAAAATAGGAGAGAAGATAGGTCAATGACAACAGCAATAATTTAATTTCACCCGTGATATCGTGATCAAAGGGCACGCGTTCGAGTCTCTCATGTAATAAAATCAGTTCTCCCCTTTTTTTTACACGCATGAAGACTATGCGTTGAGCTTAGGAGTTCTATGAATACACACACACTTACTAAAGACGTCTCTTGATAGCATTACAAGTCAATCCATTGTTTTGAAATCCCCATGGAAAGAGAAGCAGAAATAGACTTAAAACGCATGGAGAATGGAACTGAAGACAGATATAACAGGAATAACGAAGCCAGGGAAAGACCTTGACCCGTTCAAGTAGGACAAAAAGCCATGGCTTGAATTTATGGAAATTTCCGGTTTTTATTTCGAAAGGTTCTGTAAAACGTCCTTAAAAAAGAATTTTCCATTTCATATCTTCATATGTTTTTTTCTGATTAATCTAATAGACTTACATGGAGCTTCATATTACCTCATACGTTCCCAGTCATTCACTGTTTTAATTGTTGATAACCACTTCATAGTCAACAATTCTAAGTGATGATTCACTTCTAATTTCTGGTGAATATTTGTGCGCAATATGGTCTCCACAATATCAGTTTTGTTGATCTCGTCTCCACAATATCAGTTTTGTCGACCTGGTCTCTATAATATCACTTGTGTCGATCTGGTCTCCACTTTATCAACTTTGTCGAAAACTCTTTGTTCCTCTCTCAGCTGTCCGCCTACGGTCGCTTTTAATCTCCCAGACATGATCCTGTATAACATTTTTACATGGCGCTGGTAGCAACATTTTCTGAAATTTGTGCACTACTGCAAATCTCCCTTCTTTGGCAACTTGACCAGGTAACCTAACTTCCTATCCACTGGTATTTCTTCTTTTACCCTGTCACGGATTGCCTCCCATGCTTTGCAGTAGTGGTCCACCATTGGCCAAAACGCAAGAGTATCTAAAATGGGTCGCCAAAGATGTCTATCTTTGCACAAGATTACTCTTGGCAGAGTTGCAGAAGAGCAATGACGCTTCTATCCCAAAGCAGTGCTCACAAGATATTTCCGAAGTCAAGAACTATGCTGCTGTGGCAGGTTAATTGTTAACTTATATCGGTCCGTCACCTTTTGTGAAGAACTAAGCAATGGTTTAGCCCGTTCAGGCACCCCCACCCCACTCCAGCTGATGTAAATCCAGCGAAATTCCTTGTATATGTATTTGCTCTATAAATGTATATATATATATCTTAAATAGTCTTGCTCATACGTTTGCTTTCATACGTATAATAACCGAATAAACTATGATTGTTATGTTTTAAAATAACGTGTAACAAATTTAATACTCAATTAGTTTTAACAGGTAAAAATAGAGATGACATGATGATGAATTTTACAGGTAAATCAATTTCTCGTCTTTGAGACTTGGTTTGAGGATTAAAATTAAAATTTTATCTCCATCTGCTGGTTCCTTTTACAAACACTTAGCTGGTTGTTACCGGTGCGTTTTATTTATTGAACAGTCTCTGACAATGATGTTGTCAGGGATGTCGGGCTTACTGTCTGTGGCCGACGTATTTCTCTGTAACGCGAATATGATGTGGGCCGTTTAATTTGGGCATATGATGGTAATAGTTAAGTTCGGTAACATTGTTTAATAGGTCAAGACAGTATGAACAAACTGGCGATAAACAGATGCTGGACTCATAGTAGACAGTTGGTGACGATACACAGTTTATTGAAGACGTAACGTAGACGATCATTATTATTTCTTGGCAGAAAAAGTACATAGTTAATAATCATCAACATGGCCGTTGATTGACAGCACTAGCCGTTACCCCTCGAAGGTTAACGGAAGCTCTACGGCAACGAAGTTGTAGGATGCATGGGTTTACAAAATTAACCATGTTAAAACCGTTGAGCATACATATGACGATCCAATAATAACTCCTAGCGTGGTATTGAACGCACTAACGACTTGACTCCACTGGTCAAGCTGAAACTCTGCAATAAACGCTACTGGAGGAACATGTATCTGAGGCTTGATACTTTCAATAAGCCGATTATGGCTGAATATTAATAATACATTCTTCTAGGCACGTCGGGCACAAGGAAAGTAATATCATCTCACAGATGATTATAATTATATCATGGCCGTGTACTCCCACGACTTGGGACAAGACCCATAACATTATTCGTCTGTCCACGACAATGGATTTTCGGATCTGCCTCAAGTATATTTGCTGGCTAGCAACAAATCGCCGCGACAAAACGCGCCATACCAGTGTAAGAATGGTGCACGGTCGTACGCAAATAATTAAACATACAATTAACTTAGATGCGCTCAAATGTGCGTCTACAAAATACTAGACTCACATATGAGGATCTCAAATATTTAATTCACCCGCGAAAATAACTTAACACTGGTATTAGTGAGTCCTGCAATCTTGTTTTAGTCAATCCTTCAGTGATGATGACACTTCACAGTCTGATAGCTTTTTACTACGAACAGTCTGATAGCTTCTTTACACGAACTTTAGACAAAATATAAAGAACAATGGTCTCAGCTAAGTACATTTGTGGGCTGCAAATTAACAGGCGCATTGTTTCGCTGTCCACCCACCAATGTTAGTCTCTCTGAATAATTAAATTCTTTTGAGTATATGTCACAGACAGTTTATGATCATTACATTTTCTATATTATTCTTTCTTTCTTCCACCCGTATCCTCTATTTTATTATCACTCTCTATCCTTTTCCGGTATTTTTCGCATTCGTTCGTTTGCGAGAAATATTTTCTTTCCCATTTTCACTTTGCCGGTTTCGTTTTCTCATTTAGGAACGCAGTAGATTACCTAACGCGTCAGTCCCTTGCACGAGATAATTTTAGGTGGGATTTCAGCCTGTCAGACATGATGAGCAGACAAATTGTCTACATTTGCACATTTCACGCGAGTTTCCTTGGCTGAGTTGCTCGGGGAAGGTGTGAATCGCGCCAGACAGGCTCGCTCAGAGCAGACATTTGTCTGGAGATTTCCATCTGACAACTATTTTTACGGCTAAGTTGCTCGGTGAAGTGTGGTAACTGCCACCTAAGGGGACTACCGTCTACATTTTCACCGGACACAGCGTTTCTTCAGGCTAGTCGCTCGGAGTGAAGTGTGATATGACACTCATGCAGCGTGCTGGAATGAGACATATAGTCTGGGTTTTTCCATGACACTCACGCATTCGCTCAGAAGGGCCATTCTCTTGACGTAGGTGTCAAAGACGCAATGCTGGCAGTTACGGCATGCGTCTAAGGTAACGGAGGTGTTAAGACGAGAAGGGGAGATTATTTCGTTTTGCGAAATAAGTTGGGACCCCTTTGTCCTGGTTTAAGATATTAACCGGAGTTTGAAACTAGATTTTCATTCATTCTCCTAATTCGCAGTAGACAGGTTGTTCGTAAATAGAATAAGCTGTATAGCAAAGCTCCTAGTTTGTTCGGAAATTTGCCGAGCTCTAGATTTCTAATAAATATATCAGCGTATAATTCTAAAGTGTGTGATTACCTGTAGTTCTGTGTTGAGGTAAATATATTATATTAAGTATCTAATATTTTGTGAAGTGTTTAAAGTGATAATCGCTTATTTCATATTTCACTAGTTAGATTTGGTGCAGAGTGCTTAATTTATATAGTCTGTATTATTTTATAGTGACGAGTTACAGTGGAAAACAGAAATTATAATTTCTAGCTTAAACTCAGTGGGCTATTAAGGAATTTAATTTTACTGCTAAATAATCAGAAACCTCAGAAATGAGGTATCTGAGGAAGGTGGTTGAAGTAACAAGAAGAGACATGGTACGCAACCAGACGATACGTCAAGGCCTTAAATCCTACCCCCTGCAGACCCAAGTAGAACAGTCCCAATTAAGATGGTTTGGCCATGTCTGCAGAATGGAAGAAGATCGGATACCACGACAAGCATGGGAAACAAAGAGCCAAGGATCCAGACCCCGAGGACGACACAGAGTCCGCTGGGAGGACAACATTAGACAATCTTTGAAGGACCGAGGACTAGAATGGAACCAGGCCAGGAGGAAAACAGCCGATAGAATAGTCTGGCGCTCTCTCTTCCAAACCTCTACACCTCACGGTAGAAGGGGAACGACTAAGTAAGTAAGTAAGCTAAATTATCAGACGAGAATAATTTTTCTAAACTAACTTGTAAATGCTAGATGCCTCATGAGTGTTGACAGAATACGTTGGTATTCCTAATTCATGATTATTGATTTTTATATAACTTATTTCACGGGGACTGCCATCAATGGTACCTATACCTTGTAGCGGTATGGCAGCTTGCGTACCCTGACAATCCCCAGAGCTATGCCAGTGGGAGTTTTACTCCTGGTAGGTTCAACCAAGCTGGAATGGTCTGTGTGGGTAGGGGTCAGACAAAAGCTGGTACCCTGGTCCTCCAGGATGGGGGTTTTAGCATAGGGCTGACACCCCTGTCTATGTAAAAAAAATAATAAAGTTACGGAAACAACATCAAATGAACAAACTTTGCTGCGGGATGGACATTCGGAGTCTGTGGCTCGTATGACTGTCAGTGGTGAAAGCCGAAAGGAAGCCACTGACATGAAAACGGATGTCCTGACCGCAAAACAGGATACAAGAATAGGATTTTGGAATGTCAGGACAATGTACGAGACAGGTAAACTAAGACAGGTCACGGCAGAGATGAGAAACTATAGGTTACACATCCTGGGGATAAGCGAGAGCAGATGGACAGGGGCAGGAAAAATTAAAACAGCAACAGGAGAAACAGTACTTTACTCTGGAAGAGAGGATGGACAGCACAGTGAAGGCGTAGCCATTATTCTACAGAAAGGGATAGAAAGGACATTACTGGAATGGAAACCCATCAACAACAGACTGATACGATTGAGATTGAGAGGGAGATTCACCAACACTACAATAATACAATGCTACGCACCAACGAATGATAGCGATGAGGAGGTCAAGGATGAATTCTATCAACAACTGCAGAAAGAAATGGGAGACACACCTAGATATGATCTTGTTATAGTAATGGGAGACCTCAATGCGAAAGTTGGTACACACAATACATATAATGAAAGAACAATGGGGAAATGCGGCAGCGGAATAGCAAACGAAAATGGGGATAAGCTAATACGTTTCTGTAGCATTAACAACCTGGTCATTGGAGGAACACTTTTCCCACATAAGGAAATTCACAAGTTAACATGGGAATCACCAAATGGTCGGGACAGAAACCAGATAGACCACATCATGGTTAACGGTAGATGGAGACATGCATTACAAGATGTGAAGGTAAGAAGAGGTGCAGATGTGGGAAGCGATCACCATTTAGTAGTTGCAAAACTGAAAGTGAAACTAAGAAGGGCTGGACCAACTGTAACTACACAGAAAAGGTTTGACATCAGCAAATTGAAGGACCCCCTTACCAGAAAAGCTTTTGCGGCCGACATTAAGAAACGATATCAATTTGCCAAAAGCCAGGAAAAGACATTGACTGATGATATAGACCAGAATTTTAACACCATTTCAACAATATATAAGGAAAGTAGCAAATCATGCTTAGGATTCCAGGAAAGGAAGAAGCAAGACTGGATAACACCAGAAACACTAAACACCATAAAGATGAGAAAGGAAATGAAAAGAAAGAAAACAGAAGCGAAGTCCCTCAGGTTAAAGCAACTATATAGCGAACAGTACAGTCAACTGGACAGGGAAGTTAAACGCCAAACCCGAGCCAACAAAAGGAATTTCCTAGACGATCTTGCAAAACAGGCAGAAGAGGCAGCACTGAGAAATGAACAAAGCACAGTATACAAAATAACTAAATTAATCAGCGGAAAACGAGGTGCAAACAATATTACATTAGTAAGAGATAAGCAAGGAAATCTCATCACGACAGCAGAGGGACAGGAAACAAGATGGGCAGAGCACTTCAGAGAAACTCTGAACAAGGAACCACCAGAGACACAATTGAATGTTCCTGAGGCTGAAAACGATCTAGATGTAAATACAGACATTCCACGAAAAGAAGAAATCATCACAGCAATCAAAGGGTTAAAGAACGGTAAAGCTCCGGGCCATGATAACTTAAATGCAGAGCTATTTAAGACAGACCCTGAGCTAGCAGCAGAACTATTAGAACCACTATTTGCACAAGTGTGGAAAACGGGGACAACACCATCAGAGTGGAACAAAGGAATAATTGTCAAATTGCCCAAGAAGGGAGATCTTTCAGACTGCAATAATTGGAGAGGAATCACTCTTCTCTCAGTTCCCAGCAAAATACTAGGCAGGATAATTATACAGAGAATTTCAAAGGCAGTAGACTACAAACTGAGGAAAGAACAAGCAGGATTTAGAAAGAACAGAAGATGTGTAGACCATATATTCACTCTCAGGAACATTATAGAGCAGTGCTCAGAGTGGCAAAGACAGCTTTACATAAATTTTGTTGATTTTGAAAAGGCTTTTGACAGCATACATAGGGACAGTTTATGGAAAATACTGAGGGCTTATGGAATTCCAAGCTGCATAGTGTCAATCATAAAAAGCATCTATGCCAACTTTACGTGTAGTGTTGGGCAGAGCAACCTAACCTTCGAGGTGAAGACAGGAGTACGACAGGGATGCCCCTTATCAACCACTCTATTTTTAACAGTCATAGACTGGGTGATGCGCCAGACAACAGAGGGCAGTCCAAGAGGAATAAGATGGACTACATTTTCAACATTGGAAGATCTGGAATATGCAGATGACATTGCACTGCTGGCACATTCACATCAACACATCCAGGAAAAAACGGATAGACTTAATAAATTTAGCCAGCAGGTGGGCTTGAACATCAATTTAAAGAAGTCTGAGGTCATGACGCTCAATGTGAGCAACCCTGAGCCCATATCAGTAAGGAATCAGCAACTGGTACAGACAGATACCTTCACATACCTAGGAAGCATAGTAACACCAGACGGTGGGGCAGGCAAAGACATCAACATCAGAATGAATAAGGCAAGAACAGCCTTCTTTAGCCTAAATAACATCTGGAAGTCCTCTCAATACAGCACAAGCACAAAATTAAGATTATACCAGAGTTGCGTGCTTTCTGTGCTTCTCTATGGTGCGGAATGCTGGAGAGTCACAGAGAAGGAAATGTCAAAATTGTCCTCTTTTCACACAACATGCCTAAGAAAAATTCACCGAATCTTTTGGCCGAATATCATCACCAACCAAGATCTGCTTACTCGTAGCAAGCAAGAGGACATGCATACCATCATAGCTGGCAGACGCTGGAGCTGGGTTGGTCATGTCCTCAGAAGAGACCCCGATGCCATCATAGGAACAGCTATGCTTTGGACCCCTGAAGGAAAGCGAAAGAGAGGCCGACCAAAAACAACTTGGCGGAGGACTGTGGAGGCTGAGATGCAAAGAATGAACCAGAGTTGGGGCACTGTAAGAAGGATGGCCACCGACCGTGCAAAGTGGAATCAATTTGTTGTTGCCCTACAAGACGCCACTAGGCGTGATGGCCACTGACTTCTTTGACGGTCGGTGGTTAAGGATCGAAGAAGAAGAGAATTTCACGGGAAAGTTTAAATGATAAGTCAAGCTGTACGCTTTGTCGCATGTTACGCATTGCCTAGTTAAATGTTTGAAGACCGAAAAGTGGGACACCAGTGTTCAGGCCTGAACAAAGGAATGCAGGGGTATTTTCCTGTGTGTATCTAGGGCAGCCAATCAGAGAAGGGGTTTCCCACGGTCAGATAGAATGACTTCGGCGAGTGTATAAGGAAGAATAAATCGTCCGAAATCATGGTTAGAATTAGACATCGGGAAGGAGAACGGAATGACAGACAAGGATTAGAATGGTCTCCTTTTGACGGGAATATCTTCATTTATGTATAGATACAAGGAAATCAGAAGGGAGTAAGTAGTTGTGAAAAATTTCGCAAGAATAGTGTCCGTGCATTGAGAAATCCTGTGTTTTTCCTATTTATAATTCTATATAAAATCGTTAACACGACAGATATGGGAAAACAACATATGGATATAAAGTTCAACTCACGGAGAACGGAAATATATAACTCCAAAGGCTTGAACTGGGAAAGGTGAAATGCACGAGGCCAAGGTTGGAAACTCATTTAACACAACCCCCTCGAAGTTACAACTATTTTGGGAAGTTTGCTGGAGTTGCAAGCCTTGTTTCCTATACGTCCGTTAGCTCCCTATATAAGGGCGGTCGTAAATGATTTCAAATTCACTTGTACAGCGAAGCAAGACAGAAGGACAACGGCGGGAGAGAGAGGAACGTGCAGAGGCCAATATCTTGTTATTTGCAGCCAGGCAGTTCTGTTACTCCACTAAAGCCAGTCTTTACTGATCTTAATTAGATCCTGCGAGGGTATGTAAAGTTACTATGTAAAATAATACAGTAATTACAACTTTTATTTCAGGATTTGTTTAATCTTTATGTTATGAAAGTATCATGCATATTAATTGATTACTTGATATGATTGTTGAAGATTGGAACCCGAAATATAACCACCGTGACTGAGTCCATATCAGAGCTAGCACAGGACTAATAACAATTCTTTTCAGGACTACCAACAATCATTATCAGGGCTTATTCAATCTGTCTTCAAGTTACTGCACTTTACAGAGCTAACGTGTCAGGCAGGGGGATACTATAACCTCATACCATATATGTGTGTACATATTATTTTGTATTATTTGATTTTATAAAATGTTCCACAGTAGACACCTGTCTTGTCACTGATCCATAATCATGCATTTTCACGCATACATCTGAAAACAAATTCATCTCACCTACAATAGGAATGTGGTAATTGTTATCCACAAATAGCCACATATCCTACAATTATCTGCAGGTTCATACTTGTCAACCAAAAGTCAGAGGTCAATGATCAAGAATTGCTCAAGGATCAATGCTAATCGCCCCAGCAGTGCCTGGATTGGTAGAAGCACGACCTACTGAAGCTGTACATCTCATATGAACACTGATTATAAAAACAGATGAGTGATATTTGTGACAATCGTGCACCCAAGAAGTGATAACTGTCAAGCAGAGTTTTGTGATGACAATTTGCGTGATAAACTAGTGAAAGTTATAAAGTGAATAAGACAGTGAAGAAGTCTATTACCCAACTAATTGGAAGAGTCTAAAGAAATGACATTTTAGTGTAACTTGTAACAACTGTAATTGTTTTCGCCAATTTGGTTTTGTATAAATATAAATTTTGTATCAGTCACACACTATCACCACAATTAGATAGATGTAAATAAAAAGGATATAAATTGTATCCACCAGCTTTATTCATTCAATATAGTTGATACTGAGTTTGGTTGAATTTTTATTAATATCACAGGTGGTCACATAGCGGAGGTGGCGCAGTAAGGTCTGACTGTTCTCTGAATATTTTCAGTCCAGATACTTTCACAGCCGTGACTATCGAGTGATACCAGTGTACTTCTCTGTCACTGGGACCTCACACATTCTGGAGAGAATACTATTTCTACTCTAGCACTATCATCTCATCACCCGTGTGTTACCGGGGCCCGAAAGGGGAGCAAAGAATAGTAACACTGCACCCTACAACGCATGTCGTAAAAAGCGACTAAGGAGGGTTGGGCATGGGGCTGTTTACCCCATCCCGTAAAAACGTCGCACAGTGGGCTGATCACCTGCTTGCCAACCAATCTGATTACGGAAACAATGATAGATTGTTTGGTCTGTTTTTGTTTCACAAAGACGCCACTAGGCGTGGTGGAAACAGCAATGGATTGATCAATTTGTTGTTGCCCTAAGACGCCACTAGGCGTACTGGCCACACACTGCTTTGCCGGTTGGTGGCTAAGGATGGAAGAAGAAGAAGAAGACTATCATCTCACACATATAAAACCTTCCGCTACAGTGGGGGCTCGATCGCGGGATATTCTTGTATATCCTGAGCCATCCTCTATCTAATACATCTATCTTTAGTCTATCTTGGGCCACCAATAGAGAGAAAAAAATTTTTTTTTTTGAAAATTCTAGAATAAGATTTTTTTTCTCAGTAACAGTACCTTAGAGTACTCAGTAAATATTGACTATCACAAGGTTGCACGATTAATTGTGTTGTCCATTTGATAATTATTTTAAGTAAGTTTAGGTAAGTTTTCATACCCTACGTAACTTAATATAATGGCTGACTTAGTGAAGTTCAGAACTGCGATCATGCAAATGGGAAAAGAATTGGGCTTGACAGGTGATGTTCTCATCCAGTATGTCACAACGGAAGTGGACAAACATATGGATAGAGAGGAAAGGAAGCTGCAAGCAGAAGCTGAGAGAGAAGCCAAAAGACTAGAAGCTGAGAGAGAAGCCAAAAGAAGGGAAGCTGAAGAAAAGAGGCTTCTGTTGGAAGTTGAGGCTCAAGCCAAGAAATTGGAGGCTGAAGAAAGAAGATTAACAGCTGAGGAAAGGAAGCTACAAGCTGATAGAGACCATGAACTGAGATTAAAAGAGCTTGAAATACAGGCAGCGGCTACCACTAATGGTAGTAGGTCATCTCATTCGGATACCAGCGCCAGCCAAAGCACCTCCAATGGAGCTATGAACTTCCACTTGGACCCATTTGTGGAGAAAGAAGAGGGAATAGAGGATTACCTTGACAGATATGAACGATTGGCCACTACTTATGGCCTAGAAAAAGAAAAGTGGAATTTGAAGTTGTCACAGGGATTGAGAGGAGTATCTTATAATGTCTACTTGAAGATGCAAAAAGAAGATCAGGAAAACTATGAAGCCTTGAAACAAGCATTGTTGGTGCGTTACGAACAAAACGCAGAAGCTTATAGAAGGCGATTTAGAACTGCTAAGCTCCAGACAGGAGAAACGTATCAGCAGTTCTCAGCAAGGTTGGAAAGTTACTTGCTGAGGTGGTGTCAGTTAGGAAACTTCAATCAGGATTTTGAAGGGATCAAGGAGATGATGTTGATAGAACAACTCCTGGAGTCCATGTCTCCTGAGACGAAGACATTCCTAGTAGAACATAAAAGAGAGAGATTAGATGAAATAATCATCTATGCAGAAAGTCACAAACTGGCTCACCCCCTGACTCAAGGAAACAAGAGGAAGCAGGGAGATAGTTTCAAGTCACCACAAAACCAAAACGAATTTGAACAAAAGGACAATACAACCAAGAACAACCAAAGATATGACTACAAAGACAAGAACCCTCCAGGATATAACAATAAACCCTCACGAAGGGAAGAAAAATGGTGTAAGTTCTGCAAAATGAACAACCACAACACTGATAATTGTGGAAGGAAAAAACCTCTTCATCATGCTGCATGTCTACAGGTGAGGACTTCGGATAGGAAGGAACTGACAGTGAGTCAGAATAGCTTCCATCACCCACCTATACAAGAGATAGTGATCGTGAATGGCAAACAAGTCACAGGGATGTATGACACAGGTTTGTCGTTTGACGCGATCGTTAGTGCATCTTTGGTGCGCCCGGAACAAATCACCACAGAAACAGTAGATATTCAAGGGCCACTAAAGGGAGCATTACCCCTAACTTTACCCATAGCAAAGATTCATGTCAGTTGTCGCTATGTGGAAGGGGAGATAAATGCAGCAGTGTTAGATGATCCCGTTTACCCCCTGATGTTGGGGCGTAGATATGTTTTCTTGGGAAACCCGGTAAAACCTATGGTTATGGCAGAAATCCAGACCAGGTCTGACTCCAGGAACATAGAGAGGGACACCAAATTAAAATTTGATTCGATTGAGATGAAAAAGGCTCAAGTAGCAGACAGCACATTGAAGCCTTGTTTTGGCAAACTGTCAAAAACACATAACAGTCCAATCAAAGGACATTTCTATATGGAACATGGACTCTTGCACAGGAAAGCTGGCAGAGGGACGAAAAGTCATGGTCAAATTGTTGTACCATCCACCTATAGAAATAAGGTTATAGGCTGGGGGCACATAATATCTTTGAGTGAACACCTGGGTAATGGTGCCACAAAACAAAGAATAGCCACCCAGTACTACTGGCCAGGTATTACGGAAGACATCAATCGGTATGTAAATTCCTGTCCAGAGTGCACTCATGTAGATTCAGAAAGTCGGCGGAAGAGTCTTCAAAAGTCTACAAGCAAACCAGCCATCATGGGTACTCCCGAGATTTGCACTGGAGGGGAAAGGAAACATCCCACACAGGTTAAATTGCAGTCTGAAACCCATGCGCTGGACAAAAAGAACAAATCACGTAGCCAAAATCAAACACCTACGAATTTGCGAGGGAAAACCGCAACCAACTATCAACGAAAAGAGGGCGGTAAACTTCAAGGGAAACCTACCGACCCCATTTCACCAGCGGTAAGGGCCTGGATGAAAAGCCGAACTGGGAAAAGAGAGATAGCAAAGGATGAATCTATATCCAGGAAAACAAAATGTAAGAGCAGATTTTCTTAGTCGACACTCAACTGAGATAGAACGAGAGTAAGAAGAACATTAACTACGGCAAAGCTTACAGTTGTTAGCTGTAGAAATCTACAGCTTAAAAGAGAGGGAGGCTCTGTCGCATGTTATGCATTGCCTAGTTAAATGTTTGAAGACCGAAAAGTGGGACACCAGTGTTCAGGCCTGAACAAAGGAATGCAGGGGTATTTTCCTGTGTGTATCTAGGGCAGCCAATCAGAGAAGGGGTTTCCCACGGTCAGATAGAATGACTTCGGCGAGTGTATAAGGAAGAATAAATCGTCCGAAATCATGGTTAGAATTAGACATCGGGAAGGAGAACGGAATGACAGACAAGGATTAGAATGGTCTCCTTTTGACGGGAATATCTTCATTTATGTATAGATACAAGGAAATCAGAAGGGAGTAAGTAGTTGTGAAGAATTTTGCAAGAATAGTGTCCGTGCATTGAGAAATCCTGTGTTTTTCCTATTTATAATTCTATATAAAATCGTTAACACGACAGATATGGGAAAACAACATATGGATATAAAGTTCAACTCACGGAGAACAGAAATATATAACTCCAAAGGCTTGAACTGGGAAAGGTGAAATGCATGAGGCCAAGGTATGAAACTCATTTAGCACAACCCCCTCGAAGTTACAACTATTTTGGGAAGTTTGCTGGAGTTGCGAGCCTTGTTTCCTATACGCCCGTTAGCTCCCTATATAAGGGCGGTCGTAAATGATTTCAAATTCACTTGTACAGCGAAGCAAGACAGAAGGACAACGGCGGGAGAGAGAGGAACGTGCAGAGGCCAATATCTTGTTATTTGCAGCCAGGCAGTTCTGTTACTCCACTAAAGCCAGTCTTTACTGATCTTAATTAGATAACAATTCTTTTCAGGACTACCAACAATCATTATCAGGGCTTATTCAATCTGTCTTCAAGTTACTGCACTTTACAGAGCTAACGTGTCAGGCAGGGGGATACTATAACCTCATACCATATATGTGTGTACATATTATTTTGTATTATTTGATTTGATAAAATGTTCCACAGTAGACACCTGTCTTGTCACTGATCCATAATCATGCATTTTCACGCATACATCTGAAAACAAATTCATCTCACCTACAATAGGAATGTGGTAATTGTTATCCACAAATAGCCACATATCCTACAATTATCTGCAGGTTCATACTTGTCAACCAAAAGTCAGAGGTCAATGATCAAGAATTGCTCAAGGATCAATGCTAATCGCACCAGCAGTGCCTGGATTGGTAGAAGCACGACCTACTGAAGCTGTACATCTCATATGAACACTGATTATAAAAACAGATGAGTGATATTTGTGACAATCGTGCACCCAAGAAGTGATAACTGTCAAGCAGAGTTTTGTGATGACAATTTGCGTGATAAACTAGTGAAAGTTATAAAGTGAATAAGACAGTGAAGAAGTCTATTACCCAACTAATTGGAAGAGTCTAAAGAAATGACATTTTAGTGTAACTTGTAACAACTGTAATTGTTTTCGCCAATTTGGTTTTGTATAAATATAAATTTTGTATCAGTCACACACTATCACCACAATTAGATAGATGTAAATAAAGAGGATATAAATTGTATTCACCAGCTTTATTCATTCAATATAGTTGATACTGAGTTTGGTTGAATTTTTATTAATATCACAGGTGGTCACATAGCGGAGGTGGCGCAGTAAGGTCTGACTGTTCTCTGAATATTTTCAGTCCAGATACTTTCACAGCCGTGACTATCGAGTGATACCAGTGTACTTCTCTGTCACTGGGACCTCACACATTCTGGAGAGAATACTATTTCTACTCTAGCACTATCATCTCACACATATAAAACCTTCCGCTACACGCTTGCAGTTTAAAAATGTAAGTTATAACGAGTACATAATATGTAAAATATTTCATATGTGTTTTTTTTATTATTATTCAGTGAATACTTGGGTTTACACAGAACTTTGCCAGCGTTAAGTACTGAAGAGTGATATCCTTAAAAGCCTTGGTGCAGAATCTTTACAAGTTATTTAAAAGGTAAATAAAGTAACAGGCCTATCACGCCATATTTAAATTCTTCCTGAGAAACAACTCAAGTACATTTTTAGCCTGTGTGGCAAGTAACATATTAACGTCACTAACTTTCCGACGGAGTTTTGACTAGTGGTGTGGTGACCAAATAGAGTCCTTTCCTGAAAGTAGCCACCGATCTGACATTCCTCAATTCTAGAAACCTAAGTTATTGACACTGTGCTCGTTGTTAATGTTCGTGCCTGGACAATTTTAATGTGACCTAAACAGACATCCGAAAAATAAGAACACCCAAGGAATCGTTCCCTGAAGCAGAGAATTCATCCCGTCTTTTTGGAACTGGGGATTTCTTGGTCAAAGACTGCCTTTGGCGATTCTGTATGTGAATGTCCTAAAAATTGTGTTTCCAGAAGTAGCTATCAAAGCTGTGAGTATGAACAAATGCACGTGATCACTGCTGAATGAATAGAGTGAATGCAGGACGGAGTGATTTCTTTATTGTTGTAATTTGGCACCCATTTTGCTGTCTTAACTTTATGTATGCAAGTACTGCTAATCATATTTCCCTTAAAATAGAGCAGTGATATCAAGTCTGTCCATACCTTAAAAGGGGGGAAATATTAGACCTAATCATATGTATCCTTGATTCCTTGGGGCTATCGCTTTCTTCTAACAGGACTGTGGGCATACCTTGAGGGATAAGATCATACTGTGGGTCTATCATTCTTGTATCATTTTTATTGACTTTATGACTATTTGTTTATGCTTTGATGTAATTTCTATGTGTTGTGTTGAAATTTTAGATGATAATTAAAAATTCTCTTGAAATTAATCAGCACGTTGGTCAGCTCGTTCCAAAATATCTATTTAATCACTTGTTATAGATTTCCCACGTCTGTACGTCTAACTGTCGTCTTGTATGTGCGTGCACGTGAGGGGATAGAACTATATATGTAATATATATATATATGTGTTTAGACTGTCTGACTCCTCTAAATCTGTCGTAGAAGATAGGAGAGAGAGAGAAGAGTTCTCGATCTCAGAGACAGCCTCTATCACATTCTAGCATCTCACTCGTGGAAATCTATTTTTACCATCATTTCTCACTGTGGCTATCACTCATTCTAATCTATTCAGAAGGGACCAACCCAAGTCTTAATTCTCCTATCAATAATCTACGACAGTATACACAGCGTAACTCAGGGAAGATGATTAGAAATCATCAATATTCTTCTGGGTATTAAACTGGGAAAATATGTGCTTGGACCGCGCGAAATCAATGATTTTCCTGAATTACAATTAGTAAGTACATATATCGCACAAAATGATATGATACACTTGCGCATGTGACGTAATCATCACTCGTCACTGCTCCAGTCGGAGTCAGGGGGTCACTCTGCTTTCAGTTGTCTGTACGACTAGCAAGAAGAAATCACCAGCGCTTGCTGCAGTGGTATATGAATATATTATTTTCATATGTTGAAGTTGCCAGCCTCATATATATATATATATATATATATATATATATATATATATATATATATATATATATATATATATATATATATATATATATATATAACCACATAGCAAGGGAAACATGTGTGAACACAATCACCTGGCACAGTTTACAATAGACACTAGCAGCTTAGGATAGATGCTTTAGAATCATTTGTTTTGGAAATTTTGTTTTCCTCTTATGACGGGTGATCTAATTCCTTAGGACTCCAGTCTTTGTATTTAAAAAATGCGGGTTTACTTTTTTAAGTTAAAGTTACCCAAATACTTTGATCTGTCCGGGTCCTGTAAGTTTCCAGTCTTAGTATTTAAAATGCGGGTTTACTTTTAAGTTTGTAAAGTTGCCCAAATACTTAGATCTGTCACTTATAATTTTGGAATTCTTATTCCTATGTTTCTCTGGCTCCTGGGAGTTGCTAGTTTGACGTTGCGATGCAGTCTGATTTGTGACTTCGATTTCGCTAGATTATATTTCCAACTCTCAGTTCAAAATCTCAGATTGTACTTCCGACGAATTTGCCAATAAGAACCATTGTGTATTCCGGCTCTCACTTTACACCAATCCAATCTCTTTAGCACTATATTGGTAGGGGTGTTAAATTTAATCTCCCCCGCATTTTTGAAAATATTACATTTTAGAATTCCATCGCGTGACGTCTTTCTAATAATTCTGTAATACTTTCGGCCAGATTGTCTCCTCTGCCAGGTCATCTGTAATAATTACACTGGGATGGTCCCGTACAAACGATTATCTACTTATCACCGGTGTCTTCGCCCATCCCTCAGCCGGCTTTCCCAGACAGGCAATATGGGTTTTCTTTTCATTGATCGTGCGAGACCAGCTTGTACAAACACCGATCACTTCTGTCAAAGGTGGCTAGACGGCTCAATTTATAACGTATTACCGCTGAGCTGTGTAATTAGCCTGGTATTGTTACAGTTTACCTGGTAAAACATAAAATGTCTGAGTGCGGCAAAAGAGCAAAAGTGTAGGTTAGGGCAATAAATATGCCAAATAATAGGACGATATATGAGAAAAATGAAGAAATGAAGTGATACTGCCGGAGGGGACGAGAGTTATTAAAAGTGCATGTTTGATTTCGTCACATTCCTTTACTTTACCGGATAATTTACACACTTACGAACTCTTAAAAAAAACAGTTAATTGTAAAATCCGATACTTTATTGTTGATGTCTAGGGAGATTTATTGTTTATCCACCAGGTCTTCTTTGGGTAATTCTACTTTTGTCTCGTTGCGACCAGGTACGATTCTATAGATTCATATTCACAATCATTCGTATATATTAAGTCGGATTTTAAAAAATCCCCTCGGTCTAGGCAGTTGTAATCTCTCATTTTGTATGCATTTATTCACACAAACCTGCGGCCTATGCAGTTATTTTGTGGCTGTGTGTGTCTGCAAACAAGTAGGACATGTAATAAATATTGTCGAATGTTCGTCTTCTCCTGCAACCTTCACATCCCCGTCCCAATTCTCACAAACTTCGACCACTTTCTCCACCCCTTCTAGTCTTGCACGCACCCCCTCCCTTACCGATTTCCAGCACTTTCGTTCTGTTTATGGCATATTTCTCCTTACTGGAGGCCCTTTGTCTGCCCAAAGTTGTTTGAATAGATAAAATGTGTTGATTTTATTTATTTGTTATTCAACGCTATTATAGACCGAAAGGGAGGCATCAAAGAAGAGTTGGCCACTCGAAAAGCAGCAGCTGGGAGACTTTTTCAGGCCATAAATCAAGGATTCCTCAGTAAGAGAGAGGTTGGTAAGAAAACGAAGATGGCTGTATACCGCTCCACCTATGTCCCAGTCTTGACATATGGATGCGAGTCATGAGCAATGACTACAACCCATAAAAGCCAGATCCAAACCTCAGAAATGAGGTATCTGAGGAAGGTGGTTGAAGTAACAAGAAGAGACATGGTACGCAACCAGACGATACGTCAAGGCCTTAAATCCTACCCCCTGCAGACCCAAGTAGAACAGTCCCAATTAAGATGGTTTGGCCATGTCTGCAGAATGGGAGAAGATTGGATACCACGACAAGCATGGGAAACAAAGAGCCAAGGATCCAGACCCCGAGGACGACCCAGAGTCCGCTGGGAGGACAACATTAGACAATCTTTGAAGGACCGAGGACTAGAATGGAACCAGGCCAGGAGGAAAACAGCCGATAGGATAGTCTGGCGCTCTCTCTTTCAAACCTCTACACCCCACGGTAGATAGGGAACGACTAAGTAAGTAAGTAAGTTATTCAACGGTTTTTTTTTTAAATAACGGAAATCGGGTAGCCAGTTTCGTGCACACTTTTCTAATCGGCGAAGCTGAGGAATCTGGCATGTCACCCAGAATACCTTCCCCTTTATACACTGGTTGACGATACCCTAGCCCTTCTCCGCGTACGCGCAGTAACAGTGACAATATTAGTAAATATAAAAAAGTAATAATATGTAAGAAAAGCAAGCAAATCAAACAGTCCAAACGTTCTAAAACGTAATAAAACAAAAATAGACCCACCATGAAATAAAAGAAACCACACATTAAATAAAGCCACTATTAACTATTAATAATGTAAGGAAAAACAATGAAGTAATACAAACAATACGACACGTGAAAACTGCCAATAACAAAAGTAAGAAAACATCATATTCTAGTATAGACGCTGGCGTAATTTTATATTGGTGCAACTACAACAGTAGTTATCGCTGGTAATGGCCTATGAAAGGTTATCAAGAAGGTCTCCAGAAATTGGCTCGTTAAGAAAGAAAGAGACCAATTCGAAACAAGGACAAGAAGAAGAGAATGCGAATGCTCTCCACTAGATAGTGTTTTCTAGTAAATTATGGAGAATGTTCTTATTCCCCACGACCTAAGCTTATGTCCTTAGATCTCGAGACAGAGAGCCCCCAATCTCATCTGAATGTAGAATTTTACCTCTATGTAAATATTTAACACCGACAGCACAAGTAACGAACTAGATACTGATCAAACAGGTTATTGGGTTTATTAATTAAATATCTACATATAGGGTTAGTAGAACAATAAAAAGTGATGATGATAAAAGACAATTCACACACACACACACACACACACACACACACACACACACACACACACACACACACACACACACACACAAACAAACACACACACACACACACAGACACACACACACACACACACACACACACACACACACACACACCGATGAGATATAAATAATGTAGTTACAGCAGTTAAAAATTGGGACGAATCAGTCGTGCACTTTTATAACTTTCATCTTCTCCGGCAGTATCATTTCTTTTCTTCATTTTGTTCTTCACCGATCATTCTATTATTTGGCCATATTTTATGCACCTTACATTCTGCTCTAGCCGCTCCCATACGTATTTACGTTTCACCAGGTGAAATGTAGTATTATCGAAGTTAAATGAACAGGTCAGCGGATAATACGTTTATCACTTTAGTCGTCTAGCCACCTTTGATTGAGAGTCGATCTTTATTGACACAAGATGGTAGCGCACGATCGATGAAAAGAAAGCCATATTGTCTGTCTGAGACATCCGTCTGGCGGATGCACGAAAACACAGGTGATTATTCGTAATCATTTCCGCAGGCCCATCTTTGTATCAATATTATCTACCGATAACCTGTGTCTTCTTCTTTTTTGATCCTTAGCCGCCGACCGTCAAAGCAGTAAGTGGCCTTCACGCCTAGTGGCGTCTTGTAAGGCAACAACAAATTGATTCCACTTTGCTCGGTCGGTGGCCATCCTTCGTACAGTGCCCCAACTCTGGTTCATTCTTTGCATCTCAGCCTCCACAGTCCTCCGCCAGGTTGTTTTTGGTCGGCCTCTCTTTCGTTTTCCTTCAGGGGTCCAAAGCATAGCTGTTCTTGTGATGGCATCGGGGTCTCTTCTGAGGACATGGCCAACCCAGCTCCAGCGTCTGCCAGCTATCATGGTGTGCATGTCCTCTTGGTTGCTCCGAGTAAGCAGATCTTGGTTGGTGATGGTATTCGGCCAAAAGATTCTGTGAATTTATCTTAGGCATGTTGTGTGAAAAGAGGACAATTTCGACATTTCCTTCTCTGTAACTCTCCAGCATTCCGCGCCATAGAGAAGCACAGAAAGCACACAGCTCTGATATAATCTTAATTTTGTGCTTGTGCTGTATTGAGAGGACTTCCAGATGTTGTTTAGGCTAAAAAAGGCTGTTCTTGCCTTATTCATTCTGTGGTGGGTTTTGATGTTATGAACATTAGTTATTGTTATTATTTGTCTACAGAGTGAGGTCAAGCTATGTAGGTCCCTGAGTATAATGATGGAACAATGATGTACTGTCAGAGTACCTAACTGCTACCACCCGGTGATCTCACTCTGCGAATATTTTAAACCTATTTATTTTATTTGACTAGTGCCTAGGGGAATGAATGTATGATGTGATGTTGATAACATACATATACAACTGTAACTCAAGATAAGAAACTCAAGTAAAGCAGTGGTTAACTTTTTTTGAAATTAAATCTTTTGTACAATTTATTCTCCTGAACCTGACATTCTTTTGGAACATGAGTAAAATTCAAACAATTAATAAGAGTAGTTTTATCTATCAATATATATACAGTTAATTAAATAGGTAGGACTTCTTGTCCATACTAAGTGTTTAATAAACAAATTCCTATATTGTATCCCTTTCTGACAAACTGGTGTATTATAATATATCACTAGTTGGAGAGACTGATGTCCTCATCACTTCACTCGAAATGTATTAATAAAATAAGTGTGGAGAATAATTAAATAAAATGTCATAAGCCCAAAACATGAGGGGTTATCTGATGGTCTTGTTGAAAATGGAAGTCTTCCTGATGATACTGCCAACTCTTCTTCACAAGACGGTCTCCTGGAGTAATTACGTAACTTGCTGTAATAACTGCCCACTTTTCTACACAAGAGAGTCTCCTAGGATCATCTGATATCTGGTTTCTTCACGTATACCAGACAGAATGCCTAGTATTCAGCATCTCCAGTTATGTTTGACATGATAATAGACGATTCAACCCTGCAACAATGAAATAATGCCTTCCTAAATATACTTTATAAATATATCTCCACATTTAACAAATATCATCTTCAAACATTTCTAGTGATCAGTTACCATTGCTAATCCATAGCTTCAGTCTCTAATATTTTGTGATTTCATCATCCTCAATGGGTACCTGCTCTTCCCCACATATCTTCAACGCCTCTGTCACTTAATCTTTGTTATCGTTCATCTCTTCAGTTAGGGATACAATCATCTTTTTGTAGCTCTCTGACTATTAATTTATTTTCTTTTTAGAATGACATCATGTGTAGTGTCCAAAAGTTTTTTGGAACACTGTGATCTGCAAAAGACTGCCAGTAGCTTTCTGGTCTTACAATTTAATTCAATGTTATAGCAATAATCAAATACAATTTTTCTTTTGACTGTTTCCCACATCTGCCTTAGGCATACCTTTGCTCCATAGGCTGTCATAAGTTTCCAAAATGGCTAAGTCGTACAACCTAAGATTTTTGTTAGGCGCCCTATCTTGGATCGCCTCTACATATTAATATTAATAAATCATTTCTTACCGCAAAATCAATGAAATATTTCACACACAAGGAATAGATTGACTAGCAATCGTTTGGTCCAAATACAGATCGCCGTCTGGTACAGACTGCAGAAAACTTGCTTTCAATTCTGCACTTCTGTGGTCAAACTTTCACTTGGTAAAATTATTCTTCAAATGGCGCTCTAGGCTTGTACCCTATCACTATTATCAATCTCTTTGGCCAATGGAAACTGCGCATCCGAAATTAACTCTTTTTTTAAAAAAAACCCACCTTTTGGGTTATCAATACGTTTGCTTGTCTGATCCCTCTATTACTATTTAAAAATACTGTTCGCGTGGCTAACAAATCTGCAGTTTCCACCTCCCCTTTTCTAACTATTGGTGTACCCAATCAAATCGAGTCAATAATATTTGACTGCAGCGGACAATTTTCAAAACTGAACCATTGTGGGTTATCCGTGTGTCTGCTAGTCTGTCTCAATTCTACAATATCTGGGTTATTTATGGAGCGATTTTAATTATTAAAACTAATTATTAAACTGCTTGTTTGCATCTATCATTCTATCTAAGTTTTATTTTCCTCTCTATCATCGTTTTCACTTTTGTACTTTTTCCTTTTTATTATCATGGCTCTTTTCACTGTGCTAACATATCAGGGAAAGAAAGGTTCTAAGTCCCGATAAGTTATTATATGGTATTATATTAAACAACAGTACTCTATTGTCAAAGTATCTCTTTTATTTACTCTCTTTCGTTTTTATGAAGAAATAAATATTCTTAGTTTCACTTTTGCCTCTTGCACAATGCAGTTGAGTCCAAATTTCCAAGTAGACGCGATTTTTCTTTTTACCATCCACCACCGTTTTCTCTTCTCTAAGCACGCGATAGGCGTCTGGCAAGCTTCCGTCACCAGAAAAAAAGTGAGAGGGTGCGGGCGGGTTAAGAATTTTTTTCAAATACTCCGTTGCTGGGGAACTTAGATACAATACAAGTGGCGTAGTTATTTATAGATTTTGGACAGTATCTTTTTTTCCTTTTACTCTTTCACTCATATACTCCTTCACTCTGATACTCCTTCACTCTTTTGAACTAAACGATGCCTTGGCCGCTTGCCAAGTCATTCTAACGTTACTTTTAAAAATTAGGGCGGAGCTACCCAAAAGCTTGTACTGTAGGAAAGGGGGTATTATTAGCAAATCTTCAATACTTTAAAATCCAGCGCGGATCGCTGACAAAAAATGGTGGCGTTGCCCTATTCAATTATTGTCCAATTTAAAAAAGACCATAGTAGCAGAATCTATAGAATAATATCTTATACATGATTTGAGGAGGGAGGTTCAAACTGACTTTATCACACACCTCCCCTCTTAAAAGTCTGCATCTGAATGCAGATTATAATCTGTTTGAACAATCCCGATCCAATTAACTCAACTAGGCTTTATGAGTATCCTGGATGTCTGCCGGGGGGGGGGGGGGGGGTCTGCTAAAAAAATTTGCCCCAACATTTTGCGATCCAAAAATGTATTCAATGGTAAACGAATATGGTTGAATGAGAAGAGACCACCTTAATAAACGGGCATTTCCATGTTTTGCCTATGCCAAGAATATTAATGGCTGATGATCCGATTGTACCACGAATGTTCTACCATATAAATAGATCTGGAACTTTTTGATCGCCCAGACTAAAGCCAAACATTCTTTTTCAATGTTTGAGTAATTTTGTTCCGCTCGGTTTAATTTGCGACTGGCATAAACAACTGGGTTCAATTGCCCAGCTGGTGAAGAGGAATTTTGTAACAAAGTGGCCCCCAGGCCCACATTACTAGCGTCCGTTCTTACCAAGAATTCCTGACTCAAATCAGGTAATTTCAATATAGCATTGCTTGTGAGTTTTTCCTTTAAATCATTATAGGCCAATTCACATTCTGCCGACCATTCAATTTTATCCAGTTTTTCTTTGCGAGTAATATCCGTCAGAGGCGCACACACAGAGTTAAAGTTTTTAATGTACTTTTGATAAAACCCACAGAGTGAAACAAAGGATCGCACATCCTTCTTAGTCTGTGGTCTGGGTGCTCTATGTAATTTCTCCAGGTTCTTGGGGTCAGGGGTCATGATACCCTGATGTACCGTATGTCCCAAGAATTCCAATTCCTTGCATCCAATACAACATTTTGTTGGTCTAGCAGGCAAATTTGCCTCTCTGAGTCTATCAAATAGCATATTCAAAGAGTTAACGTGTTCTTCAAATGTTTCCGTAGCGATGAGGATATCATCCATGAAATGTGTTATACATTGGTTTTTCAGGGGATCCAACAATTTTCGCATCATTCTGGAAAACACACTCGGGGCATTCTTCAAACCAAACGGTAACATGTTAAACTCATAGTGCCCTTCCGATGTGCTAAACGCCAGATAAGGTAGGATCTCAGGCTTCACTGGAATCTGATAATATCCCTTACTGAGATCTACCTTGGAAAAATATTTTGCCTTATTCAATCTGGCAAACAGTTGGTTAGTATCAGGCAATGGATCCACCTGACCCTCTGTGACAGCATTCAGTTTCCTGTAATCTATACACAGTCTATGTTCCCCAGAGGGTTTCCTTAACAACACCACACTGGAGCTATATGGAGATTCACTGTGAGAAATGACCCCTTCTTGTAAAAGATAATCAATCTCCTCTTTCAAAGCTTTTTCTTTTGCGAATGGGATAGTATAGGCTCTCATACAGATGGGTGTTGGGTCTAGTAGTTTCATGTCATATTCCAACAAGTTTGTGTGCCCCGGTTTGTCCGTTAACACGTCTGTATGATTCTCCAGAACCTTTTGAATCTTCTCCTTCTGACTTTTCGTCAAATGTTTACTGATCTCTACCTGTGCAGGAGTCTCACAGGGTTTCAGTGGATATTCAACAGAGGTGAGAGGTTCATTCTTTATTTCTGTGGCTATGGCTAAGGTCATTAAATGTGTTCCTTCCTGAGTGCTTCTGTCATGATACTTCCTTAAAAGGTTCACATGATAGACTTTTTCCTTCCCTTTCTTGTCTATCTTGTAATTAGTTCTAGATACCTTTTCTAAAACTGTGTATGGACCTTGCCATACCAATTTGAAGTTTGTTGCTGCTGCCGGGTAGTAGAAGAAGCACCTTCTCCCCCACAGCTATCTCCCTATCCTTCGCTTTCTTATTGTAATATGCAGCATGTTTCTTTCTGGCTTGTCTTAAGTTATCATTTGCAAGTTTCCAGCCAGTTTTCAAACGTGTGGTCAGCTCATTCACATATTGATTTGATGAGGTTACAGTTTCTTCTGCCTTCTCATCTGTCCATGTCCTCAATAAGGCTTCCAATGGACCCTTGATTGGTCTTGTTAATTCTGGTTGTCCATTTGGCAGATCAATTTTGCATGGCACCGGTAATTATCATGTAACTGTAAGTATGGTGGTGGTGATCTTCCTCCCTTTTGTTTGTAATCACACACGAACCGTCCACTACCAATTCTTTTCCTGGGGTTTCCCCGCAGTTTCAGTTTCAAATTGAGGGGACTTCCCTCTCTTCTATTTTCATCCAGTTCCCGGAATTCCGACCAAGGGATTGTCGGGTGGGACTGGGTTGCGGTCACTTTTTGTTCAATACGCATAGTGGCCATTCTACTTGGTTTTTGTGAAGACTGTGTGAAAAGGGGTTTTCCTATCCACCGTGTCTACCTTAACATATTTAATTTTCTTTTTATTTTCAGGCCTGTTTTCACCGTAGTGTTTTTGTAGGTCCTGATTATTTTCCCATCGTGTGGGTTTTCCCTTGTTGCATTGGTCACAGGCCTCCACAAATTCTGCAACATCTGCAGCTACGCCTGGCCAAAAGAATGACATAGATACTTTTTGACCTGTAGTACCTATATTCTCATGTACACCGTCTGATGTAACATGTGATCTTTTTATCACTTTCTCCCTATATGAAGTGGGAACCACCAGTTGTCCGTGACCATTTGAACCATTTCCGGCCTTCCTGTACATTAGTTTATTCTTCATATAAAATTCTCCTTTATTAGGAGGGGTATGGCACTTTGGGAGTTTCTTAAAACACGGCTTCAATGACTTGTCATCAGCCTGTGCTTTCCTCATTTCCTCTGGATGAGTATTTATTGGGTTGTCCTCCTCCTTCTTTGCCTGTGACCTGGTCTGTACTGCGGCCATGATCACTGGTCTTTTGGGATTTCCCAAGAACACATATTTACACCCCAGTATTAGAGGGTAGATTGGTTCGTTTATCACTGCTGCTCTAATCACTCCTTCCACATAGCGAGTTTTTACTCTTATTCTAGCAATGGGAAGTGTCATGGTTGCTACCTCCTTTGTCGCCCCTTGGATCTCCACTGTTTCTGTGGTATATAGATCTGGGTGAACTAAGTGAGAACTCACGACTGAGTCAAAATCCAATATTGTATCATAAAGGCACCTTATGGTGGACCAATTGCATACTACATCTTCACAAACAGGGGGATGATATGGTTCCTGCTGTCCAGTAGGTTTGTCCTGTCTCCCCTGGTTTTCTGTTTTCATGCATGCAGCGAAATGAGGAGGTTTCTTCTTACAATCCCTGGTATTATGATTGTCCCTCTTACAAAATGTACACCATCTTCCATCCGGTCTGTAAGGTTTATTATCATTGTATTGCGGATTTCTATCTCTGAAATCACTTCTTGGCCTATCATAATTTGCTTTACCTCTATTAACCTTATCTCTATTATCATATTTGTTTTGGTTGTGAGGGGCTTTATTATTTTCTAACTGTTTTCTTTTTGCTCCAGCTACTTCTGCCTGGGCTGTCTGATACCTCTCAGCGACATTTAATACCTCCCCCAACCTCTCTGCACCTTGTTCCCAGAGGAATTTCCTCAGGTCTGGAGCCATGGACTCTCGTAATTGCTCGATCATTATCATCTCTTTAAAATCTTGGTTTTCCCCAGAGCAGTCCATTTCTCCAGGTAGGTTTCCAACCTGGCAGAAAATTGGTGGTAAGTCTCCCCAGACAAGAGCTTTGCATTCCTAAACCTCTTTCTATAAAACTCACCATTCTTTTCATATCTAACTAGCAGAGCCTGTTTTACCATATTAAAGTCTTCCTGTTCGTCTTGGCTCAGCTTTGAAAATACCTCATAAGAGGTTCCCCTAAGCCCCTGGAATAACGTTAAACTCCATTTCACTTTTTCTAGCCCATAATTTGTAGCTAATCTTTCAAATCTAGAGAGGAAGGTCTCAATGTCATCCTCTTTTTCTACAAAGGGGTCCATATGAAACCCCATGGTTGAGTTGGAGGCTACTTGACTGGCAGTAGAGTCAGAGGTCGATGGGCTGTTACCATTTTCAGGAGCATGGCCTTGAAGTTCTAACTCCCTTAGTCGTAGCTCATGTTCTCTTTGTAATCTCTTCTCTTCTTTCTCTGCTTCCAATCTCATTTCTTCTTTTTCTTTCTCTGTCTCTAATCTCCTTTCTTCTTTTTCTTTCTCTGCCTCTAATTCTTCTTTTTCTGCTTCTAATCTCTTAGCCTCGGCCTCCAGTTTCTTTTCCTCCAATTGTAACCTTTTGATCTCAGCCTCCCTCTCAGCCTCTAATTTTCTAGCCTCTCTAGCATCTTCCAATTGAATAATTTTGATTTCCGCATCAGCTTCTACTTGTATTCTCCTCTCTTCTGTTAACCTCTTTTCTTCCCCAATGTAACTGTCTTTTTTTTTCGTTCTTGAGGTGATCACTTGCACAAGACAGTAAACATCATGTTGTTAGATGTGTGGTACTTGTAAGATGATGTGCTGAGTGTGGGAGCGGATAGAGGCGCGAATGTGTTTAGGCTCGAATATATGTAGAAAATGCAACCCATACACTCACATGCAGTAGTCAAGGATGCTTGGACACTGCTGGCACGTTTCAAAACATTTATTGACGGAAACACACAGTAGCATCAACAGGAACAGTCAGTGTAAACATGGTCATGATAACAGGAAATCGTTTGGTATACATCAGGCATTCAAAAGGCTTGTAAACATTCGAATATTCGTACATCATCAATAGTAATGTTCTTCAATGACAGATCATAATGCCGCTTTGGTATTCCTGACTAAACGCGTCAGATACCTTCATAACTTTGACATCTAAGTCTAACTTGGCCTAACACGCCACTTGCACATTATCAGGCTGTAGTATAGTAACCGTAAGACAGTTCTCAAAATGGCATCAGCTGTGTACTTCTGATTAGGCAGGTTAACATCAACCCTGCAGTAATGCTTATGTAGATATATTTATACCGCCAATCTGCGGTTCCCACAATATAACTTCGTCACTGGACTTCTGGATAATATGCAGACTAATAGTCTTGGATGGCTACCTTGAGCACAAAATATAAGTTCTGTAATGTAGGACCTGTGAGCTGTAGTTCACAGCTTAGGTAATCCTTTAACACGTTCTGCCACCGAATGCATAATAATGAAAAGAGTCGGTGTTACCTGGAACAGAATCCTCAGAACACAAAAAGGAACTCTGTCGTCATTCCGACGCACAGAGATTCACTGGGGGGACCTGCCAACGCAGTCACTTCGAAGATTTTCCCCGAAAATACAATGGACATCATGTCCCACAGAAGCCAGCTTACATCACGGCCTGACGGAAGAATCTCAACTTCCCGCTTAAAATCTGCGCATGAGCACAAGCTCCGAATTGTTTACCTTTGACCCTGTCTTCATACAGGTCAAATACAATGAAAGAACCAACAGGGAAGATAACCCCTAATCAACCTGACATCGCAAGGTAAAGACACAATTATTCACCTTAGACTAGGGTGAAAAAAATACGACAAATAACTTGACATATGAAACTCCGTCGAACATGACAGCAACATATTACTACACCCCCCCTGTAAAAAAAATGACACATTTTTTTCTTTCAAATATATTCATGAGCAAGATAGCACAAGCATCAATTATGCGCTCATGAAAGAATGAACCTAATATCAGGTACAATAGACGCATAAATAAAGCGTCTGGAGAGAGTAAAAATCATCTCCCATCATAAGAGAAAATATTTCCTCTAAGCCAAACAAACTCAGGAGGTGCCATTAAAGAAACCTAAGTTGCTGTCAATACCAATCATACATATCAAAATTGTCAAATACTTTCATTATAACAATATACAAATATGATGAACTACAATACTATACCATCAACATATCTAATGGATATATATCATGGATGGACATAACCAAATTTGTTAAAGTCATATACATCATCCAAGTAGTGACACAATTGTGTTAATATATATTTTAATATTAAGAACAGACATAAGTCTGGAAGTGTATCAGGAGATCTAGGACATAAGATTTAAATGGAATCATGTGGGCATCTAGACAATACGTCTGCCATCACATTATCCGAACCACGGATAGCTCGCACCGTAAAATGGAAAGGTTGAAGAGCAATAGCATAACGAGTAGATCTCGAGCTCTTCAAATCCTTACTTTGCATAGCTGTAAGAGCTTTTTGGTCGGTTTCCATAATGAAATGCGCGCCCAGAAGGAATCTTTGTAGCTTAAGAATGGACCAAACCATGGCCAACAATTCACGGTCTAAAACCGAGTAATTCCTTTCTGCCGCATTCAGCTTCCTAGAAATATACATTACAGGATGCAGAGTTCCTGAATACTCCTGCATTAGTGCCGCTCCAATCCCAGTGGAAGAGGCATCACTACGAAGGACAAAAGTCTTATCAATCGTTGGAAGTCTTAAGATAGGATGAGATGAGAATAAATTCTTAACCTGATCCAATGACGATTGGCATTCTTGGGACCAACGCACCATATTAGGAGAACCTTTCTTCAACAACGTTGAAAGTGGTGCCATAATGGAGGATAGATTATCAATGAATCTTCCATAGAATTGTATTAATCCCAAGAGACTACGTACTTGCTTTTTTGTCTTCGGAACCGAGATATTTAATATCTTCGAAATGTTTTGGTCCTCTGTCTTCAACAGACCATGACCAACCCGATGACCTAGGAAAGAGATTTCACTAAACCCAACAAAGGCTTTAGAGGGTTTTGCTGTTAACTTATGCTCGCGTAGAGTAGATAGTAACTCGTTTAAACCCGAATAGTGTTCTTCCCAAGTATCACTGAACAGACAGATGTCGTCCAAATATGCGATGACATCTGTACGATACGATAGAATTCGTCGCATCATGCGCACGAAAGTTGCTGGGGCGTTCATAAGCCCGAAAGGCATAAAATTCCACTGAAATAAACCCCTAGGTGTCGAAAAAGCAGTGAGAGGTTTGGCGTGTTCCGTCAGTGGGACTTGCCAATAACCTTTCGACAAGTCTAGTTTAGTAAAGAATTTAGCTTTAGAAAGTCTAATAAGTAGATCATCTAATAAAAAGGCATAGGTTCAGCATCGAACTTCGTAACTTGATTTAATTTGCGATAATCAACGCAAAGACGTATGTTATTGTCTTTCTTTCGAACAATAACCATCGACGAAGAATAAGCTGAAGTGGATGGTTCAATTATTTTCAATTGAATCATTTCATCCAATTCTTTCTCGACTTGTGCTTGAAAATGAATAGGTATTGGGTATGGTCTTACTCTGATCGGATTACGATCAGTAAGTATGATGTCATGTTCTATGACATCTGTGTGTCCAGGAATGTCGGTAAGGACATCCTGATATGATTGTAGCGTAGAGGATACTTGACGTTGCTCCTCAAAAGACAAGTTCGAAGAGACGGTAACGTTTTTCCATGATTCCGTAGAATTAAGTGGAACAACGGGAAGAGGTAAGTTAACGTCAGAAAAAGTAGTTTCCTCATCCTGTATAACAGACAGGGATGAGATATGACCATGTTGGACTCGAGAATCGTCCGTCGCCTGGAAATAGGCTGTAAATAGTCTGGTCGTTCAATAAATTCAGTAAGCATATTTATATGGAAGGTTTTATGCCTTCCATCAACATCGACAATATAGTCGACATCTGAAATTTTAGAGACTATAGTGTATGGACCTTTCCAAGAAATGAGAAGTCTGTTTTCCCTCGTGGGAAGTAAGACAAACGCTTTGTCTCCAGGACAAAGTTGACGTAGGCGTCTTTTCTTATTAGCGAATCGCCTAGCCTTTTCTTTAGCGAATTCTGATGATGAAGTAGCTAACCTGCATGATTCGATAATTTTCTCCCTAAGAGCAATAACATACTCATATGACGATTGTGTATCATCGTCAATATTATCGGCAGTGATCAGATCGTGTAGCAAGGACATAGGACCGCGCGGTTGCGCGCCAAAGACAAGTTCAAAAGGAGAAAATCCTGTATGCTCGTTGGGAACCTCTCTATAAGCAAAGAGAGCTGCAGGTAGGACCCTGTCCCAATCATCAGGATGATCCTCCGTTATCTTGCCTAGTAAGTTCTTTAGTGTCCTATTAAGACGTTCAACCAATCCATTGGACATTGGATGATAAATACTACTGAGAGACCTTTTAATGTCCAGAGTAGCCATCACCTGAGACATAGTGTCCGATATCAATTGAGTGCCGTGGTCTGATAGTATTTCTCCGGGAAATCCCAGCCGAGAAAATATGAGCCAAAGAGCATCTGCGATATCGACAGTTGATATGCTTTTAAGAGGAATAGCCTCTGGCCAACGAGTGCACATGTCAACGCAAGTAAGGATAAATTGATGTCCTCTGGCTGACTTAATCTTAAACGGGCCAATAATGTCTATTGCCATTTTCTGAAACGGCCGAATAGGAATATCTGCCGCCTGAATAGGTGCAGCATGTCTTGGACCTCTAGACTTGACCTCTTGGCAAATTTTGCAAGACCGGCAATAAATTCGTATGTCTTTGTTCACGAATGGCCAAAAGAAAGACGCAGGACTCTAGTCTTAGTTCTGGAAAAACCCATATGTCCAGCACACTGAGAATCGTGTGCATGTTGAAGAATTAAGGCTCTCATACACTTAGGCACAAGAATTTGCGAATGCATAGACTTGTCCGAGTGTTGTACCATTCGTACCAATATACCATTCTTCATAGTGATATACGATCTGTGATTCGTATTCTGATTAGGATCACCTTTCTTTGCGAGAAGAAAGAATTTCTTCAAAGAAGGATCCTCTTCTTGTCGTTTAACAAACGTGTCATGCGAAATCACCAAGTGATCATCTTGGCTATCAACTCCATTACTATCATCAGATGAAGTTGGAGGGATAAGAGCTTGGGCTCTTGTTACCACTGCATTGACCGCTTGGATATTTTGTTCCTCCCAAATAGAAATTTGTTGCGGGGTGCATTCCTTAACCCCATGAATACGACCAATTATAAGATCCGAAATAGGATTAGGAAGAAGACACGCGTGGACATCTCCTGTAAAGAAAGGAGTGTCAATGCTAATGATAGCAGTAGGATATTTTTCCATGGTACCACCAAACGTAACACATTTGACCACCTTTCCCGAGTAACAGCGAGGATCTATCAGAGACTGCCTAACCCCGACAGTAGTGCAACCAGAATCAAAAAGCACTGAGACTAGCCTATCATTCACTAGACCTTTATGCAAGATGAGAGATCCTCTCCCATCATGCGCAACTGTAGCAGGAAGAGCGGGAAGAGGGTGACCACAAATTAAGGTAGATACAGACGATGGCTCGAACAATGTTGAGCATTGGGGGCATTCAGTTGCTCTCCCAAAATCGAAAGCACAACCAGTGATAGCATTAGAGTTCCCACTATCATTTACTTGATTACAGGCTCCATTAAACTCTTGTTGTGCAGAGTTTGCCTGTTGGAAAGCTTTTCTTTTGTTATATCTAGGTCTACCGCGATTATCATTTCCCCTGTAATTGTTATCATATTGTCTATTGTAATTATCATTCATTCCGGTTTGAATCCCGGTTTGTATATTCACCATCGTCATATTCTTGACGTCGAGAATGGTTATCCCGAGCAGAAAAGCTTGGGTAGTTTTTATTGTGATAACCTTTGCGAAAGTGTCTAAAATTATTACCACCAAAATTACGAGAACTCCCATCTCGTCTCCAGTTCTTAGAAGAAGAACCATCATATGTTGGATTACTCTGCTTATGAGTGTAATTCTGATTACTTTTCCTATTCCAGTTTTGTTGGGCACCCTGAAATTTCTTATTGAAATTAAGGCCATATGGTGCTGCCGAAGCAACTGGCAACCCTTCTTTCACTTTAGAATTGCTAACTGTAGCATGGGGATGCGCGGTGGCATACTGACAACAGTATTCCTCCATGTCTTTTAAGTTTTTAGGCTTACGCTCATGAAGAAATGCAAGGAAAGAATCATTAACAGATGACAAAACTTTGTCTCTAAGTAATAAGTCCATTAGACCTTCATATGTTTTCTCAGTTTGAGACAACTCAACCCATCGTGTAAATGTACGACGTATCTTTGTAACAAAATCAGAGAAATCTACTCCATTTTCTGGCAACATTGTCCTAAAACGAAGACGATAATCTTCTTCTTTTAGTTGATATTTTTTTAGCAATGCTGCTCTGACAACATCATAATTAGTTCTATTATGCTCTTCTATTGTCATAAGAGTAGTCACAGTTTCACCTGTAAAAAATTCCATCAGTTGTTCAACATAGTTTTCCTTTTTTATCTTATGCGTACCACATAAAAATTCGAATCTATCAAGATAATCAGTTATATCGTCCTTTAAAGGATTGAAATGAGGCAATTTGATCTTACTAGACCTCTCCTTTGTTGTATCCGAAGTTACTTGATGAGCACCCATATTTGTTACTTTCAATTTCTCTAATTCCAAAGTCGCGAGTCTTTCCTCATGTTCCATTTTCTGTTTCCTTTCTTCGGCTTGAAGTTTTCTTTCTTTTTCAGCCTCAGCCTGCAGCAGCTTGAAGTTTTCTTTCTTCTGCAGCAGCTTGAAAGCTTTTTTCTTTTGCTGCAGCAGCTTGAAGTTTTCTTTCCTCTGCACCAGCTTGAAGTTTTCTTTCCTCTCCAGCAGCTTGAAGTTTTCTTTCTTCTGCAGCAGCTTTCAGCAGCTTTTTTTGCAGCAGCTTCTTTCCTCTGCAACATTTTTTTGTTTTTCCATTTCCATCTGGAATTTTCTTTCATCAGCTTGCATTTGCAACCTTAAATTCTCAGCATCTATCTTCTTTTGTTCACCTTGCATCTGCAATCTTAAATTCTCAGCATCTATCTTCTTTTGCTCAACTTCTGCTTTCAATTTATTTTCCTCTTTTTGTCTCTTTTCTTCTGACTTCAATGCTATGGCGTATTGAGCAGTTGCAAATTCTTCTAACTTGTCACCTGTCTTCCCAAGGACTTTCCCTTGTTCAATGAAGAAGTCTAGTGTAGACATTGTCTAATGAGATCAGTAACCTGAAAAATTAATTAAATTACCTTATCCCACTTCAATGGGAGACAAGTCTTCAATGTTAGACTTGTATACTCAGTTCAGTTTATTTCACTCTCTTTGAGAGTCAAGTCTTAATCAAAGACCTTGTATGGTTACCTTATTTCTTTATAATAATTTTCTATCAATACTCCCAATATGAATAGTGTATCATATTAATAACGACAATAATAATACATGACCAAGTATATGTATGTAGACTGTGTATGACAATAATAAATACAAAGACAAGGATACAGAACAACAACCGAAAACGTTCGCAGAAGTCAAATAAACAATACAGCGAAACTAAGGAAAATGTTACAAAAATGTGTAAAGATGACTGCGAAAAGTAAACAAGACAAATGGAACACTGTTATAAACAAAAAGGTGTAAAGAAATAAACGGAAGGAAGGAGAGAAGAACAGATACAAACAAAACAAATCGAAAATCAAAGAATGGAAAAATAACGAAAACAACACTAACTCATGTCGTCACAGCTAAACGTAAACAGCAACAATTGTCGCTAGCAAATTCCAATTAAGGAAATTTGCAGTCCCTACAGAAAACGCTCTCAATAGATAACCTCTATTACGTGGTATTTATCTAAAGGAGTCACCTTACCCAACCAGCCCGCTGAAAAACACAAGAAAAAATACACAACAATAGTACAAGTAACATAAATAGCAATTGAATGTGTTGCAAAATAAAGCTTAGTCACACATGATGTTACAGTAACTATCTTGCTCCTTGCGAACACAGAAACAAAATGTCAAGCGCGCACTGATTGTCAGATCCACTGTAGCATGAAGTGGTCTTCCAGAACATAAAGTTACTATGACCTTCTCGAAACTTGAGTCTTGCACATCGAATGTTGACAATTTCACGTACTGTTTACAAACACTTGACCTCGAACAATGTAACTTGAATGCTCGGACGTAGAAAAGTCTGTTGTTGACTGAGACGTGTAAACAACCAGCAGTACTGTTCACAATAGGGACTTGACTTGCAGTTGTGGTCCACGTAGCAAATGCCTAGATGCCCACTTCAGTACTTGTCATGTTGTGGTTCATGTAGCATTATAACATAAATGCTAACACTGTTTATCTGGGTCAACAGTTGATGACCTATTTCTGTCCTGTGTAGCCAAAACTTGAAAGTGTAGAGTATGTGTGTTATTCTCTTTTTCTGTCCACCTTGTTTCTCAAAACATGTAGCACAAAGTCCACGGAAATGTTAATTTCTCGCTCTGTCCAGCTTAAACCCACAGATCTGGCCTACCAGAAATGTAACTGTCTTTTTTCGTTCTTGAGGTGATCACTTGCACAAGACAGTAAAATTCATGCTGTTAGATGTGTGGTACTTGTAAGGTGATGTGCTGTGTGTGGGAGCGGATGGAGGCGCGAATGTGTTTAGGCTCGTATATATGTAGACAATGCAACCCATACACTCACATGCAGTAGTCAAGGATGCTTGGACACTGCTGGCACGTTTCAAAACATTTATTGACGGAAACACACAGTAGCATCAACAGGAACAGTCAGTGTAAACATGGTCATGATAACAGGAAATCGTTTGGTATACATCAGGCATTCAAAAGGCTTGTAAACATTCGAATATTCGTACATCATCAATAGTAATGTTCTTCAATGACAGATCATAATGCCGCTTTGGTATTCCTGACTAAACGCGTCAGATACCTTCATAACTTTGACATCTAAGTCTAACTTGGCCTAACACGCCACTTGCACATTATCAGGCTGTAGTATAGTAACCGTAAGACAGTTCTCAAAATGGCGTCAGCTGTGTACTTCTGATTAAGCAGGTTAACATCAACCCTGCAGTAATGCTTATGTATATATATATATATATATATATATATATACCGCCAATCTGCGGTTCCCACAATATAACTTCGTCACTGGACTTCTGGATAATATGCAGACTAATAGTCTTGGATGGCTACCTTGAGCACAAAATATAAGTTCTGTAATGTAGGACCTGTGAGCTGTAGTTCACAGCTTAGGTAATCCTTTAACACGTTCTGCCACCGAATGCATAATAATGAAAAAAGTCGGTGTTACCTGGAACAGAATCCTCAGAACACAATAAGGAACTCTGTCGTCATTCCGACGCACAGAGATTCACTGGGGAGACCTGCCAACGCAGTCACTTCGAAGATTTTCCCCGAAAATACAATGGACATCATGTCCCACAGAAGCCAGCTTACATCACGGCCTGACGGAAGTATCTCAACTTGGCGCTTAAAATCTGCGCATGAGCACAAGCTCCGAATTGTTTACCTTTGACCCTGTCTTCATACAGGTCAAACACAATGAAAGAACCAACAGGGAAGATAACCCCTAATCAACCTGACATCGCAAGGTAAAGACACAATTATTCACCTTAGACTAGGGTGAAAAAAATACGACAAATAACTTGACATATGAAACTCTGTCGAAAATGACAGCAACACCTAGCAATAAACTTATCACATTCTGAAGTGACATAATCAATCATGACTTGCCCCTCCATGCCCATTTCTTTTGCAGTCTGTACAGCAGCCGACCTATATTTGGCCAAATCTGCCATTTCGTAAAAAAATTCTAATTAACTAGCTATCTCAACTAACAAAGGTTACTGATACCGTATGGGTGTTATTACCGTAATGCTGTTAACAATGCTGATAAAGTATATGCTGGCCTCCACTGATAGAGTCTAAATTTGATTGTATATAAATAGTTGTATGTATACGCCCACACAGAGCTATAATGAATATGTTATTACTGTCACTGCCTTTACTGTTCAAAGTAAGTGTGTACTGATACATTCGTCCATCACAGTAACACACATAGGATTCATGGATCGTTGAACGATTGGTAACGTTTAAAGTACAGTTTATTTACGTTACAACACAGACGACGACATAGATGAAATACAGCATAACGTACAAAGCATCAATTAAATAAATTCATGAAGCTCCAACACCCCACAGAGCTCCATTACAGCGCACACCGGCGCACTTCTCATATAAGGTACACATTAACAATGTTCCTTAATAAACTGCATTCACCGCAGCTATAAATACGGCCTCATACATATGGCCTCATCCAGAAAGACTGCTCACCTCGCAGTACTATTAAATTCATCAAAATACTGGCCTTCTCATGTTTTCTCCGTAGAGCTCAATCATAGCATAATGGTGCACTTCTCATAGAAGATGACCATAACGATTTTCCTCAAAAGACTACATCTCCCCTTCTCAGCAAAGGCTGCTCCATGGCAGTTGAATAATCATCGTCAGCGCTATCCCTTCTTAGAGCTCAATTATAACATAGTGGTGCACTTCTCATAGAAGATGCACATCCACAATATTCCTCAAAGAACTCCGTATCCAGCAGTCTGCAGTAATATAGCCTGCACAATATATGGCCTCCTAATCTCCTTCACAAAAATGTCTATGACCTACAAAGTAATGTCTTTAAATCTCAGACTCCTCATAGCGCCTAATTGTAGATTAGTGGTGCACTTCTCTTAGAACGTGCACAATAACAAAATCTCTCACACGACTGCATCCACTACAGTCGTATATATCAAAGTAAATTCATCACATAATCTAACACATGAAGGAACATTCAAATATGAAAGAATATTCAATACAGGAAAGAATATTCAATACAGGAAAGAATATTCAATACAGGCCTGTTCAAAAGTCTCCACCGCGACACACATTGTGAAAAACCCACTCTAGAGAAAACACCCAGGGTTGACTACCACAGTCAAACGCCTAGAACACACTTCAAAACACTAGGCTTGACCACATCGGTCCACACCCAAAAACAGACTGCGCAGGGGTCACAAAATCTCCCGCACAAACAGTCACGAGACTTCGCTGTTCACACAGCTCAGTCCCTTCACGGACTAGCCGTGAGCCATTCACAGCTGTCCAATACAGAACAACTTCATCTCCCCACTCAAAGTTAATAGCGCTCATAACGCTCTTTTTTTCTGACTTACAAGACTTCTCGAATATACGAGGAATTTTCTTAAGGAATTCAGTCATCTACTAAATAACACGTGCCACAGGCGACGCAACTCTAAATTCACTCTGACCAACTTAGCACACTAAGGATCACTTCCCTTTTTGACCTTAACATACTACCACACCACTCGGAGAAAAAAATGATTTATCATTTTTTTGAAAAAAGTACATCCACGAAAAATGAGGGGTCCGATAAGCTCTAAAATACTCTTACAACAATATGTTATGGTATGGTCATAATGACAACGACAAAAAATATAAGCAAGTGTACATTACCAAATTATACAAACTAATCGGCTAAATAAACTAAATAATCAGTTTCAAAGAAATTAAGTATGTTTACTGTAGACCAAGCAGGATACAATAAATAGAAAGTAACAGACAAGATCAAGCAAAAGAAGCATGATCAACACTGAAATCAGCAGTGAAATCAAATAGGAAAAGAAACCAATAATCAAACAGAAACAATAATGTGAACCAACTTCTTACAACAAACCGACATAAATGGCTACATCATTCCAAGCCATATAGTTAACGTCACAATACAAAAGAAGGAAGTATAAGAAGTGAACATATACAAATAGAATTAAGTGACACCTAGATGAAACAAAGAAGCATCACCAAAGTATAAACCGCTACTGAAAAAAAATCACAAAGAAAATATGGAATGAGACAAAGAAGAATTAGTAAAGGAAGAAGGAAATTCAAGAGATGAATGTATAGACAGGTGGCAATAATACACCTTAATAACTATTTCGAAAAACAATATATTATATAAAAATACAATCATGACCGAAAATCATACAATAACGAGGCGAAGTATATATATAAATATACCATAACACAAAAGCAAGCTATAATAAATAACGCATAATAAATGATTTAACTAAATTACAAAACTTATTCATAACTAAAATGAATTATCACAGGCATCACACAAAAAAGTGCGATATGTAAAAAAAAATTATCACAATCTCAAAAAAAACTTATCAATATATTTTCTTTTTTTCTCTCTCTCTTTTTTTTTAAACTGGAAATATCAACATATATTATTACACCTAGTTAAGCGCTATGCACAAACAATATAACACTTTCAAAAACAAATACATTTCCCACAAAAAATACAATACAAAAAAGTTTCTAACCGTTAAGTTAAATAAAAATAGTATTTTAAATTTTTACAAGTTTCAACCTATAATTAATAAATCAAAAGTGAAATGAGCTTTTAACAAAATGTGTGACATAAAAAATATTCCTATCTCTAAGTAGACACAAATAAGCACCTATAAAAAACCCACTATTAACTCCATACCAATTTGCAAATATAAACATAACATCCTATAAAAACAAGTGTTTAAGTCAGACTTCTAAATTCTTCAAACAAACAACAGTATCTGCTATTTCTGATAATTCTACATATACAGTTTAGTCCCAAAATACCATATCACAACCCAACAATTACTTCATATAACCTCTGTATATAGAAATATATTAACTAAACATGAAGTCAGATACGAAAAAGAAAAAATAAATTTAGTAACCAAAAAACTCTCAGAAAGCGACTAACGCATATTACTAGCTAATGAGTTTGTGCTTAGGGCTGGCAATGTCATCATGTACAAAACTATCCTAATAATTACTGCTGCAAAATCATATCAATGTTTAGATGAATCAGCTATCATATCTCCAAACTTGATAACAGAGCACGTATGGACAATAATAATATGATCTAAGTGGAATAGTCTTCAGACTAGTGTATGTAAATACCAAAAAACCACTATATCATTTCAAAAATTAAAGATAAGTCACTACAAAATGAAATGTTACAATTCATTACAATCATAATACATGCAATGTTTATCAACAAAACAATCATGTAAATAATGACAGTCACAACAGTGTATACATATAAACATACACAATACCTCATACGACATTATATAATGTATGGTACTATACAATGCAATAATACATTATCCTAAAAAAAAATCAAGTATAAGAACCACTATAAGAATCTTGAACCAACTCCTAAAGGAAAAAAAATAAAAATTAATAGAGCACAACTTCGGTTTTCATTGATAGTATTCTGAAAACCGCACGGGGTAACGTCATACAATACTGGGTCAACAGGCTGGCTGAGCTGCGCTTGATTGGGCACACGGTCGTAAGGTGACCTACATTCCTCTCACCGCCAATAATAACATCGAAGCGATGATTCTTAACGCAAAGCTGAATGCTGTCAGAAATACAAATGATAATTCCTATTTTAATCAACTGTGAGATCTATTATGGTAAACGGAAAAGTAACTACACAATTACTTAACACTTGTGGCAGTGAAAAACATCTGGTTTCTATATGATGCCATCAAGTCTTCCTTCATCACATAGTATATCACACAAAAGGTTAAGAACAACCTGACCAAAATGAAGGTCATCACAGCAGAGCTGAAATAAAGTTATGCACTCACAAAACGAGATTCTTTCTCGAAATCAAAACATAACCAACAGTTACATTCGATACATTATTACTTATTGTTACTTGGTTTACTAACAATGACCTGGTTATGTGTAGTAACATTTGGGGAGTTATCTCTATTGTTATAGCTATCTCCTTCATTGTAACAATTATTATAACTAGAGCTGCAGTTAGCATTGTTATGCTTAACCTGTCTCCTTCGATAGAAATATCTAGTAAGTGAATCTTGTTGACTCCTAGAACAATTACTATCAGATTGGTAATCTTTAATGTAATTATTTCTATCATAATTTCTCAACTCTTCAGAATCAAAATTTTGAGATCTGTTAGACTGTCTTAGAGAGGAAAAACTACCATTTGATGGGCTTCCTTGGTACTGTCTAACATTATGGTTATTTCTTTTACCAAAACCGTTTTTATTATTTTCTGTGGTAATATGCTTATTTACTGTATAACCCTGTCTAAACTTGGTATGACAAGTAGTGGAACTGATCGAATCCTTATGGTTACTAAAATAATGTGTGTTATCTTTATTACCAGAACTGGATGTTACACATGAAGTATCTTTGCTGGTCTGACGCCAAGAGTCAGTAATCTTAGACGCAGCGTCTTCCGTACGTGGGAAATTGTATTTGCCATGCAGGGATTTACGTCCAACATGTTCGATTTTTGTCTGAGCAAAGAGTGTATAGGGCGGACTCTTTGCTTGACTTTCTTGTTGATAAACACATTTGTGTCTACTATTGTCAACCTTGACAGTAGACAAACCTTTGTTGCCTAAAACAACATCCACTAAACCATCCACTCTTCTTCTAAGTTCAGTAATTTCAGCAATATTAAGAGAGATATCCTCGCTTAGTTTCTTATTTAAGTTATTAGATGTTAAAACCTTACTCTTCTCCTCCATGAGTAATTTCTCCATATCAGTCATTTCCTCTTTCTTAAACGGTACCTCCTGTACTCTCTTTTCTACATCCTTTTCTTTGCTTTCTCTCCTCTGTCGTGCCAATTTCCTTAATCTTTTCCTTTGCACCTCTGCTATCTGTGGCTGAAGTCGGACCACCTGGGCCTCAAGACCTTCGACTTGAGCAGCTTGTGCTCTCAACTGTGTTAACTCCAGTTGAAGTGTTTTGATCTTATTATCATAGCTATTTTTAAGCTCATTAATTTCCTTCAGAGATACAATATTCTTCTTTATAGCAACACTTTGTAAAAAATCCACCTCACTTCTTAAATCCACAATTATTTCTTTATAAGATTTCTTATCTTGCCTGGCCTGAACTTTTAATTTGCAACACATGTCTTTCTTTTCTTCAATTTCTCGAGTGAGATTACATACTTCGCTATTCTTGTGTTCTATCTGAACTTCGAAATCTTTTACTTTACTGTACTCAGAGTCTAATGCTGTTTTTACACTAGAAAGCTCCAAGTTTGATTTATGCAAATCACTTGTGAGTTTAGACACTGTTTCTTGTAATCTATTCTTTTCAGGACTATCCTGCAAAACATTTGCCCTTTCCTGCAGAGCAATCTGTTTGTTTTTCTTCACTCGATCCTTATTTCTTAATTCCTTATTCTTATCATTCTGCATGTTGTTGCAGATTATATTATGTAAAACCCTATGCATAAAATTGTGTTTAGCCTGAGTATAACTGCACACAAATGGACGCAGGTAATCTAACACATTCGCCAAATCTCTTGCCATTATCAATTGAGGACCTGACCAAAAGTTATCGTTAGCAAAAGCCGACAAGGCTTCTATCGCATTAAACAAAAAACCATCCAGCACGTATTTCTCAAGTGCTGGGCCTTGTAATCCATCACGATATTTACCTACTTCATATAAATATTTCAACACCGGCGTCATATCGTCTGGAGCCATATCACAATCCATGTTGATTCAATCATTGAGTGTACTAAATTTATAGACCACTTATAATTCTCATAAGATTATGTTACATGGCCATCAATCAATTATGCACTAAATCTTATAATAATACGCTATCAACATGAAATACTCAATAGAATAGATAATAATAACTGGAAGGCCTGACAACATACATAGAGAGACACAGTTTTCCACGACAAAAAAACCACTTATCTTGTAAATAGAAAGCAGTTCCTTCTTTTCCCGCTACAACTGATGGACATCAAATGACACCGCATAAGCAGACTCCCATGTTGAAAGTTACAGGAACAGCACTGGACTCGTCGTCAACTGTCACTTCTGGTACTTGACACAGTATGAAACAGGAAACTTGAATGCTGCAAATATGTCATAGGAAGCATGTAAACATTATACACCTCACCATGTCACCGATTACAGGTCACGAGCGACACCAAACTATCTGTGAACAATGCAGGCGTCAATAAGACTTGATATGTCTATCGATGATTCATTTAGGCTGGAACATAGCACACTTGACATAGATGAATGTCATAGTTATTCGTTCCTAAATGACACTTGTCCGCTACATCATACTGTCATATCTAGACTGGCCCGTAGGCATAGAAGACGGCCAACACAGGTAAATCCGAACTGGGTTCTAAATCCAAGCCCCGCCCACACAGGGCTAACTACCGTTGCCAATGCGAGAACTTCTTAGTACATTACGCCACACACAGGGCACACTCTTAAACAGGTCAAGGTTCCGTAGAAACAATCTTACCACGCGAAGGCATGGGCCTTACGCCAGAAAAGCTGGCACACCACTGATACCGTATGGGTGTTATTACCGTAATGCTGTCAACAATGCTGATAAAGTATATGCTGGCCTCCACTGATAGAGTCTAAATTTGATTGTATATAAATAGTTGTATGTATACGCCCACACAGAGCTATAATGAATATGTTATTACTGTCACTGCCTGAACTGTTCAAAGTAACGAACGAACGAACGAAATCTTTATTTCATCAGGGTAAAGAAATAGGCATAATTGCCTTTTTACATTTCTGCCCTGCAATACAATTTTCAGTGTGTTAAAAATTAAAATATTAACAACTTCAGACAGGATCAATTAATAATATCATCACAATCAGAAACTTAGCTCAGACAAGTACATTTACTCATAGTCATTCACGCACATAGAGAGAGAGAGAGAGAGAGAGAGAGAGAGAGAGAGAGAGAGAGAGAGAGAGAGAGAGAGAGATATCAAGCAATAGAGCTACTTAATATAAAAAATTCAATTTAAAATAAAAATATTACAATGATAGTTAAATGCTCGTGGAAACGTTGAAATAACTGAAACAGAATTGTCGTTAAATGTGTGTACAAGATTTCATGACATGTGAATGCAGATGTCTTTTGAATGTGGTGTAATTATCAGTTTTGACAGACTTGGGTAGAGAATTCCATGCTAAACCACCTGCATAACTAAAACAACTTCGGAAGAGGTCAGTTCGAGGTTTTGCAAGGTCCAAAAGTAGGTCGCCACGTATAAAATATGAGCAGTATTTATATCGAAAGAACTTTTGCAAGTATGAAGGCGTTCTGCCGTGTAAAATTTGATGCACAAATAGGAGATCTTGGAAAAAGAAGAATTTTTTAAGAGGAAGAACATTCAGCTGTGAAAATAGCTGAGCACTGGGAATGTTATCATTCAGGCAAACAAGTCGTAGCGCCCTTTTGTGTAGGGATTCTAGGCGTTTCAAAAATGACAAGCCACAGCGACTCCAGATATTTGAGCAATAAGAAAGGTGACTTTGAATATGTGCATAATAGAATATAAGTCTAGAGTGCGGACATAAAAAATGTTTGATTTTTGAGAGTTGAAACAAATTTTGTGAGATCTTGTTTGCGATGAAATAGACATGTGACTTCCAGCTTAGAGACTGGTCGATGACCACACCCAACAGGCTGTGGTCCGTAACTTGCTTAATACGTTCTCCATCTAGAGATAAAGATAACGTATTTGGTTGACAGTGCAGAATCTTTTGGCGGGTTGAGATAATCAAAGATTGAGTTTTGTTTTTATTAATGTACATACTATTAGTAGTGCACCAATCTTGTACAATGTCCAGGTGATGCTGTAAAAGAGACTGAACAGTGTTAATGTCTGTGCCAGCTACTGTTACTGTGGTATCATCAGCAAACATAAGACAATCGTCATGTGGCAATGACAAGGGCAGGTCATTGATGAAGATGCTGAAGAGTAAGGGTCCTAATATCGAGCCCTGCGGGACACCCATTGTAGTGGTGTATGATTTAGAGAGCACATTATTGTATAAGACTCGTTGTGTTCTGTTTTCAAGGAATGATTTTATTAATGTGATCAATTGTGGATGAAATTTGTACATCGCAAGCTTTTGTATTAGCAACGAGTGGTCAATTGTGTCAAATGCTTTGTAAAGGTCGATTAATAACACTCCATTTATTTTTTCGCAGTTGATATTAGAATGCCAGATTTCGGTAATCTTAGTCAACAAGGATTGACAAGAGTGTTTGGGTCGAAATCCAGATTGGTTTTCATGTATAAGATTGTAGCTGTTCAGTGAAGAAAGAATATGTTTATACATGTGTCGTTCAAGAGGTTTAGTTATGACTGATAGTAGGGAAATCGGCCGGTAGTTTGTGACGACATTACTATCACCTTTTTTAGGTACTGGTACCACTAAGCCTGTTTTCAGTCGTTGAGGAAACACTTTCTTTGTGAGGCACAGATTGTAAATGTAAGTGAGTGAGTTGCATACAACAGGCTCTGCAATCTGAAGTATCCTCGAAGATATTCCATCTTCACCGCACGATTTCTTCTGAGGTAATGATTTAATTAAAATAGAGACCTCCGAGACTGACAGTAAAGGTAATTCAGGAAGGTGGGCTTCGTTTAACCTCGATTGAACGAAATCAGAAAGAGCAGTAAAATTCAGTTGCTGATGATTTATCCCGGATGTTCGTGCGATCGATGAGAAGAACTGGCAAAATTCATCAGCATTAATGTTTGTAGCTTGCTGTCGGAGGTTATGCCGGCGTACATTTGTGAGAAGGTTAATAGCGCTCCAGATTTTAGATGAGCTCCGGCCGTCGTCAATAATGGATCTGAGTAAGTGTGTACTGATACATTCGTCCATCACAGTAACACACATAAGATTCATGGATCGTTGAACGATTGGTAACGTTTAAAGTACAGTTTATTTACGTTACAACACAGACGACGACATAGATGAAATACAGCATAAAGTACAAAGCATCAATTAAATAAATTCATGAAGCTCCAACACCCCACAGAGCTCCATTACAGCGCACACCGGCGCACTTCTCATATAAGGTACACATTAACAATGTTCCTTAATAAACTGCATTCACCGCAGCTATAAATACGGCCTCATACATATGGCCTCATCCAGAAAGACTGCTCACCTCGCAGTACTATTAAATTCATCAAAATACTGGCCTTCTCATGTTTTCTCCGTAGTGCTCAATCATAGAATAATGGTGCACTTCTCATAGAAGATGACCATAACGATTTTCCTCAAAAGACTACATCTCCCCTTCTCAGCAAAGGCTGCTCCACGGCAGTTGAATAATCATCGTCAGCGCTATCCTTTCTTAGAGCTCAGTTATAACATAGTGGTGCACTTCTCATAGAAGATGCACATCCACAATTTTCCTCAAAGAACTGCGTATCCAGCAGTCTGCAGTAATATAGCCTGCACAATATATGGCCTCCTAATCTCCTTCACAAAAATGTCTATGGCCTACAAAGTAATGTCTTTAAATCTCAGACTCTCCATAGCGCCTAATTGTAGATTAGTGGTGCACTTCTCTTAGAACGTGCACAATAACAAAATCTCTCACAAGACTGCATCCACTACAGTCGTATATATCAAAGTAAATTCATCACATAATCTAACACATGAAGGAACATTCAAATATGAAAGAATATTCAATACAGGAAAGAATATTCAATACAGGAAAGAATATTCAATGCAGGCCTGTTCAAAAGTCTCCACCGAGACACACATTGTGAAAAACACACTCTAGAGAAAACACCCAGGGTTGACTACCACAGTCAAACGCCTAGAACACACTTCAAAACACTAGGCTTGACCGCATCGGTCCACACCCAAAAACAGACTGTGCAGCGGTCACAAAATCTCCCGCACAAACAGTCACGAGACTTCGCTGTTCACACAGCTCAGTCCCTTCACGGACTAGCCGTGAGCCATTCACAGCTGTCCAATACAGAACAACTTCATCTCCCCACTCAAAGTTAATAGCGCTCATAACGCTCTTTTTTCTGACTTACAAGACTTCTCGAACATACGAGGAAATTTCTTAAGGAATTCAGTCATCTACTAAATAACACGTGCCACAGGCGACGCAACTCTAAATTCACTCTGACCAACTTAGCATACTAAGGATCACTTCCCTTTTTGACCTTAACAGTTACTAATTAACTAAGTAACTAAGGGCTATGACAAATGATTCAATTCTCCACACTATGCAATGTTATCAATTCTAATACACTGGGGATATCCTAGAATTATGTGATACAAAAATTTAACATCCCGGACAGGACCCCAATATATGTGGTGGGTTTTGATGTTATGAATATTAGTTATTGTTATTATTTGTCTACAGAGTGAGGTCAAGCTATGTAGGTCCCTGAGTATAATGATGGAACAATGATGTACTGTCAGAGTATTTAACTGCTACACCCGGTGATCTCACTCTGCGAATATTTTAAACCTATTTATTTTATTTGACTAGTGTCTAGGGGAATGAATGTAATGTGATGTTGATAACATACATATACAACTGTAACTCAAGATAAGAAACTCAAGTAAAGCAGTTGTTACCTTTTTTTGAAATTAAATCTTTTGTACAATTTTATTCTCCTGAACCTGAAATTTTTTTGGAACAGGAGTAAAATTCAAACAATTAATAAGGGTAGTTTTATCTATCAATATATATACAGTTAATTAAATAGGCAGGACTTCTTGTACATACTAAGTGTTTAATAAACAAATTCCTATATTGTATCCTTTTCTGACAAACTGGTGTATTATAATATATCACTAGTTGGAGAGACTGATGTCCTCATCACTTCACTCGAAATGTATTAATAAAATAAGTGTGGAGAATAATTAAATAAAATATCATAAGCCCAAAACATGAGGGGTTATCTGATGGTCTTGTTGAAAATGGAAGTCTTCCTGATGATACTGCCCACTCTTCTTCACAAGACGGTCTCCTGGAGTAATTACGTAACTTGCTGTAATAACTGCCCACTCTTCTACACAAGAGAGTCTCCTAGGATCATCTGATATCTGGTTTCTTCACGTATACCAGACAGAATGCCTAGTATTCAGCATCTCCAGTTATGTTTGACATGATAATAGACGATTCAACCCTGCAACAATGAAATAATGCCTTCCTAAATATACTTTATAAATATATCTCCACATTTAACAAATATCATCTTCAAACATTTCTTGTGATCAGTTACCATTGCTAATCCATAGCTTCAGTCTCTAACTTTTTGTGATTTCATCATCCTCAGTGGGTACCTGCTCTTCCCCACATATCTTCAACGCCTCTGTCACTTAATCTTTGTTATCGTTCATCTCTTCAGTTAGGGATACAATCATCTTTTTGTAGCTCTCTGACTATTAATTTATTTTCTTTTTAGAATGACATCATGTGTAGTGTCCAAAAGTTTTTTGGAACACTGTGATCTGCAAAAGACTGCCAGTAGCTTTCTGGTCTTACAATTTAATTCAATGTTATGGCAATAATCAAATACAATGTTTCTTTTGACTGTTTCCCACATCTGCCTTAGGCATACCTTTGCTCCATAGGCTGTCATAAGTTTCCAAAATGGCTAAGTCGTACAACCTAAGATGTTTGTTAGGCGCCCTATCTTGGATCGCCTCTACATATTAATATTAATAAATCATTTCTTACCGCAAAATCAATGAAATATTTCACACACAAGGAATAGATTGACTAGCAATCGTTTGGTCCAAATACAGATCGCCGTTTGGTACAGACTGCAGAAAACTTGCTTTCAATTCTGCACTTCTGTGGTCAAACTTTCACTTGTTGTAAAATTATTCTTCAAATGGCGCTCTAGGCTTGTACCGTATCACTATTATCAATCTCTTTGGCCAATGGAAACTGCGCATCCGAAATTAACTCTCTTTTTTGAAAAAACCCCACCTTTCGGGTTATCAATACGTTTGTTTGTCTTATCCCACTATTACTATTTAAAAATACTGTTCGCGTGGCTTACAAATCGGCAGTTTCCACCTCCCCTTTTCTAACTATTGGTGTACCCAATCAAATCGAGTCAATAATATTTGACTGCAGCGGAAAATTTTCAAAACTGAACCATTGTTGGGTCATCCGTTTGTCTGCTAGTCTGTCTCAATTCTACAAGATCTGGGTTATTTATGGAGCGATTTTAATTATTAAAACTAATTATTAAACTGCATGTTTGCATCTATCATTCTATCTAAGTTTTATTTTCCTCTCTATCATCGTTTTCACTTTTGTACTTTTTCCTTTTTATTATCATGGGCTCTTTTCACTGTGCTAACATATCAGGGAAAGAAAGGTTCTAAGTCCCGATAAATTATTTTATGGTATTATATTAAACAACAGTACTCTATTGTCAAAGTATCTCTTTTATTTACTCTCTTTCGTTTTTATGAAGAAATAAATATTCTTAGTTTCACTTTTTGCCTCTTGCACAATGAAGTTGAGTCCAAATTTCCAAGTAGACGCAATTTTTTTCTTTTTACTATTCACCACCGTTTTCTCCTCTCTAAGCACGCGATAGGCGTCTGGCAAGCTTCCGTCAGCAGAAAAAAAGTGAGAGGGTGCGGGCGGGTTAAGATTTTTTTTCTTCAAATACTCCGTTGCTGGGGAACTTAGATACAATACAAGTGGCGTAGTTATTTATAGATTTTGGACAGTAGCTTTTTTCCTTTTACTCTTTCACTCCTATACTCCTTCACTCTGATACTCCTTCACTCTTTTGAACTAAACGATGCCTTGGCCGCTTGCCAAGTCATTCTAACGTTACTTTTAAAAATTAGGGCGGAGCTACCCAAAAAGTTTGTACTGTAGGAAAGGGGGTATTATTAGCAAATCTTCAATACTTTAAAATCCAGCGCGGATCGCTGACAAAAAATGGTGGCGTTGCCCTATTCAATTATTGTCCAATTTAAAAAAGACCATAGTAGCAGAATCTATAGAATAATATCTTATACATGATTTGAGGAGGGAGCTTCAAACTGACTTTATCACACATTCTGATGTTGATGTCTTTGCATGCCCCGCCGTCTGGTATTACTATGCATCCTAGGTATGTGAAGGTGTCTGTCTGTACCAGTTGCTGATTCCTTACTGATATGGGCTCAGGGTTGCTCACATTGAGCGTCATGACCTCTGACTTCTTTAAATTGATGTTCAAGCCCACCTGCTGGCTAAACTTATTAAGTCTTTCCGTTTGTTCCTGGATGTGTTGATGTGAATGTGCTAGTAGTGCAATGTCATTTGCATATTCCAGATCTTCCAGTGTAGAAAATGTAGTCCATCTTATTCCTCTTGGACTGCGCTCTGTTGTCTGGCGCATCACCCAGTCTATGACTGTTAAAAATAGAGTGGTTGATAAGGGGCATCCCTGTCGTACTCCTGTCTTCACCTCAAAGGTTAGGTTGCTCTGCCCAACACTACACGTAAAGTTGGCATAGAGGCTTTTTATGATTGACGCTATGCAGCTTGGAATTCCATAAGCCCTCAGTATTTTGCATAAACTGTCCCTATGTATGCTGTCAAAAGCCTTTTCAAAATCAACGAAATTAATGTACAGCTGTCTTTGCCATTCTGAGCACTGCTCTGTAATGTTCCTGAGAGTGAATAGATAACCTGCGTGGGGAGACACTATTGGACAGGAAATAAGTTTACAGATTTGTTTGTGAGTTTGCATAAAGATGCAATCGGAAATATTACCGCCTTATTAGAAAGAGGTTAACTCCGCTTAGGTCGGTCGCAAGCCAGGATGAGAAAGGAAGAGGGCGGCCTGCATGGGGGCCGTAAGGAAACAGCCCCTCCACCATGCAAAGGCACAACAGTCCAATTACCTGTTTGTCTTAAAAACCTGATTACGCGAAACATGAGAGAAAACCGGACTGATTCTAAAGGCGACGAACTCGAACGGACTACGGTCTGCGACTTACGGAACATGGAACACAAGAAGTATGAATGGGAAGGAAGAGGAGCTGGTGGAAGAGATGAGGAAAGCCAAATTAGAAATCCTGGCTTTAACAGAAAGAAAGAAAAAAGGACAAGGAGTTATTGATCTCGATGACGACACGCTGCTCTACAGTGGTGTCCCCACATCTTATAGAAGTATTTGCTCTATAGACGTAAATATCTGTCTAGATGTATATATATTTATAAAAATGGCTAAAAGAGTGGTTGCAGTCATTAGTAATACCGCTTCCAAAGAAAGAAAATCTAAAAATGTGCAAGAATTACAGAACCATTAGCCTTATTAGTCATCCAAGTAGAGTGATGTTAAGGATACTTTTGAAAAGAATAAAACAGAAATCAGAAGAAATCTTGTCCGAGGAACAGGCTAGCTTTAGACCAAATAGACGTACCTCAGAACAAATCTTCAATATTAGATTACTGATCGAAAAACATCTCCAGCATCAACGCGATTTATACCATAACTTCATCGATTTCACAAAAGCCTTCGATCGAGTCTGACATGAAGGCTTATGGCAAATAATGAGAAAATTTAATTTTGATACCAGCATCATAGATATCATTGAAGAACTGTACAAGGACGCAAGCAGTGCTGTTTTTGCAAGCAATGACATTGGAGAATTTTTCAAAACAACTGTAGGAGTTCGTCAGAGATGTATCCTGTCACCAATGCTCTTTAATATATATCTAGAACATATTAGGTCCAAACCTGGCATTCAGCTCTCACCTGTGGCTCCTCGTAGCTGTCAGAATGCGACAGCGGCCACCCCCCGGGAAACGGCTTTGACAGGCCGGCTAAACTAGGTGAGGGTAGCCGACTGGTTATAAACCTTCGGTGAGTTAGGGTCTGCCTACCCATGCATGCAAAGACTGGATTCGGTAGACTGCGCGGAAGAAACCACCTGTTGGTTCAACGGGCATGACGGCGATTACCAGCAACGCGCTGTGGAGCGTAAGGAGCATGGCGAGGCACGTAGAAAGCCATGGTCATCCACTGCACCTGACTTCATCTCCAGTCGTCTTGACTTGTCTTGCCACTGGATTAAGATGGACCCAGGCGAGAGAGTGAGGTCGACGAATTGCGCAACTCTTCCTCACTTTAAACCAAATCACTGCGCAAGTCACTCTTTCATCCACTCATCCACTGAGGCGCATGGAATGTGCGCACTCTACTCGACAAAGACTTTAACACAAACAGACCCGAGAGGCGAACTGCCCTGATTGGGAGAGAACTGGCCAGATACAACATTGACATAGCAGCACTGAGTGAAACTCGACTTGCAGGCGAGGGCCAACTTTGCGAAAAGGGTGCAGGTTATACATTCTATTGGAGCGGAAGAGGAACTGAAGAAAGACGAGAAGCAGGGGTTGGATTTGCAATCAAAACAGCAATTATTGGCAAGCTAGCGGAGCCCCCCAAAGGGAATAAATGACCGACTCATGACGGTCAAGATTCCGCTGCTTTATGGAAGGAAACATGCCACCATCATTAGCGCGTATGCACCAACTATGACAAACCAGGATGACGTCAAGGATAAGTTTTACGAAGAACTACATGCAGTCATTGCATCAGTTCCCAAAGCAGATAAGCTTATTATTCTTGGTGACTTTAATGCAAGAGTAGGCTCAGATAACATCTCCTGGAATGGCACTATCGGAAAGTACGGCGTGGGTCGCTGTAACAGCAATGGACTTCTTCTCCTCCAGACTTGCGCAGAACATAACCTCCTTGTCACCAACACCATTTTTCGACTTCCTATCCGCAACAGGACCTCCTGGATGCACCCTCGCTCGAAGCATTGGCACCTAATTGACTATGTAATTGTTAGGAAGAAGGACAGGCAAGATGTCCGGGTGACCAAGTCCATGTGTGGTGCCGAATGCTGGACTGATCATCGCCTCATTGTGTCTAAACTTAAAATTCGTATCCAACCTGCCAGGCGCCCTCAGGGAAAGAAAACTCAAAAAAAGGCTGGATATTACCAAACTAAAGAAGACAAAAATTAAACAATCATTCACTGACACCCTAGAAGACCGTCTCAAATCTATCTCGTTAGACGGCCAAAGTGTGGAAACAAATTGGACAGCCCTAAGCGAGCAGATCTACAACACTGATACAGAGGTACTGGGTCACGCCATCAAGAAACAAAATGACTGGTTTGATGAGAACTCAGATGATATAAAGAAGATGTTGGCTGAGAAACACCATCTCCATAAAGCATATTTAAATGATCCAAAATCTACATCCAAGAAAGACGCTTTCAACAACATGCGTAGAATCGTCCAACATAAACTACGCCAAATGCGGGATTCATGGCTGAGTAATAAAGCAGATGAGCTCCAAGGCTTTGCTGACAGCCATGACTTGAAAATTTTTTACCATGCACTCAAAGCGGTCTATGGTCCAACATCATCAGGATCATTTCCCCTCCTTAATGCAGATGGAAAAAACACTAATTACAGACAAGGAAAAAATTCTCCAACGCTGGGTCGAACACTTTAATAATATTCTGAACCAGCCATCATCTATTAACGATGAAGCCATCAACCGACTGCCCCAAATTCCTACAAATGAAGCACTAGATGTTATACCGACTTTGGAGGAGACTCAAAAAGCGATTCGTCAACTTTCTAGTGGAAAGGCCCCCGGCTCCGATTCAATTCCTGTTGAGGTCTATAAAGATGGCGGTACAGTTCTGATAGAGAAACTTCACATGATCTTCCAGCAAATGTGGCAGAGTGAAACCATCCCACACAATCTCAAGGATGCGTCAATTATACATCTTTATAAACGTAAAGGTAATCGCCAAGACTGTAACAATCATCGAGGCATCTCACTACTATCAATCGCTGGGAAGATATTTGCCAGAATCCTTCTTAATCGCCTTACGGCTCATCTTGACAAAGGTCTTCTACCTGAAAGTCAGTGTGGATTCCGGAAAGAACGTGGAACCACCGATATGGTGTTCGCTGCAAGACAGCTTCAAGAAAAATGCCAAGAACAGCACTGTGACCTGTACACAGCTTTCATCGACTTGACAAAGGCGTTCGACACGGTCAGTAGAGAGGGTCTATGGAAGATCATGGCAAAATACGGCTGCCCAAAGAAATTTATCTCAGTAGTGCAGCAACTGCATGATGGAATGCAGGCTAGAGTTCAGGAAAACGGTGAGCTGTCGGAGCCTTTCCCCGTCTCAAATGGAATTAAACAAGGGTGTGTACTTGCACCGACGCTTTTCAGTATCATGTTTTCTGCTATGCTGACTGATGCTTTCAGAGACGGGGACACAGGAATCGACATCAGATATCGTATTGATGGAAAATTGTTTAACCTTAGGAGGCTTCAAGCAAAAACCAAGGTCAAATAACACACCATCAGGGATCTTCTGTTTGCTGACGATTGTGCCCTCAGTTCTGGCTCAGAGGCTGATCTGCAGCATAGCGTTGATAGATTCTCCGAAGCCTGCTCCAACTTTGGGCTTACCATCAACACGGGGAAAACAGAAATCATGTACCAACCAGCTCCTGGCACAATTTATACTGAGCCAGTCATCAAGGTAAATGGTGAGAAACTGAATGTTGTGAACAGGTTCACATACCTTGGTAGTACACTATCCCAGAACATCGTCATTGATGATGAGGTGAACACCAGGATCTCCAAAGCCAGCAGCACATTTGGCAGACTATACACCAACGTTTGGCATCGAAGTGGCATTAGTCTACAGACAAAGCTGAAGGTATACAGAGCTGCGGTGCTTCCAGTGCTGCTTTATGCATGTGAAACATGGACTGTATACAGGCGCCACGTAAAAAAGCTCAACCACTTCCATACAGTCTGTCTCAGGAAGATAATGAACATCAAATGGCAAGACAAGATCCCAGATACCGCCGTTCTTGACAGAGCTGGTATCCCTAGCATCGATACTATTCTGATGCAGTCACAGATTCGCTGGGCAGGTCATGTAGTCCGCATGCCAGACCATCGACTGCCAAAGATACTCTTTTATGGTGAGATGCAGAAGGGTAGACGCTCCCATGGTGGCCAGAAAAAAGCGCTTCAAAGACACGCTTAAGGCTTCATTAAAAACCTTTGACATAAACCCAGACACATGGGAAGCTGCTGCACAAGACCGAACTGCCTGGCGCACATCTCTTCGTAAAGGTGCAGTGGCATGCGAATCTTCCAGAAGAGCAGCAGCGGAACAGCGGAGACAAGCTAGAAAAGATCGTGAAATAAAACCTTCACATGAAGCAAACATTCCCTGCCCACACTGTCCGAGATCCTTCCAGGCCCGCATCGGGCTCATCAGTCACCTTCGTACTCATAGACTATCCTAACATCCTAATAATTGGATGAACAGAGTGGTCTTCATCACTTGTGATGGACGAACAACAGAACATATTAAGCAGGAGGCTCTCTACGATTATAAAACAACCATATCGATTGGAGGCCGACCTCTTTGCAATCTACGTTTTGCTGATGATATCGATCTTATAGCTGGAACAGAATCAGAACTTCAAGACCTTACCTCTAGACTGGAGAAAGTAACAAGAACGTAAGTGATGGAAATTAATATAGAAAAAAGCAAGATATTGATGAATAGCCATAAGAAACATGTTCCGACCAACATTACATTAAATGGGCAAACGTTAGAAGAAGTTAACACCTTTAAATATCTGGGGTCCACTGTATGTAGTGATGGAAGATCAAGTAAAGAAATCAAGACAAGACTTGAGATGGCCTCAGCTGCCATGACAAGGCTGAATGTGATCTGGAAAAGTAACATCAGTTTTCCTGTGAAGATCAAATTATACAAATCACTTGTATTATCTATTCTCTTGTATGGGTGTGAGGGCTGGAAACTCACTGCAGATACGGAGCGAAGGATTCAGGCTTTCGAGTATAAATGTTATAGAAGAATTTTGCGCATTTGCTATAAAGAGCATAAAACAAATGTCTATGTTAGAGAAAAAATAAAATGTTCTCTTAATGCTCATCCCCGGTATGATGATACACAGGTATGCATAGACCGTCCAAGGTATGTGTATAGTATGTGTGTGGGATATCTCCAAGATGATGACGTACTGATGAAGATTTTTGTTGTAATGAGAACTTTGACGATATACAGGCCTTCAATGTTTGGTAGTATTCCTGTAGCGTTGACAAACCTTATGAAAACGTCTGCTGTCTAATCTCTGAAAGGTACTGGCTAGACTGGAGATCTTTACGAAATGATCCTGGTATGTAAACTCATCAACTTGAGTATGTACTCTTGATACGTAAAATATGCTTTGGAGTGAGAGGCACTTGATATATGTAAATGCGACTCAACTTGTGATTATGGAATCTTACTTACTTACTTAGTCGTTCCCCTTCTACCGTGAGGTGTAGAGGTTTGGAAGAGAGAGCGCCAGACCATTCTATCAGCTGTCTTCTTCTTGGCCTGGTTCCATTCTAGTCCTCGGTCCTTCAAAGATTGTCTAATGTTGTCCTCCCAGCGGACTCTGGGTCGTCCTGGAGGTCTGGATCCCTGGCTCTTTGTTTCCCATGCTTGTCGTGGTAGCCGATCTTCTCCCATTCTGCAGACATGGCGAAACCATCTTAGTTGGGACTGTTCTATTTGGGTCTGCAGCGGATGGGATTTTAGGCCTTGACGGATCGTCTGGTTGCGGACCATGTCTCTTCTTGTTACTTCAACCACTTTCCTCAGATACCTCATTTCTGAGGTTTGGATCTGGCTTTTGTGGGTTGTAGTCATTGCCCACGACTCGCATCCATATGTCAAGACTGGGACATAGGTGGAGCGGTATACAGCCATCTTCGTTTTTTTTACCAACCTCTTTCTTGCTGAGGAATCCACGATTTATGGCCAGAAAAAGTCTCCCAGCCGCTGCTTTTCGAGTGGCCAACTCTTCTTTGATGCCTCCCTTTCGGTCTATAATAGCTCCGAGATATTTAAAGTGGTCGACCTGCTCCAGGACCTGTTCTCCCAACTTAACCTGATGTTTTTTTTCTTCTCGTGATATCACCATGGATTTTGTTTTAGAGCTGCTTGTGACCATCCCTCTCTTCTCCAGCTCTTCCTTCCAGACTTGCAGGTTGGATTGGAGATGTGCCTCTGATTTAGCAATCAGGGCAACATCATCAGCAAATGCCAGCTCCGAAATATAGACCTGTCTCATCTTCCAGTACCCCACTGAATACTTTCTTGTTCTCTCCTTTCATGCCTTGATGACATCGTCCATAAGGAGTATGAAGAGGTAAGGTGATAGGATATCACCTTGTCTTACACCAGTGGTGGTCCTGAACTCTTCTGACTTATGGTTTGCTGTCCTCACATAATTTCTGCAAGACTTGTAGAAGCTCTGTATAGCATGAATCAGAGGTGCTGGAATATTCTTCCTTGCCAAACAGTCCCAAAGTTTGCTCCAGGGGACCCTGTCAAACGCCTTTTCCAGATCTATGAAACAAAGATGGATCTCACTCTTATACTCAAGGGCCTTTTCACTCAGCTGTCTGAGTGTGAAGATTAGGTCTTGAGTACTTCGGTTTGCTCGGAATCCGCACTAGACCTCATCCAATTGTGGCTCAGCTAGGCGTCGGAGTCTCTGCTCTAGGATTCTAGAGTAGATTTTACCAGGGACACTGAGAAGGGATATGCCTCTATGGTTTCCACATTGTCGATTGTCACCCTTTTTGAAAATTGGTGTTATGATGGCAATCTCTCAGTCCTTTGGTATGGTCTTGTTGCACCATGCTGCCTGTTGGACCTTTAAGAGTAATAGGTCGCCTGATGCTCCCATGTACTTAATTATTTCTGGTGTTATACCATCATGCCCTGCTGCTTTGCCCATCTTGATTTTCTCTAGTGCTGCCTTCAGTTCTTCCATCTTTATGTCATCTTCACCATCATTGGTTTTCTCTTCTGTGCTAGTGGTTATCATTTCTGATGCTTCACCATGCTCACTATCCAGGAGTTCTGAGAAATATTCTTTCCATCTTTCCATTACTTCCTTCGGGGCAGTAAGCAATTTGCCTTGCTTGTCCTTTATAAATTTGAGAGGGCATTGTTTTTCTTTCCTCATGTTCTTTAGGGTCTTATAGAACAATTTCTGGTTTTCTTGTGCATCTTTTTCTAGCTTTTCTCCAAATTCTTCCCAGGACTTCTGTTTTGCTGCTAGCACTTTGTTCTTTGCTTCTGTTCTGAGTGTCACATATTCTCTATATTTTTCCATTTGTCCTGTTGTGTTTTTTAGCTCCTAAGTATTGTTTCCATGCCATTTTCTTCTCTCTTATTTTCTCTTTGACTTCCTCTGTCCAACAAGGTGTCCTCTTTCTCTGGTTCCCAAGTCGGACTTCACCGCATGCTTCTGCAGCAGCTGTCTTTATGATATCCTTGAATTTATTCCAGAGGGTTTCCAAGTCATCAGGTCGTTCTTCTGTGTTGCTCACTGCTGTAGCAATAAGCCCCTGATATCTGGTCTTAATTTCTGGCTCTCTCAGCTTGTAGGTCCTAATGCTCATTTCTCCTGCTCGTTTACTTGGTTTCTTGCGTGATGTTGGGCAGTTCCTAGGCTGAGCAACTCTTTCAGTTGTTCGTTTGATTGTTAGCAGGTAGTGATCACTTCCAATCTCTGGCCCCCTCCAGACTCTTGCATCTCGGACATATCTGAATGAGCTTCTCCGAACAATGGCATAGTCGATCACTGACTTCTCATTCTTGGTTGGTTCACATCTAGTGTATGCATGTATGCGCTTATGGGGGAACTTTGTGTTTGTAATGATCAGATTCTGCTCACTGCAGAATCTAAGGAGTTGCTTTCCATTGTCATTGAGAGTATCTTCTCCATATCTTCCGATAACTTCACCCCATCTAGCATGGTCATTTCCAACTCTGGCATTAAAATCTCCGAGCATAATAACTTCATCTAGGCAGTCATCCACTGTCCTTTGAAGCAGCTCGAAGAATTCCTCCTTGACCTCTGCTCTCTCATCCTCATTTGGCCCTTACACTATGACCAGGTTGACTATGGTTTCTCCTTCTTTTAGTTTTACAACCATAATGCGCTCTGAGACAAAGTTCCATCCCTTGATATTATCTTTTTGATTTTGGGCCACAATGCAACCCACGCCCCCTTTAGCTCTTTCAGATATGGGTACACCACTGTAGAGCAACGTGTTGCCATCGAGATCCATGACTCCTTGTCCTTTTTTCTTCGTTTCCGTTATAGCCAGGATTTCTAGTTTTGCTTTCCTCATCTCTTCCACCAGCTCCTCTTCCTTCCCATTTATACTTCTTGTGTTCCAAGTTCCATAAGTCGTAGTCCGTAGTCCGTTCCAGTTCGTCGCCTTTAGAATCAGTCCGGTTTTCTCTCTTTTAGTTCGCGTAATCATGATTTAAAGCAAACAGGTGATTGGCCTGTTGTGCCTTTGCATGGTGGAGGGGCTGCCTCCTTACGGCCTCCATGCAGGCCGCCCTCCTCCTTTTTCATCCGGGCTTGGGACCGGCATAGGCGGAGTTGATTATGGAATCTTGATTCATAAATTGCGCTCCTGTGAGTGAGTTGAGCTTGATATAAATATGAGAATTAACGTGTGCGTGGTTTAGCTTTACTCAGGCGGTAAGCTGCTGAGTGAGTTGAACTTGATGTAAATATGAGAAGCAACTTCTGAGCACTTGACAACAGGTGAATGAAATGGCTGCGCATTCACCGTTTAAAAACGTGGGCGAGAAATCTTCCTTTTAGCTTGGGAAGTAAAGGCTGTCCTATTTTGTGAATTGTGCTCTCCGGATGCACAATGGATTAGCTTCCTTCCGTTTAGACGTCGAACCCGTAATGTGTAGACTCAGACTTCTGTTGGACTGAAGACAAATAAACTGACTTCGTAAGTTTCACATATAATATCAGTGGTAGACTTTCTCTTACAATAATCCTCACTACTGATCTCTCTGTTCTTAATTCTCTGGCATTGATTATGGAGGACATGAGGCGATGATCTAACAATCTAGATTAAGGTGAAGTATGAACTATGAATTACATCGTATCATCTTACAGGAAAATCTTTGATTTAATTAATCGTTTACGATAAGGATTAATTGAAAACTGTCCTCCGCACATGTATTTATGATGCTTAGGGCAAAAGTAAATTTTAACTAAAGACTAAGGAAAATTATTTTAACCTCCTTTTCCCTTCGCAAATTCCTTAAGAACACTATAAACTCCACATATATGAATTAAATATCCACACAGGAATGAACAAGTTTACTCAGGCTAAGCTCTCGGAACATTTTCTGCCTCACAATGTTGGAAACTTCGTACTGATTTCATCGCGTCCTCCGATTATATCTCTGGATGCCAATGTGTTCCGACATTGGATGTGTGACGTATAACTCCGCCTACAAACCAATCGCTACGCCTCCATTTTGTCGGTTAAGCCTGGGCTCTCTCTTGTCCCCTGTCAGTGGGTGTCACTGGCTAAAAGGGGGTGGCCTCTCGCAACCAATTTTCAATTCCGTGCTGCATGTCCGTTGTGCAAAACAAACAGGTGTGTGATGATTGGCAGGCTAATGCAAAAATCCACGCCTCCTCTGTCACAAAGCTTTCTATCTTTTGGTTGCTTCCCGTGTTATTCTCTGCTCACAATCTTTAAACCTCCATGTCCACATCTAATATGCCTGGTAATCATTATGCCGGCTTCTGAGTCTGTGTTGTACATCGGCCATCCTTTGTTATCCATCGGCCGCGCCTGCGCCATTGTCCCAATGTGGTATGATTCGGGTGTGTTTAAACGGGGGATTAGTGTTGCTGTCATTTGCGACGGAATTTTTATATGTCAAGTTATTTGTCGTATTTTTTTCACCCTAGTCAAAGGTGAATAATTGTGTCTTTACCTTGCGATGTGAGGTTGATTAGGGGTTATCTTCCCTGTTGGTTCTTCCATTGTGTTTGACCTGTATGAAGACAGGGTCAAAGGTAAACAATTCGGAGCTTGTGCTCATGCGCAGATTTTAAGCGGGAAGTTGAGATTCTTCCGTCAGGCCGTGATGTAAGCTGGCTTCTGTGGGACATGATGTCCATTGTATTTTCGGGGAAAATCTTCGAAGTGACTGCGTTGGCAGGTCCCCCCAGTGAATCTCTGTGCGTCGGAATGACGACAGAGTTCCTTATTGTGTTCTGAGGATTCAGTTCCAGGTAACACCGACTCTTTTCATTATTATGCATTCGGTGGCAGAACGTGTTAAAGGATTACCTAAGCTGTGAACTACAGCTCACAGGACCTACATTACATAACTTATATTTTGTGCTCAAGGTAGCCATCCAAGACTATTAGTCTGCATATTATCCAGAAGTCCAGTGACGAAGTTATATTGTGGGAACCGCAGATTGGCGGTATATATATATATCTACATAAGCATTACTGCAGGGTTGATGTTAACCTGCCTAATCAGAAGTACACAGCTGACGCCATTTTGAGAACTGTCTTACGGTTACTATACTACAGCCTGATAATGTGCAAGTGGCGTGTTAGGCCAAGTTAGACTTAGATGTCAAAGTTATGAAGGTATCTGACGCGTTTAGTCAGGAATACCAAAGCGGCATTATGATCTGTCATTGAAGGACATTACTATTGATGATGTACGAATATTCGAATGTTTACAAGCCTTTTGAATGCCTGATGTATACCAAACGATTTCCTGTTATCATGACCATGTTTACACTGACTGTTCCTGTTGATGCTACTGTGTGTTTCCGTCAATAAATGTTTTGAAACGTGCCAGCAGTGTCCATGCATCCTTGACTACTGCATGTGAGTGTATGGGTTGCATTGTCTACATATATACGAGCCTAAACACATTCGCGTCTCCATCTGCTCCCACATTCAGCACATCATCTTACAAGTACCACACATCTAACAACATGATGTTTACTGTCTTGTGCAAGTGATCACATCAAGAACGACAAAAAGACAGTTACATTTCTGGTAGGCCAGCTGATGGGGCTATTTTCGTTAGAAGGACAAGTGCACTTTACATTTCTGGTAGGCCAGATCTGTTGGTTTAAGCTGGACAGAGCGAGAAATTAACATTTCCGTGGACTTTGTGCTACATGTTTTGAGAAACAAGGTGGACAGAAAAAGAGAATAACACACATACTCTACACTTTCAAGTTTTGGCTACACAGATGACAGAAATAGGTCATCAACTGTTGACCCAGATAAACAGTGTTAGCATTTATGTTATAATGCTACATGAACCACAACATGACAAATACTGGAGTGGGCATCTAGGCATTTGCTACGTGGACCACAACTGCAAGTCAAGTCCCTATTGTGAACAGTACTGCTGGTTGTTTTCACGTCTCAGTCAACAACAGACTTTTCTACGTCCGAGCATTCAAGTTACATTGTTCGAGGTCAAGTGTTTGTAAACAGTACGTGAAATTGTCAACATTCGATGTGCAAGACTCAAGTTTCGAGAAGGTCATAGTAACTTATTGTTCTGGAAGACCACTTCATGCTACAGCGGATCTGACAATCAGTGCGCGCTTGACATTTGGTTTCTGTGTTCGCAAGGAGCAAGATAGTTACTGTAATATCATGTGTGACTAAGCTTTATTTTGCAACACATTCAATTGCTATTTATGTTACTTGTACTATTGTTGTGTATTTTTCTTGTGTTTTTCAGCGGGTTTTGGTTGGGAAGGTGACTCCTTTAGATAAATACCACGTAATAGAGGTTATCTATTGAGAGCGTGTCGTTAGGGACTGCAAATTTCCTTAATTGGAATTTGCTAGCGACAATTGTTGCTATTTACGTTTAGCTGTGACGACATGAGTTAGTGTTGTTTTCGTTATTTTTCCATTCTTTGATTTTCGATTTGTTTTCTTTGTATATGTTTGTCTCTCCTTCCTTTGGTTTATTTCTTTACACCTTTTTGTTTATAACAGTGTTCCATTTGTCTTGTTTACTTTTCGCAGTCATCTTTACACATATTTGTAACATTTTCCTTAGTTTCGCTGTATTGTTTATTTGACTTCTGCGAACGTTTTCGGCTGTTGTTCTGTATCCTTGTCTTTGTATTTATTATTGTCATACACAGTCTACATACATATACTTGGTCATGTATTATTATTGTCGTTATTAATATGATACACTATTCATATTGGGAGTATTGATAGAAAATTATTATAAAGAAATAAGGTAACCATACAAGGTCTTTGATTAAGACTTGTCTCTCAAAGAGAGTGAAATGAACTGAACTGAGTATACAAGTCTAACATTGAAGACTTGTCTCCCATTAAAGTGGGATAAGATAATTTAATTAATTTTTCAGATTACTGATCTCATCAGATAGAATGTCTACACTAGACTTCTTCATTGAACAAGGGAAAGTCCTTGGGAAGACAGGTGACAAGTTAGAAGAATTTGCAACTGCTCAATACGCCATAGCATTGAAGTCAGAAGAAAAGAGACAAAAAGAGGAAAATAAATTGAAAGCAGAAGTTGAGCAAAAGAAGATAGATGCTGAGAATTTAAGATTGCAGATGCAAGCTGAACAAAAGAAGATAGATGCGGAGAATTTAAGGTTGCAAATGCAAGCTGATGAAAGAAAATTCCAGATGGAAATGGAAAAACAGAAAAATGAAGCTGCTGCAGAAGAAAGAAAACTTCAAGCTGCTGCAGAAGAAAGAAAACTTCAAGCTGCTGCAGAAGAAAGAAAATTTCAAGCTGCTGCAGAGGAGAGGAAATTTCAAGCCGCTGCTGAGGAAAGAAAATTACAAGCTGCTGCTGAGGAGAAAAAACTTCAATTTCAGGCTGAGGCTGAAAATAGAAGATTGGATAGGGAAACCGAGGAAAGGAAACAGAAAATGGAACATGAGGAAAGACTCGCAACTTTGGAATTAGAGAAATTGAAAGTAACAAACATGGGTGCTCATCAAGTAACTTCGGATACAACAAAGGAGAGGTCTAGTAAGATTAAATTGCCTCATTTCAATCCTTTAAAGGACGATATAACTGATTATCTTGATAGATTCGAATTTTTATGCGGTACGCATAAGATAAAAAAGGAAAACTATGTTGAACAACTGATGGAATTTTTTACAGGTGAAACTGTGACTACTCTTTTGACAATAGAAGAGCATAATAGAACTAATTATGGTGTTGTCAGAGCAGCATTGCTAAAAAAATATCAATTAAAAGAAGAAGACTATCGTCTTCGTTTTAGGACAATGTTGCCAGAAAATGGAGTAGATTTCTCTGATTTTATTACAAAAATACGTCGTACATTTACACGATGGGTTGAGTTGTCTCAAACTGAGAAAACATATGAAGGTCTAATGGACTTATTACGTAGAGACAAAGTTTTGTCATCTGTTAATGATTCTTTCCTTGCATTTCTTCATGAGCGTAAGCCTAAAAACTTCAAAGACATGGAGGAATACTGTTGTTAGTATGCCACCGCGCATCCCCATGCTACAGTTAGCAATTCTAAAGGGAAAGAAGGGTTGCCAGTTGCTTCGGCAGCACCATATGGCCTTAATTTCAATAAGAAATTTCAGGGTGCCCAACAAAACTGGAATAGGAAAAGTAATCAGAATTACACTCATAAGCAGAGTAATCCAACATATGATGGTTCTTCTTCTAAGAACTGGAGACGAGATGGGAGTTCTCGTAATTTTGGTGGTAATAATTTTAGACACTTTCGCAAAGGTTATCACAATAAAAACTACCCAAGCTTTTCTGCTCGGGACAACCATTCTCGACGTCAAGAATATGACGATGGTGAATATACAAACCGGATTCAAACCGGAATGATAATTACAATAGACAATATGATAACAATTACAGAGGAAATGATAATCGCAGTAAACCTAGATATAACAAAAGGAAAGCTTTCCAACAGGCAAACTCTGCACAACAAGAGTTTAATGGAGCCTGTAATCAAGTAAATGATAGTGGGAACTCTAATGCTATCACTGGTTGTGCTTTCGATTTTGGGAGAGCAACTGAATGCCCCCAATGCTCAACATTGTTCGAGCCATCGTCTGTATCTACCTTAATTTGTGGTCACCCTCTTCCCGCTCTTCCTGCTACAGTTGCGCATGATGGGAGAGGATCTCTCATCTTGCATAAAGGTCTAGTGAATGATAGGCTAGTCTCAGTGCTTTTTGACTCTGGTTGCACTACTGTCGGGGTTAGACAGTCTCTCATAGATCCTCGCTGTTATACGGGAAAGGTGGTCAAATGTGTTACGTTTAGTGGTACCATGGAAAAATATCCTACTGCTATCATTAGCATTGACATTCCTTTCTTTACAGGAGATGTCCACTCGTGTCTTCTTCCTAATCCTATTTCGGATCTTATAATCGGTCGTATTCATGGGGTTAAGGAATGCACCCCGCAACAAATTTCTATGTGGGAGGAACAAAATATCAAAGCGGTCAATGCAGTGGTAACAAGAGCCCAAGCTCTTATCCCTATAACTTCATCTGATGATAGTAATGGAGTTGATAGCCAAGATGATCACTTGGTGATTTCGCATGACACGTTTGTTAAACGACAAGAAGAGGATCCTTCTTTGAAGAAATTCTTTCTTCTCGCAAAGAAAGGTGATCCTAATCAGGATACGAATCACAGGTCGTATATCACTATGAAGAATGGTATATTGGTACGAATGGTACAACACTCGGACAAGTCTCTGCATTCGCAAATTCTTGTGCCTAAGTGTATGAGAGCCTTAATTCTTCAACATGCACACGATTCTCAGTGTGCGGGACATATGGATTTTTCCAGAACTAAGACTAGAGTCCTTGCGTCTTTCTTTTGGCCATTCGTGAACAAAGACATACGAATTTATTGCCGGTCTTGCAAAATTTGTCAAGAGGTCAAGTCTAGAGGTCCAAGACATGCTGTACCTATTCAGGCCGCAGATATTCCTATTCGGCTGTTTCAGAAAATGGCAATAGACATTATTGGCCCGTTTAAGATTAAGTCAGCCAGAGGACATCAATTTATCCTTACTTGCGTTGACATGTGCACTCGTTGGCCAGAAGCTATTCCTCTTAAAAGCATATCAACTGTCGATATCGCAGATGCTCTTTGGCTCATATTTTCTCGGCTGGGATTTCCCGGAGAAATACTATCAGACCACGGCACTCAATTAATATCGGACACTATGTCTCAGGTGATGGCTACTCTGGACATTAAAAGGTCTCTCAGTAGTATTTATCATCCAATGTCCAATGGATTGGTTGAACGTCTTAATAGAACACAAAAGAACCTACTAGGCAAGATATCGGAGGATCATCCTGATGATTGGGACAGGGTCCTACCTGCAGCTCTCTTTGCTTATAGAGAGGTTCCCAACGAGCATACATGATTTTCTCCTTTTGAACTTGTCTTTGGCGCGCAACCGCGCGGTCCTATGTCCTTGCTACACGATCTGATCACTGCCAATAATACTGACGATGATACACAATCGTCATATGAGTATTTTATTGCTCTTAGAGAGAAAATTATCGAATCATGCAGGTTAGCTACTTCATCATCAGAATTCGCTAAAGAAAAGGCTAGGCGATTCGCTAATAAGAAAAGACGCCTACGTCAACTTTGTCCTGGAGACAAAGCGTTTGTCTTACTTCCCACGAGGGAAAACAGACTTCTCATTTCTTGGAAAGGTCCATACACTATAGTCTCTAAAATTTCAGATGTCGACTATATTGTCGATGTTGATGGAAGGCATAAAACCTTCCATATAAATATGCTTACTAAATTTATTGAACGACCAGACTATTTACAGCCTATTTTCCAGGCGACGGACGATTCTCGAGTCCAACATGGTCATATCTCATCCCTGTCTGCTATACAGGATGAGGAAACTACTTTTTCTGACGTTAACTTACCTCTTCCCGTTGTTCCACTTAATTCTACGGAATCATGGAAAAACGTTGCCGTCTCTTCGAACTTGTCTTTTGAGGAGCAACGTCAAGTATCCTCTACGCTACAATCATATCAGGATGTCCTTACCGACATTCCTGGACACACTGATGTCATAGAACATGACATCATACTTACTGATCGTAATCCGATCAGAGTAAGACCATACCCAATACCTATTCATTTTCAAGCACAAGTCGAGAAAGAATTGGATGAAATGATTCAATTGAAAATAATTGAACCATCCACTTCAGCTTATTCTTCGTTAATGGTTATTGTTCGAAAGAAAGACAATAACATACGTCTTTGCGTTGATTATCGCAAATTAAATCAAGTTACGAAGTTCGATGCTGAACCTATTCCTTTATTAGATGATCTACTTATTAGACTTTCTAAAGCTAGATTCTTTACTAAACTAGACTTGTCGAAAGGTTATTGGCAAGTCCCACTGACGGAACACGCCAAACGTCTGTTACCAACAGATTACTGGTATATATATATATATATATATATATATATATATATATATATATATATATATATATATATATATATATATATATATATATATATATATATATAATTATATTATCTGTCGGAGGGAAGGTATTTGTTGTTAGAATCAGGATGCTTTCCTGTTCAAAGATATATCACTCATGATTGATTGATACTGTTGTTATATGGATTATCTCCCCTGGAGATCGAATTTGGCGTATGAATCACAATTTTGTTAGTCTATGCCTTGATGGGCCAGAAAAACAGATTTGTCTTGTTTATTTCCTTGCAGTTATCATCACATACTTTGTGACATTATTTTTGGTTATGTTTTTTCATTTATTTGATTTCTGCGAATGTTTTTATGTTGTCTTTGATAATTGTCCTTTGTCGATGTTGTCGGTTGACATATACTATATAATATACTTGATCATACACTACTAGTTGTGTAGTGAACTTATGAGTAATAATTAACTGACCATTAATGGCTGTTATTAAAGGTACACAGTTGATTATACAAGACGTTATTTAAAGGCTTGTTTCCCGCAGAGATTGTGATAAAAAGAGCTGATTATTCAAGCTATTAAGAGCTTGTTTCCATTTATTTGGAGATAGATTTCATTATTGCTATTTCAGGTATCTAGTCACATATTAGTATACATTATGTCGACTTTAGATTACTTTATTGAGCAAGGGAAATCCCTAGGCAAGACTGGAGATAAGTTGGAGGAGTATGCTACCAGTCAATATGATAAAGCACAAAAAGCTGAGGAGAGAAAACAAAAAAGTGAGGATAGAAAATTGGAAATAAAATTTGAACAAAAGAAATTGCAGATGCATGTTGAGGAAAAGAGTTTCCAAATGGAAATGGAAAAACAAAACAAAGAAGCTGAACAAAAAAGATTAGAAAGAGAAGCTGAGGCTGAGCAGAAAAGATTAGACAGAGAAGCTGAGGAGAGAAAAGCAGTGAGAGAACATGAACATCAAAAAGAACTTTAAGCATTTGAGTTAGAAAAATTGAAATTGACAAATATGAGTAATGTTAATCAGTCAAATGGTAACAGTGGTAAACCCTTTACTTATAAGGTCAAGGTACCAGTGTTCAATCCTTCCAGTGACGATATAACATTCTGGCTGGATCGTTTTGAACGTTCTTGTCGAGCTCATAATGTGGATAAATCACAATATGCAAACCAGATATAAGAAAATTTGAAAGATGATTCTCTGACTAGTTTAAGTTTGGTTGAAGAGGCTGACAAGGATAATTATGATGTTATTAGAGCAGCCTTATTGAAAAAATATCAATTGACAGAGGAAGGTTACCGTATTTTGTTTAAGAAAATGGTACCTGAATCAGGGGTAGAATTCTCAGAATTCATTGCTAGGACACGTCTTACATTTAATCGTCAGTCGCGCATGATGGAAGAGGTTCTCTTGTCTTACATAGAGGTTTAGTAAATGACAATCCAGTCTCAGTTCTTTTTGATTCTGGATGCACCACAATTGGTGTTAGGCAGTCACTTGTAGATCCGTCTCGTGCCACTGGAAAAGTAGTCAAATGTTTAACATTTGGCGGCACCTTAGAGAAATACCCTACTGCTATCATTAGGATTGCTACTCCTTTCTTTACAGATGTACACGCATGTCTTCTGCCGAATCCGATCGCTGATCTTATCATCGGTCGTATTCACGGAGTCAAAGAATGCACTCCATAACAAATTTCCGTTTGGGAAAAACAAAATATGCAAACTGCTAATGCTGTAGTCACTAGAGCTCAAGCTCTTAATATGCCTCAAACTTCATTTACTGAAGATAATGAAGTGCATAACCAGGATGATCCCTTGGTAATTTCTCGTGACTCGTTTATAAAACAGCAAGAAGAGGATCCGACTTTAAAGAAATTCTTAACGCTTGCAACAAAAGGTGATCCGAATAAAGATACAAAGCGTAAATCTTGGATTACAATGAAGAATGGCGTACTTGTAAGTATGGTGCAAGACTCCACTAAGTCAAGTCATTTTCAGATTCTTGTTACCAAGAATTTGAGAGTTAAAATTTTGCAGCACGCTCACGACTCTCAGTGTGCTGGACATATGGGTTTTTCCGGTACAAAGTCAAGAGTTCTTGCTGCTTTCTTTTGGCCTTTTGTGAACAAGGACATACGGATTTATTGCCGATCTTGTATAGTATGTCAAGAAGTCAAATCCAAAGGTCCACGCCATGCTGCACCTATTCAGGCTGCAGACATTCCTATTCCGCAATTTCAGAAAATGGCAATGGAAATATTAACGATGACACAAAATCCTCTTACGAATATGTCATCGCGCTTAGACAAAAGATTATCGAAGCATGCAAATTAGCAACTTCGTCTTCTGAATTTGCCAAGCAGAAGGCAAGACAATTTGCCAATAAGAAAAGAACCTTACGACAACTTTGTCCTGGTGACAAAGCATTTGTTTTGCTACCTTGTAGGGGAAACAGACTTCTTATTTCTTGGAAAGGTCCATACGATATAATCTCGAAAATTTCCGATGTTGACTACATTGTCGATATTGATGGAAAGCATAAAACCTTCCACATCAATATGCTTACGGAATTCCATGAACGTCCGGATTATTTACAGCCTATTTTCCAGGCAACGGACGATTCACCAGTCCAACATGGTCATTACTCATCACTGTCCGTAATACAGGATGAGGAAACAAGTTTTTCTGATGTTAATCTTCCGCTTCCGATGATTCCACTTCATTCGAGTGAATCATGGAAAAATGTTACTGTCTCTCCTGATTTATCTCTAGGAGAACAGCGACAAGTTTCCGCTATGTTACAAACATTTCAGGATGTCCTTACTGACATCCCTGGACAAACTCATGTCATTGAACATGACATTATTCCTACTGACCATAATCCTATTAGGGTCAGACCTTATCCTATCCCTATACATTTTCAAGCACAGGTTGAGAAGGAGTTGGATGAGATGATAGATTTAAAAATAATTGAACCATCCACTTCTGCGTATTCTTCGCCGATGGTTATTGTTCGGAAAAAAGACAATAACATACGTCTTTGCGTTGACTATCGCAAATTGAATCAAGTTACGAAGTTCGATGCTGAACCTATGCCTTTACTAGAAGAGCTACTTACTAGGCTTTCTAAATCTCATTTTTTCACTAAACTAGATTTGTCTAAAGGATATTGGCAAGTTCATTTATCTGAACGCGCCAAACAAATTACGGCTTTTTCTACACCTAGAGGCCTTTTTCAATGGAATTTCATGCCTTTCGGCCTTATGAACGCACCAGCTACATTCGTAGGCATGATGCGTCGAATTCTATCTTATCGGTCAGATGTCATCGCGTATCTAGACGACATCTGTCTTTTCAGCGATACTTGGGAAGATCACTATTCGAGGTTAGTTGAATTACTGTCTACTCTACGCGAGTATAACCTGACAGCGAAACCCTCTAAAGCCTGCTTTGGTTTTAGCGAAATTTTTTCCCTAGGCCATCGAGTCGGTCATGGTTTCCTAAAGACAGAGGACCATAATATCACTAAGATACTTAACATCTCTATTCCTAAGACTAAAAAGCAAGTGCGAAGTCTCTTAGGTCTTATTCAATTTTATGGAAGATTCATTCCAAATCTATTCTCTATCATGGCACCTCTTTCTACACTACTAAAAAAAGAGGTCGCCTAATATTGTCCACTGGTCACAAGAATGCCAATCCTCTTTGGATAAGATCAAAACTTTGTTTTCATTACCACCTATTTTAGTGTTACCTACTACAGATAAGACATTTGTTCTTCGTAGTGACGCTTCATCCACTGGGATTGGAGCGGCACTAATGCAAGAGTACTCTGGAACGCTGCATCCTGTAATGTATATCTCCAGAAAACTTAATGCTGCAGAAAGGAATTATTCGGTTTTAGACCGTGAACTATTGGCTATGGTATGGTCAATTCTCAAATTACAAAGATTCCTTCTAGGCGCACATTTCATAGTAGAAACCGATCAGAAAGCTCTTACGGCTATACAGAGTAAGAATTTGAAGAGCTCGAGGTCTACTCGATATGCAATTGCTCTTCAACCTTTTCATTTTTCGGTACGAGCTATCCGTGGATCAGATAATGTGATGGCAGACATTTTGTCTAGATGCCCACATGATTCCACCTAACTGTTGGGTCTTGGACTTCTTAACACTTCCAACTCTACAACAGTTTTTTCTTTTCTATATCAAGATAGATACACATTGTAATTTGTAATATAGTGATTGCATCACTACTATGATAACGTTCATTGATATAGATATTCACCGATACTCGTTGATGATTTTTCTTTTTTTGTCAATCATGTACTTATAATGCTTAAATGTGAAATTGTTATATGCATTGTGTCATTGCCAGCATTGTAGTATACGTTGGTGGCACCTCCCTGGAAACATTTATGCTTAAGAGAAATGCTTTCTCTGAGATGTTGAGATGTATTCTCACAAGTCGATCTATGCTTCGACTTTACCTTAATTTGAAATTATAAATTGCTCTTATTAGTCATCTGCTCATTATTCGTGCGTGGTGAGCTTATTGTATGTTGCTCTCGGATGAAAAAAAAAATTTCATTTTTTTCCCCAGGGGTTGCGGTAGTCTGTTACCAACAGATTACTGGTATATGTATATATATATATATATATATATATATATATATATACATATATATATATATATATATATATATATATATATATATATACAATGTATATATTATTATTATATTATCTGTCGGAGGGAAGGTATTTGTTTTTAGAATCAGGATGCTTTCCTGTTCAAAGATATATCACTCATGATTGATTGATACTGTTGTTATATGGATTATCTCCCCTGGAGATCGAATTTGGCGTATGAATCTGGATTTTGTTAGTCTGTGCCTTGTTGGGCCAGAAAACAGATTGTTCTTGTTTAGGTTTATGCAAGAATGTTTATGGTCCGAGTCTATGTTTACTCTGTGTCTATTTCAGACGATTCGGTCTTATATCGTGATATCTTGGTATGTCTATGTGGAACTATTTTTCCTTGTACTGTACTTTGGGGTCAGGTACTTTCGGCGCATGAAGGTACGTTAGGGAGTTCTTCGGTGATGAAGGAGCCTGGCGGCATGTCATGTCTTAGACCTGTCCAAAGTTTGTGATCTCTTCGATTCATTATGGGAACGAACATAGTTTCTTCTAGGATTGTTAAGTCCATGAGTTCCCCGGTGTTGATTCAGTAATGCCAGGAGAGTGTTTGTGTTTGCTAGTATATTTCGTATGGCAAGGTAAAGAACTGTTCACTGAACTCTTTCATTCCTAGGCTCAGTTGGGCAGACGTCGATATGAATTTACCTATGTATATATGTCGGGACGACATGTTATCTAGCAGCACTGTATATGTTTATATGCAGCAACTATGAGGACAGAATATGCTGATTCTTGTAGAATCATTTATTGTTGATGAACAAAGCTTCGATTGAAGATTTACTATACATCCGTATAGTGAGCGATGCTCAACAGGGAAACAGAAGCCATTTTGGAATCCTATGTATTTTGGGAATCCTATTTATTGTCGATCATCAATCAGAGAACGGGAATGCTCCCTTATTATCAGGTGATGATTAAGAGATCACAGTTATAAAGAAAACCCAATACTGGTGGGTTAACATTATCTTCACATAGATTTGCTGTACTTTACCTAAAGGAATCTTCGCTAGAAAAGAGGTCCTGTTTAGGAGTCAAGTTTGAACAGTATTTATTCACCGACATGCTCGGTCAGTAAGGCCTGATGATTGTATTGATAAACAATGGAAATCTAAGTGCTTGTTTACAGATGTTCCATTGCAATGTTATTCAACATGAATGCTAACTTATGATGGTAGACCATTGATCAACAATATGACATTTATGTCAACCTGTGTTCCTGTAACGATGATCGTACTGTCCATGTGTACGTCCTATTAAATAATATGAAACGACCACAGTAGTCCAGCCATCCTTGACTTCCACCTGTGATTGGAGTGAGTGACCTGTGCACCTGTCGAACTGTCGTCCATTCGCGTTTGTCATCATTGATGTCTACACTCACCCATTACATCAGAATACGCACTTAACAGTACACCTTGTCAGGGCCCCAACAGTAGGTAACCTGACCCATTTACAGAACATTGTGACTGGACGAGCTATTCACAAAAAAAAAACCAGTCCATACTAATCTGGTGCGAGAAACAAAGCTTTATCAGTGTGATGTCCAGTAACCACCAGTATATATAGACCTTATCAACCTCTCACTGCTTTTTCGACACCTAGGGGTTTATTTCAGTGGAATTTTATGCCTTTCGAACTTATGAACGCCCCAGCAACTTTCGTGCGCATGATGCGACGAATTCTATCGTATCGTACAGATGTCATCGCCTATTTGGACGACATCTGTCTGTTCAGTGATACTTGGGAAGAACACTATTCGGGTTTAAACGAGTTACTATCTACTCTACGCGAGCATAAGTTAACAGCAAAACCGTCTAAAGCCTTTGTTGGGTTTGGTGAAATCTCTTTCCTAGGTCATCCGGTTGGTCATTTCGAAGATATTAAATATCTCGTTTCCGAAGACAAAAGAGCAAGTACGTAGTCTCTTGGGATTAATACAATTCTATGGAAGATGCATTGAGAATCTATCCTCCATTATGGCACCACTTTCAACGTTGTTGAAGAAAGGTTCTCCTAATATGGTGCGTTGGTCCCAAGAATGCCAATCGTCATTGGATCAGGTTAAGAATTTATTCTCATCTCATCCTATCTTAAGACTTCCAACGATTGATAAGACTTTTGTCCTTCGTAGTGATGCCTCTTCCACTGGGATTGGAGCGGCACTAATGCAGGAGTATTCAGGAACTCTGCATCCTGTAATGTATATTTCTAGGAAGCTGAATGCGGCAGAAAGGAATTACTCGGTTTTAGACCGTGAATTGTTGGCCATGGTTTGGTCCATTCTTAAGCTACAAAGATTCCTTCTGGGCGCGCATTTCATTATGGAAACCGACCAAAAAGCTCTTACAGCTATGCAAAGTAAGGATTTGAAGAGCTCGAGATCTACTCGTTACGCTATTGCTCTTCAACCTTTCCATTTTACGGTGCGAGCTATCCGTGGTTCGGATAATGTGATGGCAGACGTATTGTCTAGATGCCCACATGATTCCATTTAAATCTTATGTCCTAGATCTCCTGATACACTTCCAGACTTATGTCTGTTCTTAATATCATAACATATTAACACAATTGTGTCACTAGTTGGATGATGTATAATGATTTTAATAAATTTGATTATGTCCATCCATGATATATATCCATTAGATATGCTGATGGTACAGTATTGTAGTTCATCATATTTGTATATTGTTATAATGATAGTATTTGACAATTTTGATATCTATGATTGGTATTGCCAGCTACTTAGGTTTCTTTAATGGCGCGTCCTGAGTTTGTTTGGCTTAGAGGAAATATTTTCTCTTATGATGGGGGATGATTTTTACTCTCTCCAGACGCTTTATTTATGCGTCTATTGTACCTGATATTAGGTTCATTCTTTCATGAGCGCATAATTGATGCTTGTGCTATCTTGCTCATGAATATATTTGAAAAAAAAATGTGTCATTTTTTTTTTTACAGGGGGGTTGTAGTAATATGTTGCTGTCATTTTCGACGGAGTTTCATATGTCAAGTTATTTGTCGTATTTTTTCCACCCTAGTCAAAGGTGAATAATTGTGTCTTTACCTTGCGATGTCAGGTTGATTAGGGGTTATCTTCCCTGTTGGTTCTTTCATTGTGTTTGACCTGTATGAAGACAGGGTCAAAGGTAAACAATTCGGAGCTTGTGCTCATGCGCAGATTTTAAGCGCGAAGTTGAGATTCTTCCTTCAGGCCGTGATGTAAGCTGGCTTCTGTGGGACATGATGTCCATTGTATTTTCGGGAAAAATCTTCGAAGTGACTGCGTTGGCAGGTCTTTCCAGTGAATCTCTGTGAGTCGGAATGACGACAGAGTTCCTTATTGTGTTCTGAGGATTCTGTTCCAGGTAACACCGACTCTTTTCATTATTATGCATTCGGTGGCAGAACGTGTTAAAGGATTACCTAAGCTGTGAACTACAGCTCACAGGTCCTACATTACAGAACTTATATTTTGTGCTCAAGGTAGCCATCCAAGACTATTAGTCTGCATATTATCCAGAAGTCCAGTGACGAAGTTATATTGTGGGAACCGCAGATTGGCGGTATATATATATATCTACAAAAGCATTACTGCAGGGTGTGGTAAAGTGGGATGATATAAATATTTATAGGGGACTTAGTGTACTGACTGAGATCAGCTGTGAAGGTATCTGTATCTAATAAGTGTGGTGTATTACAGATGACCTTACTTGCTACCACATTTATACCTCAGTCAGAATTATTCTGGAATATTGTGATGACTACGTTGAATGTCTAGGGTTATGAAAATGATGAAGTGTATGTCACAACAACAACAGACAGATAAACAGTTTAATTTATTCCACTACACTTTACAACACTGTGACACTCACACACATAAAACACTCTATAAGACTATCTTAAATGAGTCAAGTGTAAAGTTTCAAATATATGTGTAATAACTCCTTTCAATAATAGATATCCTGATTCAACTACACAGTGAACCAGGAATCACAACCAAATGTAATCACAATTTATAAATATGATCTTTGTATTGACATATTTTATTATTATTATCCTGTGTGTGTAAGTTGTGAGGTGGTACTATGAGGTAATACTGGTTTTGTTTTTCAAGCTACGTTGTTGTTTGTCATCATGACTTCAAGTGTTTGATTATCGTGGAAATAGACCAGGTGCTGCTTCAATAACTTAGGACCACGGTCCCTGAAACAAGAAGGGTGTACCTCCTATTTCAGAACTAATTTATAATCTATTTCCACACTGAACACAATACATAACAAACACTGAGTTCAGAGCGGTAGGCCAACTGCTAGCTTCATCTGAAACAATTTACACCAGTATACTTCTCCCTAATGGTTACTACGCCTCTGCAATTCCAGCATTAGTTCTTTCTAGTCAATAAGATAGGTGTCAGTGTACTGTTTGGCAATTCCATGCAGTTTTCTTTTCTCCGACACGTTCTGTTTAGGTTGGAGCAGTATCTAGGCTTTGCCTCATGTTTGCTACTGAACCACACACATATACAGACATAAATTATCAATTTACATTCAATTTTCATTAAAAAGATATCAAATATGTCAAGCTTACCACAATTCATGGAAATAATACACAAATACGTTGACTGGCGATGAATATGGCACAAAATCCGATCTGCCGCTGTCCCAGGCTTTTATTTAGAAAAAATATAAGCTGGTTCTCAACGCACTGTTTCTGAGTAAGTTTATTTTACAATGTGGCACTGAACTGACGCTCCTAATTGACTATATTGGCGGGTCTAACCAATCGGGCCATGTTTACACAGCTTTTCAAAAAAAAGTACCCCTACTACCGTTTCCCCTAACAACAAAATTAGTATTTGTAGTCCGACTAATCGTGTTTAGCCTTACATATCATTCCCGCCAATCAAATTGGATTTAACATGGTGACCTATTTCCCGTAAAATGGTGGTTTCAAAACATGCCACTGTGCGATTATTATTTGGTGTTGTCTGACACCCTCACTATTTTATTTTGGCTATAATTTGTTAATTCCAAGACTATTTGCGTAACACTTAACATATTCTTTGTCAGCAAGTCCTAAGGAACCCAAATATATAAGTTTTAAGGGAGCTAAGTGGCGGCGTTCAAAATATGTATTTTCTTCTACCTCCCGTTCACTTCGATAGGACGTGGTGTCTGGGTACTGTCAGGTTTTCAAACGTAAACCAGTATAATGTCATGTTTCCCAATAAGCATTTTACAGGTTTTTAAACCTAACTCTCGTATGGGTAGTGTTTTTTATCACTGTCTATTTGAAAAAAAAAGCTAGTGCTTCATGCCTTTCGCGTTAGGGGTGGCATTAATTGTATATCGCGAGACGCGTGTTAGTGTTGCATGCGTTCCTGCTTTCAGTCCTCCCTCTCTCTATCCTAATTCCATCTGTCTTTTCATTACGCAGTGTATAAAATGAAATTAATGCTAGTATTAATTTAGGTCATTAAGCAGCTTGCGTATCTCAAGGTTTTCTAAGAAATACAGTACACGTTTTATTGTTTTGTTGAAATGCGTGTATGCTGCTGTAGGCTTTACTAGTAAACGTGAAAACGTGAGAATATGCAGACGAAGCAGAAAAAGGGGGATCTCGAGTACAGTCATTGTGACAGCACTGTTCTTTAACATTTCTCTTTCCTTTTATCGATCTAATGCGTTAGGTTTTACATTTACCTTTTAATTTATATATGTGGATTTAGAATGTTTCACACAAATTCTCCCCTCTTAAAACAGACGTTATATGTCAGTCTATAATTCTATATACACATAGATGAATTTATTATTATTTCTGGGGCTTACGGTGATTCTCATCACACGGATGGCGGCTTAAAAAATCCGCTCTCAGATTTGTTTTACCAGATATATACTCTATGCTAAACTCAAATGGCTGCATCAGTAATGACCATCTGAGCAACCTAGAATTTTCATGCCTAGCCTGCGCTAGAAACGACAAGGGTTTGTGATCCGTCTGCAACTTAAATGCCTTCCCATACAGATAAATATTGAATTTCTTTATCGCCCATATTACTGCAAGACATTCTTTTTCGCTAGTTGAGTAATTGGTTTCAGCTTTATTCAACTTTCTGCTAGCATATGCCACTGGGCTTAATTCCCCATCCAATGCATCTGATTTCTGTAGCAGTGTCGCACCTAGCCCGATATTACTGGCATCCGTTCTTACAATGAATTCTTGAGTTAAGTCAGGTAATTTCAAAATAGGTTTGCTTGTGAGCTTTTCCTTCGATTCCTGGTAAGCCAATTCACATTGTGGTGTCCATGTAATTCGATCTGGATTTCCTTTACGTGTCAAATCAGTTAACGGTGCACATATGGAATTAAAGTTTTTGATATACTTTTGGTAGAAACCACATAATGAGACAAAGGATCTCACGTCTTTCTTGGTTTGTGGTCTCGGGGCTTTCTTTAGTTTCTCTAAATTCTTGGGGTCAGGGGTCATGTTTCCCTGATGAACTGTGTGTCCCAAGAATTCTAATTCTTTTCCTTCTGTGATAGCATTCAGTCTCCTGTAATCTATACAGAGTCTATGTTCTCCAGAGGGTTTCCTTAAGAGCACCACACTGGAACTATACGAAGATTCACTGTGTGAAATAATTCCTTCCTTCAACAAATAGTCTATCTCTTCCTTCAAAGCTTTCTCCTTAGCAAAAGGAATCGAATAGGGTTTCATACAGACAGGTGTGGGGTCTATCAGCTTCATATCATATTCCAATAAGTTTGTATGCCCCGGTCGGTCTGTTAACACCTCTGTATGATTATCTAGAACCTGTTGCACTCTCTCTTTCTGATTTTTCGTAAAATGTGTACTGATTTTCACCTGTGCCGCTGTCTCACAGGGATGTAATGGATATTCAAAGTGGTTCCTTTTTCATCTCCATGGCAATGGACAAGGTCAACAAGTGTGTCTCTTCCTGATTTTCTCTTTCCAAATATTTCTTCAGGAGATTCACATGATAGATTTTTTCTTTCCCCTTCTTATCTATCTTATAATTGGTTCCAGACACCTTCTCTAGAACTGTATATGGACCTTGCCATCCAATTTGTAACTTATTCTGACTACCGGGGAGAAGAAGCAGTACCTTCTCTCCCACAGCCAAATCTCTGTCTTTAGCTTTCCTGTTGAAATAGGCAGCATGTTTCTTCCTGGCTTGTTTCAAATTTTCATTGGCAAGTTTCCAGCCAGGTTTTTAAACGAGTGGTCAGCTCATTCACATATTGGTATGAGGATGTAATATTTTCCTTTGCCTTTTCATCAGTCCACGTTCTTAACAGCGCTACATATGGACCTTCAATTTTGTGGACCTATTTGTCCATGCACCGGTATGGTCTCTTCCACTTGAAGCGCTATAGTGATGATTTTTCTTCCCAGAATTATCAATCACAAAACGACCGCTACCAATTCTTTTCTTGGGGCTTTATCCCCACTTAGAATTCTTTATGAGAAATTTCCTCTCTACATCCTCTTCCTCCAGTTTGTTTAAGTCCGATTGAGGGATTTTCGGCTTATCCTGGGGTAAGACATCTTTTTGCACTCTCTGCATAGTGGCCATTGTAAAATAGTTAATTGAAGCTTGTCCGTGAAAAGGGGCTTCCCATTCCACTTGGTCCACTTTATTATTCTTTCTATTGTCAGGCCTACGTTTGCCCCGTGGCGTGTCCAGGTCCTGATCAATGTTCCCATTTGTGGGTGTTCCCTCATGTGCTATGCTACACCTTTCTACAAAATTCTCAATGTCCCACCTTCCCTTGGGCCAATAATAATTGTGAGCCACCTTTTGGATGATGGTACCTATTTTCTCATGGTCCCCATCTTTTTTCACATGTAGGCTCCTTATTAAGTCTGCCCTATATGCCCTGGGAAGAACCAACTGTCCGTGACCATTGGATCTAGTTCCGGCCTTCCTGTAAATCAACTTGTTCTTCATGTAAAAATCTCCCTTGCCTGGAGTTGTATGACAAGTTGACAATTTCCTGAAACAAGGCTTGAGGGTCTTATCCCCAGCCCGTGCCTTCCTCATCTCTTCTGGAGTGGTATCTATCAGGATATCCTCCTCCTGTCTTGAGGTCGACCTGACCTGAAGAGTGGCCATATACACAGGTTTCCTTCTACAACGGTCAGTATCATGATTGTCCATCTGACAATTTTTACACCATCTCTTTCCTTGGTTGAAAGATTTTCTTTCATCATATTTCCTTTCATCGAATTGTGGGGTTTTATTTTTATTGTCATACCGTGGCCTATCAAACTGGTGCTTACTTTTGTTTTGATCTCTAGGATCAAATTTATTAAAGTTCTGTGGTGCCTTAAAATAGTCTACCTGTTTCCTTTTGTTACCTGTTACCTCTGCTTGAGCTGCCTGATACCTTTCAGCAACATTTAGTAGCTAAAATTCTGCGTTCTTTTCATATCTTAACAAAAGAGCCTGCTTTAGCATGTCATAATTTTCTTGATCACCTCTGCTCATTTTGGCAAAAACTTCATAAGCTGCCCCACGAAGCCCTTGAGATAACTTTAAGCTCCACCTTTCTCTCTCTAACCCATACGTGGTAGCTAATAGTTCATATCTATTTAGATAGCTCTCAATATCATCGTCTTTCTCAACAAAATGATCTAAATGAAAATTCATAGCTGAGGTTGAGGCTCCCTGACTAGCAGTAGCATCGGAGGTAAAGGGACTGGCACCATTTTCAGGAGCATGGCCTTGAAACTCAAACTCCCTTAGTCGTAACTCATGTTCCCTTTGTATACTCTTCTCCTCCTTTTCTGCTTCCCTCTGTGCAGCTAATCTCTTGTCTTCCCTTTCAGCCTTTTTCTCTTCCAACTGTAGCTTCTTTATTTCCGCCTCACGATCCGCCTCCAATGCTTTAGCCTCTTTGTCAGCCTCAATCTGCAGCCTCTTAATTTCTTTTTCAGCCTCTAACTTTCTTTCAGCTTCAAATTTTCTTTCCTCACGTTCAATATATTTGTCACATTCCGTAGGGACATATGAAATCATAACTTGCCGTCCATTCCTAACTCTTTTGCAGCCTGCATAGCAGCAGATCGAAATTTGGCCAGGTCCGCCATTTTCTAACAGGTAAATTTATATAATGTCTAACTAAACAATACAATCTGTAATTAATTATCCAAGGACAACCACAGGCACTGAGAGCTCAACCTTATTTAATTCCACCCAAGGATACCTTTTAATTCTTCTTATTCCCAATATATATATATAATAGGAGAAAGTTCAATATCCCGAAAGCGAGACCCCAATATATGTGGTAAAATGGGATGATATAAATATTTATAGGGGACTTAGTGTACTGACTGAGATCAGCTGTGAAGGTATCTGTATCAAATAAGTGTAGTGTATTACAGATGACCTTACTTGCTACCACATTTATACCTCAGTCAGAATTATTCTGGAATATTGTGATGACTACGTTGAATGTCTAGGGTTATGAAAATGATGAAGTGTATGTCACAACAACAACAGACAGATAAACAATTTAATTTATTCCACTACACTTTACAACACTGTGACACTCACACACATAAAACACTCTATAAGACTATCTTAAATGAGTCAAGTGTAAAGTTTCAAATATATGTGTAATAACTCCTTTCAATAATAGATATCCTGATTCAACTACACAGTGAACCAGGAATCACAATCAAATGTAATCACAATTTATAAATATGATCTTTGTATTGACATATTTTATTATTATTATCCTATGTGTGTAAGTTGTGAGGTGGTACTATGAGGTAATACTGGTTTTATTTTTCAAGCTACGTTGTTGTTTGTCATCATGACTTCAAGTGTTTGATTATCGTGGAAATAGTATTGGGAAAAGTTCACAGTTCCTGTCATTTGAAACAATTTATTGTCCCTCTGTGTTTAATATAATGTCAATTTTTGAGGGGGGGGGCACATAATGTTGAGCTGCTCTGGCCACAGAAGCTTATCTTTCGTGATGGCGGCAGGAAAAGACTCATCTGCTCGATTGCTTCACTGTGTTCTGGAGACACCTCACTGGTAGCTATCTGGACCAAGGAGTATGCTGTCAGCCTCTGGATTCAGCAAAACTCAGACCAGGTGCTGCTTCAATAACTTAGGACCACGGTCCCTGAAACAAGAAGGGTGTACCTCCTATTTCAGAACTAATTTATAATATATTTCCACACTGAACACAATACATAACAAACACTGAGTTCAGAGCGTTAGGCCAACTGCTAGCTTCATCTGAAACAATTTACACCAGTATACTCCTCCCTAATGGTTACTACGCCTCTGCAATTCCAGCATTAGTTCTTTCTAGTCAATAAGATAGGTGTCAGTGTACTTGTTACGGTGTTATTTTAAATGATGGCGTCTGCTGGGGTTTACCCATGCGCAACGTTTAGGGGTCATTAATATTTATAGAATATGTCGATATTTTACGGTATAGTGAACGCGAAATATATGCGGAGATTATGACGCATTCGCGTTGGGAAGGTCACGCCGGGTGACTTGGTTACATTGCCTTTGTTACGCTATCCGTCAAGCAAGAAGGTCGTGTCTTGTATTTCTTCCAAGGAAATAAGGCTGAGTATATAGCCTATATTATATAGATGAATCGATGTAGACTTCAGGGTCAGTTCGGAAATTAATCTAAGCATGAGATTAATTAAATTAAACTAATAATGGAAGGAGAATCGTATTATGATTCAAATTGTAAATGTCAAGAACTCATGTGCTCATTTCTGGCTGTTGACTACAACAGCGCACGTATATAGCCACGATGTTCATCTGACATATTGTTTTGACACGGACGGACATGAATATTATGCATGTAATTCCTAATGAACTATATATGAACTATATATGAACGTGTACCTACGTGAATGTCTTATGTGTGAACTGTAAATAAATTCATGGACTCTGAATTGAGGACTTTATCACATCGATACGTTACAGCTATTTGCTGCATTTGCCAATGTTGATGATTATGCAAATGAAGAACTCTTCTGATAGGAAAAATATGTACCTATAATGATGAGCTCCGAAAGGAACGAATGTATTCTTGGACATTCAACAAATGATTATCAATATAACGTTGACCCTTACTCCAAGATGATAACCGGACGAAGCACGCATTCGCGATTGAACAAAATACATAACCAGCTCTAAACCAGCTCGGCCTTATCTAAATCCCCGTCCTTTATCAACTGGCGGCCAGATGTGGCGTGGATAATTTCAAAGATTACCAAGTTGAAAGAACTAAATTCCTTTCGAGCGAAAATGGACATTATTTGCAAATACACCGGTGACGTCATGCCCTTGACGACAGCATGAACGGTTGGAAAAGCCAGCAGCTGACAATGTCCATCAAAAAAATTTATTTGAAGCTTTCAAACATCAAATGAAACCTATTGCTGACTTTCTCAATGATACAAACAAGCTCTCGAGTCTGTCGTCGAAGCATATAATGTACGATATTACCGCCAAAACAAGATAAGTCACTGATTTTAAAGGTTAAAATATTTCGTCCTGTTCGTCCAATAACGCCATGTTCTTTTTTCGTTGTATCCATGTTAAATATTGCTCCTGTCATTTTCATGTAGCGGGTATGGTTGGGCGGCGGTTCGGAATGAATAAAATGGCTCTCAGGATGCCGATATTCATTCTGAATGTTCCTAAGGCTGTGAATTAATAGCACCTCGCGAAGAAAGCGTCGAATTATCATTATCGGTGATCGTTTGGTTCGGACTTGCATTAATTCACTTTGCATGTTAGGTGTATAGTCATGTTATAACTGGTGTTTTCTGGTGTATTTGGTTCTTATTTTTATTCATTTACAGTCTTATGTTCGTAATCTATCTTGTTTATTCTGATCTAGCTATCTTTAATTTTAATTAAATGTATTGTATTAACGTCAAATGAGTCCTGTGACGTCACTATTTGTTACGTACACAGCTTAACTTTCTATTCAGTTCATTCTTAATCTCTCACTTCCGTTTTATACCACTTAATTATTAATGCATTTTTTTATTGTGAAAATGTCTTGTCGTATGGTAATACTGTTTCGTAATCCTTGGTTAACCCATTGTATTGTTTGTATTCATTTCATCCTTCTATAATTTAATATTAATGCTGTAATTTCTTCATTAATAATAGTGTAGATGAATATGATTAAATTTTTATCAGCTTTGATGAGGAATTAGGGACTTTGCACATATTTGCAGTAGTGGTCCTAGAAATGGGCAATGCACTTTATGCCTCATGATTATGGCATATTATATAATGATTAATTATTAAAACTTTATAACATATTAATACATATTTAATATAAATTAGTACACTTTCTCAGTACTATATTGTGAACTCAGTGACAATTAAGACTAATTATTTGGGGATAATACACATAATTATTAAATATTAATATTAAGCGCTTGATATAATTTCAGCAGCTTATATAACTAAATATCATAACTATTTATGATAGATATCAGTGAGTATATATATAATATTTTTACAAAATATTATAGATTGTGGAACTTATACATAACAATACAGGAATATTACAATTTCTTATATTAATTATTTATTCGTTGAGTAATTATAATTATCGACATAGATTATATTGTTGATTACAATACATAAGTAATTGAATACTTAAATAATTAAACTCCAAGAATGCTTACCTTGGACCATTTCATTAAAATTGGAAAAGATTGTAATAAAAAGGGAGAGGCACTCCTTGAATTTGCTGAACAACAACTTGCGAACCATGAGGCAAAAGAGGCTGAAAAGAAAACTATTGCTGAGGCAGAGATGGAAGAACTTGAAAGAAAAGAGGCTGAAAGGAAAACTATTGCTAAAGCAGAGAGAGAAGAATTAAGACAAGAAGAAGAAAGAAAGATAGCAAGAGATGAAATCCTACGGATTGAAGAAGAGAATAAATTGAAACGACAAGAAATCATATTGCAGCAAGAAATGGAATTGCAACGGCTTAAATTGGAAACAGCAAAACTTAATTCGCAGAGTGCTGCAGCAAGCCAAAATGATAATGCTCAATCTGGATCTTCATCCACCCGACTTAAGGGCAATTATTACTTTAAATTACCACCATTCAAATTACACGTGGACAACCTTTCATCGTGGCTGGCGCGCTTTGAGGATATATGTAAGGTCAATAACCTTGACAAAACTGCATGGGCACTTAAACTTAAGGAATTTCTGGATGGCGAACCTGCAAGTGCAGCACAAAACATTGATCCTACATTAGCCACAGATTATGAGGCCATTAAGACGTTGTTATTACGTCGTTTCCACTTGAACGAAGAGGCATGTAGATTACGTTTCAAAAGTTTGTTGCCAGATAACAATAAAGATTTCACAGGTTTTATTGCTAACATACGCAATACTTTTAACAGATGGGTTGAACTGGCAGGTGTCAACAAATCTTACGACAAATTAGTCGATTTATTATTGAGGGATAAAGTATTATCTTCTGTCAGCCCACCATTCTTTGCTTATCTGCAAGAAAGAAAACCAGAAACTATTGATGATTTAGAAAAAATTTCTTTAAATTACTGCACAGCACATCCGAATGCTAATATTTCTGGCTCGTTGATAAGAGAACCTCTTCCTGTAGCCTCCAATATGGCATATCATAATCATAACAAACCTAGAACACACAGTGTGGACAGAGGTAGGTTCAAAGGAAACTATGACATTAATTTTCATAAGGGACAGAATAACTTTAACAATAACTTTAATAGAGGAAGACAACAAACCAGAAATTATTCACCTCAGTCAAGATACAACAGTAATCCACGTAACTCAAGTTATAATCGGTCATATCAATATAATAATGGTAACAATTGGAAGAATAGCGATAATTATAACTCGAGACATCGAGATAACAATTATAATAGACGTCAACGAGATAATTCAACTAATTATTCTCGTAATCGTTCTCATTCTCGTGGATCTTCACATTATAACCATAATACCGGGGCAGCAGTGACAAATGATATCACCCCTAAGGTTCAGGTTCCACCTAACGATAATACAATGAATTCTTCTGCTGCATGCTTTGCTATAAATTATAACGTGGCAAATAGTTGCCCACAATGCAATCTTATTTTTCAGAAGGCAAAGGAGACAGTGCTAAACTGCGGACACATTACACCAGAAGTAGGTCTTGCAGCCAATGATGGAACAGGCTCTCTGATTTTTAACAGAGGGATAGTAAACGGTTCTGTAGTTTCTGTATTGAGAGACTCGGGGTCCACAACCATTGGAGTGCGACAGTCGCTAGTACATCCTAGCTGTGCAACGGGGGAATATGTCCGTTGCATGACTTTTGGGGGAACTATTGAGTTTTACCCCACAGCTATTATCCATGTTAACACACCTTTTTTCACAGGTAACGTGAAGGTATGCATGCTGAAAAAGCCAATAGCAGACCTTATGGTGGGTCGCATACACGGCAGCAAGGATTGTTCACCAGAAGATATTATTGAATGGGAGAGACACAATCTATGCACTGGAAACGCCGTGACAACTAGAGCTCAGACTATGCTCATGGAGAGTGTCAATGATAATAAGATGGATGCAGAAAAACAGGAGGATATTGAGGTCAATTCACCTATTGACAGGGAATCATTTGCTAACAAACAAAAAAAATGACAAATCTCTAAATAAATTTTTTAACCTAGTTAATAAGGTTGATAATTTAACTTCAGGTAATAAGAACAAACATTGGTTTATTATGAAAAATGATATACTAATTAGATGTTTTAGTGATAAATCACTGGTAAAACAACAAGTGATGGTACCGGCTGCTTTTAGACGGTACATTCTTCAACACGCGCATGACTCGCAGTGTGCAGGACATATGGGATATACTCGAACACGATCTCGAGTATTATCTTCATTCTTTTGGCCAGGAGTGTCACGTGATATTTCGCAGTATGTACGTTCTTGTACTACGTGCCAGGAAGTGAAAGCACGTGGAGCTTTTCACACGGCGCCTATTCAGGCTTGCGATATCTCAGTACGACCTTTTGACAAGATGGCCATAGACATAATTGGTCCACTTCTACCATCTGCGAGAGGACATAGATTTGTTCTCACGTGCATTGATTTATGCACACGATGGCCAGAAGCCATTCCATTGAAGACAACCACTACCACAGATGTAGCTGATGCATTACATCTAATTTTCTCTAGAATAGGGTTTCCTAGAAAATTATTATCTGATCATGGGTCGCAGTTTATATCCGATACCATGAAGGAGGTAATGAAAACCTGGAACATTGATAGGAATTTGAGTAGTATTTATCATCCCATGAGTAACGGTGCAGTTGAAAGACTTAACCGTACGCTTAAGCAACTTTTACATAAGGTTACTGTTAAACACCCTCAGGACTGGGACAGAGCACTCCCAGCTGTCCTATTTGCTTACCGAGAGGTGCCACATGAACAAACTGGCTTCTCTCCCTTTGAGTTAGTTTTTGGTGCCCCTCCGAGAGGTCCTATGGGACTGATAAAAGATTTATTAATTGATGCAGAGATGACTCAGGACACTCAGTCATCTTATGAGTATGTGATTAATCTTCGAAATAATATTATTGAGTCTTGCCAATTGGCAACAGCTTCTTCTGAGGCTGCAAAAGCTAAGGCTCGATCTATACAAAATCGATCTAGACGATTACGTCAATTATTCCCGGGCGATGAGGCTTATGTATTACTCCCTCACAATAACAATAAGTTATTGATCTCATGGACTGGTCCTTATAAGGTTACTGATAAAATTTCAGACGTTGATTACGTCTTAGATATCAAGGGACACAGAAAGATATTCCATATTAATATGCTCAAGCAATTTCATACACGTCCTATACACTTACAGTCAATTTTTCATGAATTAGATGACAATACTGTATCTACTTGTCATTATTCTAATCTATCTGTTATACAGGAGGAAGAATCTTCTTTTCCTGAAGTGCAGATGCCTTTACCTGTACTTACTGTCCAATCTACTGAATCTTGGCGTGATGTGACCATTTCTTCTACGGTTACACCGCAACAGCATCAACGCGTTGCTGATCTTCTACAATCTTTCCCAGATGTGTTAACTGATGTACCGGGTTGCACATCTGTAATTAGTCACGATATTATTCTTAACGATGATACACCAATTCGTGTTCATCCTTATTCTGTACCTCTACATTTTCTGAGTAAGACATCTCAGGAACTCAAACAGATGATATCATTAGGTATTATTGAGACTAGTACATCTCCATTTTCTTCTCCTTTAGTCATTGTCCGGAAAAAGGACAACAACATACGTTTATGTGTTGACTATAGGAAACTTAATGCGCAGACAGTACCGGATAGCGAACCACATCCTATCCTTGACGATTTACTTCCTCGTCTATCCAATGCTACACTTTTCACTAAAATTGACTTAACCAAAGGTTATTGGCAGATTCCACTAACCGAAAGAGCCAAATACTACACAGCATTCTCAACTCTACAAGGTCTTTACCAGTGGAACGTGATGCCTTTTGGGCTAATGAATGCTCCAGCTACCTTTATTCGCATGATGCGAAAAATTTTAGCAGGTAGATCAGATATAATTACCTATATTGACGACATATGTTTGTTTAGTTCATCATTTGAGGAACATTTTTTGGGTCTTAAATCAGTTTTGGAAATATTGCGGGATAACCATTTAACCGTTAAACCAACTAAAATTCAAATAGCGTGTAATGAGATAACATTCCTGGGGCACATTATTGGATCGGGACGTATCCAAACAATTCCCAGTACGGTTTCTAAAATATTAAATTTATCTGTTCCTCAAACGAAGAAACAGGTTAGGAGTCTGTTAGGTTTAATCCAATACTATAGCAGATTTGTACCTCACCTATCATCCATCACGGCTGTCCTGTCTTCGTTACTAAAGAAGAACATGCCTTTAAGGATAAATTGGACCGACGAATGTGACAAAACTTTTCGCACTATCTTAAAAATATTTTCATGCCCACCTGTTTTAAGATTACCAGATGCTTCTAAAAAGTTTGTTCTACGTACAGATGCGAGTAATTACGGACTCGGGGCATGTCTACTGCAATATCATGATGATGTCCTTCACCCTGTAATGTATATCTCACGCAAACTGAAACCTCCGGAGACGAAATATTCCACTGTGGACCGAGAATTGCTCTCCGTAATCTGGGCAATTACCAAGTTGGAAAAGTTTTTGCTGGGATCTCCATTCCTGATCCAGACTGATCAGAAATCAGTGGCAGCATTACGTCGCTCAAACCATAAAAGTGCTAAACTTGCACGATTTGCTATTACGTTGCAACCCTACGAGTTCGAGATACAGTCGATACCTGGAACTGAAAACGTCATAGCCGACACGTTGTCCAGACATCCTACGGATTCTGAATGAATATTACAATTTCAAGAAAATTTTCTTACTAGTCAAGCATTACATTTGCAATGAACGGTATTGATATCAAGTTAGAATATACAACAATTCAGTTGGACTTCCTACCTAAATAAGGACATTTCGAAATAAACTATTGTGATCAAAATATCAAGTTTTACGAATCGTTTGAAAATTTGAACTTCAATTCCACTTTGAGTATCACTCATTTCGATTGAAACTGTTAAAAAGGAACAATCTCTGATGAAGAAGAGACAGATACGCTGATGACTTAGTCAATTTACTTTCAAAGTTTAATAAAGGAACTAACGATGAATGGATAATCAAATCATAATTTGATAATATGAACCTTGTGTCTTAATGAACTTTCATACAATTCAACAGGAGGTAACAACGGTTGGATCTTCATGTCCAATATTATTAAATTTTCTAGTTATTAAATTAATATATAATATATAATAAAGTCAAAGTGTGATGAAATAAAAAAATAAAATATACTAAGAAAAGATGAAACAAAAGAATATCACACCAATTAAACCTTTTAATTAGTGTAATTATTAAGGTAATAGATATTACATTATGACATTTCATATATATAGTTAAAATGTATGAATTTTTTTTTCTCTGCTCTTTTCTTCTGATTGCGTTAATTTAATTAGGTATCTATCCTTACACTTCATTTTCACACGCATGTTAATTTAATGTATACTTTAATATTTGGTTTCAATTGTCCGTACTTCTCAATTTTTATTTCTTTTACTCTCTTATACTATTTCTCATTTTCCTCTATTAGATATTAATTAGTTAGTACCATACGAACATACTATAATTAATTATTTTAATTTTAGTTAGTTAGAATAATTTTAATAACACCTCACATTATTAGTTAGTCTATACATACAACAAATTAATTAGTTAATTAGTTAGTGACAGTGACATTTCCTTGTTTAATATAAGGTATATGTATGATATGACGTTGATTTTATTATAATATATTACTGACATGACCGCGACACTGTTCTAGATAGAACATCGTAGGTCATACGTCGGGTTTTGTTAAATTTTTGATAATTTGATTAATATTGTTCAAAAAAAAATCTATTTAATAGATTTTTTTTGCCCCCGTCTGACAGGAAATCTGTTACGGTGTTATTTTAAATGATGGCGTCTGCTGGGGTTTACCCATGCGCAACGTTTAGGGGTCATTAATCATTATAGAATATGTCGATATTTTACGGTATAGTGAACGCGAAATATATGCGGAGATTATGACGCATTCGCGTTGGGAAGGTCACGCCGGGTGACTTGGTTACAGGGCCTTTGTTACGCTATCCGTCAAGCAAGAAGGTCGTGTCTTGTATTTCTTCCAAGGAAATAAGGCTGAGTATATAGCCTATATTATATAGATGAATCGATGTAGACTTCAGGGTCAGTTCGGAAATTAATCTAAGCATGAGATTAATTAAATTAAACTAATAATGGAAGGAGAATCGTATTATTATTCAAATTGTAAATGTCAAGAACTCATGTGCTCATTTCTGGGTGTTGACTACAACAGCGCACGTATATAGCCACGATGTTCATCTGACATATTGTTTTGACACGGACGGACATGAATATTATGCATGTAATTCCTAATGAACTATATACGAACTATATATGAACATGTACCCACGTGAATGTCTTACGTGTGAACTGTAAATAAATTCATGGACTCTGAATTGAGGACTTTATCACACCGATACGTTACAGCTATTTGCTGCATTTGCCAATGTTGATGATTATGCAAATGAAGAACTCTTCTGATAGGAAAAATATGTACCTATAATGATGAGCTCCGAAAGGAACGAATGTATTCTTGGACATTCAACAAATGATTAATCAATATAACGTTGACTCTTACTCCAAGATGATAACCGGACCAAGCACGCATTCGCGATTGAACAAAATACATAACCAGCTCTAAACCAGCTCGGCCTTATCTAAATCCCCGTCCTTTATCAGTACTGTTTGGCAATTCCATGCAGTTTTCTTTTCTCCGACACGTTCTGTTCAGGTTGGAGCAGTATCTAGGCTTTGCTTCATGTTTGCTACTGAACCACACACATATACAGACATAAATTATCAATTTACATTCAATTTTCATTAAAAAGATATCAAATATGTCACGCTTTTCACAATTCATGGAAATAATAAACAAATACGTTGACTGGCGATGAATATGGCACAAAATCCGATCTGCCGCTGTCCCAGGCTTTTATTTAGAAAAAATATAAGCTGGTTCTCAACGCACTGTTTCTGAGTAAGTTTATTTTACAATGTGGCACTGAACTGACGCTCCTAATTGACTATATTGGCGGGTCTAACCAATCGGGCCATGTTTACACAGCTTTTCAAAAAAAAAAGTACCCCTACTACCGTTTCCACTAACAACAAAATTAGTATTTGTAGTCCGACTAATCGTGTTTAGCCTTACATATAATTCCCGCCAATCAAATTGGATTTAACATGGTGACCTATTTCCCGTAAAATGGTGGTTTCAAAACATGCCACTGTGCGATTATTATTTGGTGTTGTCTGACACCCTCACTATTTTCTTTTGGCTATAATTTGTTAATTCCTAGACTATTTGCGTAACACTTAACATATTCTTTGTCAGCAAGTCCTAAGGAACCCAAATATATAAGTTTTAAGGGAGCTAAGTGGCGGCGTTCAAAATATGTATTTTCTTCTACCTCCCGTTCACTTCGATACGACGTGGTGTCTGGGTACTGTCAGGCTTTCAAACGTAAACCAGTATAATGTCATGTTTCCCAATAAGCATTTTACATGTTTTTAAACCTAACTCTCGTATGGGTAGTGTTTTTTATCACTGTCTATTTGAAAAAAAAGCTAGTGCTTCATGCCTTTCGCGTTAGGGGTGGCATTAATTGTATATCGCGAGACGCGTGTTAGTGTTGCATGCGTTCCTGCTTTCAGTCCTCCCTCTCTCTATCCTAATTCCATCTGTCTTTTCATTACGCAGTGTATAAAATGAAATTAATGCTAGTATTAATTTAGGTCATTAAGCAGCTTGCGTATCTCAAGGTTTTCTAAGAAATACAGTACACGTTTTATTGTTTTGTTGAAATGCGTGTATGCTGCTGTAGGCTTTACTAGTAAACGTGAAAACGTGAGAATATGCAGACGAAGCAGAAAAAGGGGAATCTCGAGTACAGTCATTGTGACAGCACTGTTCTTTACCATTTCTCTTTCCTTTTATCGAATTAATGCGTTAGGTTTTACATTTACCTTTTAATTTATATATGTGGATTTAGAATGTTTCACGACACAGGGTTGATGTTAACCTGCCTAATCAGAAGTACACAGCTGACGCCATTTTGAGAACTGTCTTACGGTTACTATACTACAACCTGATAATGTGCAAGTGGCGTGTTAGGCCAAGTTAGACTTAGATGTCAAAGTTATGAAGGTATCTGACGCGTTTAGTCAGGAATACCAAAGCGGCATTATGATCTGTCATTGAAGGACATTACTATTGATGATGTACGAATATTCGAATGTTTACAAGCCTTTTGAATGCCTGATGTATACCAAACGATTTCCTGTTATCATGACCATGTTTACATTGACTGTTCCTGTTGATGCTACTGTGTGTTTCCGTCAATAAATGTTTTGAAACGTGCCAGCAGTGTCCAAGCATCCTTGACTACTGCATGTGAGTGTATGGGTTGCATTGTCTACATATATACGAGCCTAAACACATTCGCGTCTCCATCTGCTCCCACACTCAGCACATCATCTTACAACTACCACACATCTAACAACATGATGTTTACTGTCTTGTGCAAGTGATCACCTCAAGAACGAAAAAAAGACAGTTACAATTAGCAATGAAAAGATATCTCTCTATTGCCCAGCCGGGAATGTCCCAAAGTTAAACATTACTCAATGGGGCCTGTCTCGTGATGTTTACACGGGGAATTAGATATCAATGAATTTGTTCTATGCCCTTGTGTTTTTCACAAGATAACTCAGGGTGGGGGACTAAATCAAAAGCGTGTAGTTACACTTTAGATACACGTCGTGATTAAGAAACCATTACCAAAATCAGACCAGGTATTTACCATTGGTTTGGCATTTGAGATTCAAATATAGTCTCCCGATATAAACATATTTTTTTTTTTTTTTTTTTTTTTTTTTTTTTTTTTTTTTCGTACGCCCGCTAATACTCGAGGCGAAATCTCAGGTTATTGTTAATGTCTAACCTGACATTGATTTTACGTGAGTATCCCTTTTTCTTGTACAGAGACAGGTGTCCCTCGCCATTCAGGCAGATACTCGCCGATTTCGGAGGTACCCATTAGAGCTGGGTCAGCTCAGGAGCCGCCAATCCCTGGTCGACGACACTTCAAATGTCCTCGCCAGGTCTCCAGTTAATCCAGTCCAATTCCCGGTCGACGAAAAATCCTCAAATGCCGTCGCCCGGGTTTGATCCTGAATCACCCGGTCGCCAGAGCGGTGTTGTAACCACTACGCTAGCGCGGCTCCCCTAATAAACATATGTTGAAATCTGATGTACTGGGCTATAGTGCAACGTACTTCACTTGATAATGACATGTTGCAAAAAAGGTAATTTATGTACAAGAAACGTAAAAGTTAAAAAAAATTATTTTAAATTACATACATGTGATTATGACTGTTGGTCAAAACTGAAGCTATTTGAATGAGGCTTTTTACAATTCAGGTGTTTGTAGTCTGGAAAGCACTTGATACTACATGTATCATGATATCTCGTGTGTAAAGAATAGTGGTGGTGTGATCTCACAAAGATGAAAACTTTAGTTCATTGTCAGCAGCACTTGCAACCAACTGATGACAACCATCATGGATATTTTGTTTTATTACGAAAACGACGAGCACCATGAAAAGAATATATGACCACATGTCAATGTGACGAGTCTCAAGAACCAAATACAATTAGACACAGTGGACTGTAATATGACCAACACAGGGAAAACATTAAGATATACTGCAATAACTTCTTCTTCTTCTTTGTTCCTTAGCCGCCAACTGTTAAAGTAGTCAGTGGTCACCATGCCTGGTTGCTTCTTGTAGAGCAGCAACCAACTGCTTCCAATTTGCTCAGTAGACCACCATCCTTCGTGCAGTGCCCCAACTCTGGTTCTTTCTTTGCATCTCAGCCTCCACAGTTCTCCGCAAAGTTGTGTTTGGTCGGTCTCCCTTTCGCTTTCCTTCAGGGGTCCATAGCAGGTCTCGTCAACCCAACTCCTACGTCTGCCAGCTATGATGGTGTGCATGTCCTCTTGGTTACTCCGAGTAAGCAGTTCTTGGTTAGTGATGGTATTCGACCAAAAGATTCGGAGACTTTTTTTTTAGGCAGAGTGTGTGGAAAGACGACAATTTCGACATTACCGTAAAATAACCACAAGGTATAAATGAGTGTTGAAAATCTTATAGGCGTTAAGACCCTACCAGAAGTACAAAAGTTAATAAAACACTATATTACAAAAACAAAAGCTAACACACGCACACACAAAAAAAAAAAAAACGATTTGAATGCTTTCCAAACTTTGCATACCCACCAGCTTGTCCAGCCAGTAGTTTACTGTGATAGACTTACCCCAAATAAATACGGATTGACATACATTAACCTCCAACCAATATTTGAGAGCCGCGGTAGCGCAGTGGTTAGTGCACTGGAGGTAAATGGCTCGATCCCCATATGAGGTGGGATTTGTTAGACCGCAAACGGCTCCGGGGTCGACCCAGCCTCATGAATTGGGTACCAGAGCAAGGTTAACGGCCGGTGTGGTGCTAACCACATCACCCCTTAATGTGCCGATGATCAAGAAAATATGAGCCTAACACCATATTCCCAATGTGCTTCAATGGGCTTGTAACGGGATCCTTTACCTTACCTTTACCAACCAAAATGTAATGCATACTAGTACAGACACAATCATTTTTCTGGAACAACACAGCAGTCGGAACTAAACTAAAACGTAAAAACATCATCGACAGGAATAATACAGCACATAGCATAAAATAAATACAATTAAGAAAAATACAATTAGTGAAACGCGTCCTGATATAACCAACAACTACATGTATATGGTAGATGGTTGAAAGCTGCGTGCTACAAAGAGAAGTAGCAACCACCTTTTGTCTGTTCATAGTTATAGTGTAATCAGTTTAGCGTTTTTCATAGTTTAATTTTCAAAATCATTTCTAATTGTCATAGGGTGGCCATCTGTCCCTCTCTCCCTCGGATTTGTCCTCTTATTCAGCTTAAGATTGGGCCTTCGGGCGGTTGTTTTCAAAAGTGCAATTAGCCCGGAGTTTTCCTCTCGGAGATTGAACATGACTTCGAAGAAGTCTATAGTATGCAAGTATATTCTTAAAGGAGTATGTTTCACGTAAACTGAGAATGAATTACATAGGAATATAGTTCAGTTATTGAAGGGTAAAACTATTTTAAATCTGTGATAGACATTCTTAAACAGCGCTTGTGTCAAGAGTCTATGCCCTTGAAGATTACGAAAATGCTTGTTGAAAAAGCAGTAACAAGAAAATATGAACAGGATCACATATTGGCAAGAGGGGCGGCGTGTACAATTTGTTATTTATTGCGGTATTGTTTTGGTATGTGTGTTGTTTCTTTATACAATATATATATATCTTTACAACATAGATAACAAAAGGTCTTTAATAAATATATGTAATATCACAGTTTTTTGTTCTAGACTCTTTTTTATCTATATATGTATAACTGTTGTAATATATATTGTCTACCTGTTTGTAAAGTACGTATAACTGTTGTAACATATGTTTTGTAAACATGACTAAGAAACAAAAACACACTACACGCCATTATCGAACTAATATATATACCTATATAAAAAGTCATGCGCATCCTGCAGAATCTATCGGAGTATTTTATTATATAAAAGTCATGCGCATCCTGCAGAATACTAACCGTTTTGGGCCTACTATACTACTACTGACATAATCAATATACACGTGGAGTTTAAATACTATTTATCCCAGATATATCGCAGTCTTTGGTGACAGGTCTTATTGGCAAGCTATCTGGTAGGTGTCTTGTTTACTACAATTAACTGTTTGTTATGTTCAGCTGAAGTACGGTAACAATTACTGCTGTATTGGTCTAAGTTAAGTGAGTTTGGTTAACTGGCCCACATGAGCTTTCTTAATTATGTCTAGCTTATTTCCACATATTTCTACGCATGTCCTACTTGACCTCACATATTTCTATTTAGATATCTGTATCGTTGTTAGATTTCTGTATCGTTGTTAGATATCTGTATCGTAGTTAGATATATGTATCGTGGTTAGATATCTGTAGCGTTGTTTGATACATGTATCGTTGTTAGATATATGTATCGTTGTTAGATATATGTATCGTTGTTAGATATCTGTATTGTTGTTAGATATATGTATCGTTGTAAGATATCTGTATCGTTGTTAGATATATGTATCGTTGTTAGATATCTGTAACGTTCTTAGATATATTGATGCGTGATGCCATATGATGATGGATGGCATCCGCATGTCTGGTTTTGTGTAGTGTGTAGATGTGTTCAGTCAAAACAATGTTCATGCAACAATAACAGGGCAATCCACATAGGACGTCAGTAAACTCACGACGTATAAAGTCAATGAGTCTTGAAACAGCCGTTGACGTTTTTCATCATTATTTATTGTGGACGCCACAGTGACAAAATGGTTACGCAAATGTGTAGGCACATCAAACAGTCATTATCACAGCAACATTCAATACAGCAATAGACGGTAGACAGCATTACAATGATGAGTCAGATGCATGTTATATTTCATAGTGCTGTAAATGTAGTCAGGTGGAAACTCCATCCTTTTCTATAACAGCCAGGAGATAACCAGATGTATGAGATCAGTTCACTCTCCTTAGTTTGACTTCAGCAAGACAGACACGTCTGCCGAAGTATAAATAATGTCCTCAAAAATATCCTCTAGATAATAAAGGTTTTCTAAACCTAGTTCATTTAACAAAGTAGCAAGTAATGGTCCTTGGAACCTGCATCAACCGATGCAGTACAATGCAGCGACATGTGAGCTGGGAAAGAACATCTCGTGACGACGACTTTCGGAGACAGGCTATGAATCGAAATCGCTCACGACCCAAAATCGATAGAGTTAATGAAAAAAGTCAATTTACCTTGCTTTCATGAAATACACAGAAATATCACGCCTCCCGACATGTGGGAAAACACTAGAGGTATTATCTCGAATAAACGAAATATCCATAAGAGGACTACACATCCCTGACAGAACAAAAAATAGCGGAGATCCCCTCTTCAACGAGGCATCTCTTTCGCCATTCCAAATCGCTCACTCCACCACTAGTGGTGGGCGGAAACCGATCGACCAAACAACAAGACAAGTCATGCGCAGTCCAGCGCAAAAATGACCACAGCTCAAAGTTAACTGCATTCGATACTAACGCGAGAAGACAAATGCTTACCGAGAAAAGTGACTATAGATTTCAAGCAGTTGTTGCCCTTGCGTTATAAAACAGATATTGAAATAAAACGATGTTGCGAGAATTTATCACGCAACATATCACCACCTCCTCCCGATAAAAAAAAAATGTGGAACATATTTTTTTTTTCAATATCAAAGAGCATGCGATAAGCGGCTCAAAACGAACGAATTATGCGCTGATAATTAATTAAATTGCCAAACAATAGGCTAATTATAGAGTGTCGGGTGAGGATATACCTCAACAGAAAAATAAATATGTCTCAAAAAATATTCACATCGGGGAGGTGTCACCAACACACATCACGTTAGCATGTAAACACAATATACGTATGCAAGTTACTAAAATCATCATTAAACAGCATACTCTAATATTGTCTTTAAAAATGGATGTACAAATCTGATAGGAAAATTTAAATAGTACATTCTTTGACATGTAATGACATAAGTACATAGTAAAGTTAAACTACATGACGATCCAGGACATATGCTCTGGTATTCCGAGGGTAAGTACACAATCTAGAACTCGTAAGGTAAGTCCTCAGCTCAACAGTGACATTCTGAGAAAGTACAAGCAATATAATGCTAATTAATAACTAATATGCTTCATAAGGTACAATACATTATTAATAATTGTGGCTGTTTAGTAAACTAACGGCCCTTATATTAACTACTCAGTCCTCCTCTATCATCTTAAAAACGAACAGAAGAAGATGACAACAAAGCACGATAGTGTGTACATATAAAGTAAGTACAGATGTGCTAATCTATTGTAGAAATATAGGTGTGTTATGACTCTGTAATATATAGAAATATAGGACAGAAGTATTAGTTGGAGTCATGTGGGCATCTAGACAAAATGTCAGCCATCACATTATCCGCACCACGGATAGCTCGTACCGTGAAGTGAAAAGGTTGAAGAGCTATAGCATATCGAGTGGATCTCGAACTCTTCAAATTCTTAGTCTGAATAGCTGTAAGAGCTTTCTGATCCGTCTCTAGAATGAAATGTGCGCCCAGGAGGAATCTTTGTAGCTTTAGAATTGACCAAACCATCGCTAACAACTCACGGTCTAAAACCGAGTAGTTCCTCTCTGCCGCATTTAGTTTTCTAGAAATGTACATAACAGGATGCAGAGTATTTGCATATTCTTGCATCAGTGCTGCTCCAATCCCAGTGGATGAAGCATCACTCCGAAGAACAAAAGTCCTATCAAGAGTAGGTAATCTTAAGATGGGAGGAGAAGAAAATATATTCTTGATTTGGTCTAGTGAAGATTTGCATTCTTCAGACCAACGGACCAGATTAGGCGAACCTTTCTTCAACAATGTTGAGAGAGGTGCCATGATCGAAGATAAATTTGGAATAAATCTCCCATAAAATTGAATTAAACCTAAGAGACTCCTAACTTGTTTCTTCGTTTTAGGAACAGAGATGTTCAGTAGTTTGGAAGTATTGTGGTCTTCTGTCTTCAAGAGACCATGACCAACACGATGACCCAGGAAAGAGATTTCACCAAAACCAACAAAAGCTTTAGAAGGTTTTGCTGTCAAATTATTCTCACGTAGAGTGGACAGTAAGTCATATAACCCTAAATAGTGAACTTCCCAGGTATCACTGAAGAGACAGATGTCATCCAAGTATGCGATGACATCCGAACGATGTGACAGAATTCGACGCATCATGCGAACGAAAGTGGCAGGGGCGTTCATGAGACCAAAAGGCATAACATTCCATTGAAATAGACCCCTAGGTGTAGAAAAAGCAGTAAGAGGTTTGGCATGCTCAGCTAAAGGCACTTGCCAATAACCTTTAGACAAGTCAAGTTTAGTGAAGAATCTAGAATTAGAAAGTCTAATCAGTAGATCTTCTAACAAAGGCATCGGTTCAGCGTCGAACTTTGTGACCTGATTCAATTTGCGATAATCAACGCAAATTCGTACGTTCTTATCCTTCTTCCGGACAATAACCATGGAAGAAGGATATGGTGAAGTCGATGGTTCAATTATATTTAATTGAATCATTTCATCCAATTCCTTTTCCACTTGCGACTGAAAGTGTATAGGAATAGGATACGGCCTAACCCTAATTGGATTATTGTCGGTAAGAATTATGTCATGTTCTATGACATCTGTGTGTCCAGGAATGTCAGTGAGAACATCCTGAAATGTTTGTAACATCGACGAGACTTGTCGATGTTCGTCACCAGAAAGATTAGGAGAAACAGAAACGTTTTTCCAAGATTCCGTAGAATGTAATGGAACCACTGGAAGGGGAAGGTTGACATCAGAGAAGGTAGCTTCCTCATCCTGAATGACAGACAGGGATGAATAATGACCGTGAGGTGCAGGAGCATCATCCGTTGCCTGGAAAATAGGCAGCAAATAGTCCGGACGTTCGTGAAATTCCGAAAGCATGTTTATGTGGAAAGTTTTATGCTTTCCATCAATATCGACCACATAGTCAACATCGGAAATCCGAGAGACTATTGCATACGGACCTTTCCATGCAATAAGAAGTCTATTTTCACTACTGGGGAGTAGGACGAATGCTTTGTCACCTGGACAAAGTTGTCGTAGACATCTATTCTTGTTAGCAAACTGCCTTGCCTTCTCTTTAGCAATTTCTGATGAAGCAGTTGCTAGCTTACATGCCTCAATGATCTTTTGTCTAAGAGCAATGACAAACTCATATGAGGATTGAGTTTCATCGCTAATATCATCGGCAGTGATGAGATCGTGTAATAAAGACATAGGGCCGCGTGGACGCGCGCCAAAGACAAGTTCGAAGGGAGAAAATCCTGTGTGTTCATTAGGGACTTCTCTATAGGCAAAGAGAGCCGCGGGTAAAACCCTGTCCCAATCTTGATGATGATCTTCAGTTATCTTACCAAGCAAAGTCTTGAGCGTTCTATTCAGACGCTCAACTAACCCATTAGACATAGGATGGTAGATACTACTGAGAGATCGTTCAATATGTAAGGTAGACATTACCTGTGACATAGTGTCAGATATGAGTTGAGTGCCATGGTCTGACAATATTTCTCTGGGGAACCCCAAGCGAGAAAATATCAACCAAAGAGCATCTGCGATATCTGTAGTAGATATGCTCTTAAGAGGAATAGCCTCTGGCCAACGTGTGCACATATCGACACATTTAAGGATAAACTGATGTCCTCTGGCCGACTTGACCTTAAAAGGGCCAATAATATCTATGGCCATTTTCTGAAACGGCCGAATAGGAATGTCAGCAGCCTGGATAGGCGCAGCATGTCGTGGTCCTCTAGATTTGACCTCCTGACATACCTTGCATGATCGGCAGTAAATACGAATGTCCTTATTGACAAAAGGCCAAAAGAAAGCCGCAAGGACTCTCGACTTCGTACGGGAAAAACCCATATGTCCAGCACATTGCGAGTCATGAGCATGTTGTAATATTTGGACTCTCATGCTCTTGGGAACAAGAATTTGCGAATGTGCCGACGTAGTCGAATCTTGTACCATACGTACAAGTACGCCGTTTCTCAATGCAATCCAAGATTTTCTATTTGTATCCTGATTCGGATCACCTTTCTTCGCAAGAACGAAGAATTTTTTTAAAGAAGGATCTTCTTCTTGCAATTTTATGAAAGAGTCACGAGTAATTACTAAGTGACTATCTTGGCTATCAACTTCATTATCACTATTCAGTGAAGTTTCGGGTGTTTGTAGAGCTTGTGCTCTTGTAACTACTGCATTTGTAGCTTGCATGTTATTATCTTCCCAAGCAGCAATCTGCTGTGGGGTACACTCCCTAACTCCGTGAATACGACCAATAATAAGGTCCGCAATAGGATTAGGTAAGAGACAAGCATGCACATCTCCAGAAAAGAAAGGAGTGGCAATGCGAATTACAGCAGTAGGATATTTTTCTAGAGTGCCGCCAAATGTGACACATTTAATAACCCTTCCTGTAGCACAAGATGGATCTACAAGCGATTGTCTAACACCAATAGTGGTGCATCCGGAATCGAAAAGTAGTGAGACCGGAGTATCATTAACAAGACCCTTATGTAGAATTAAAGAACCCCTCCCGTCATGCGCAACAGCAGCAGGAAGAGCGGGAAGTGGGTGACCACAACTCAAAGTAGTTATGGTACCCGGTTCGAATAAAGTACTGCATTAGGGGCATTTGTTTGCTCTCTCAAAGTCAAAAGCAGAACTAGTGACAGCGTCAAAGTTTTTACTATCAACAACATGATTACAGGCTCCCTCAGTTTCCTGTTGTACAGCATTAGCCTGCTGATATCTCTTTTTTTTTGTGTTGAGATCTACCCCGACTATTATTACCTCTGAAGTTATCAGAGTTATTATTATCTCTGCAGTTATTATTGTCTCTATTGTAATTGTTCTCCTGGTTCGAATTCCAGTTTCCACGATTACTATCATGTTCACATTGATGCGAACATCTATTTGTTTGGTTCTGAGGTCTTCGGCAGGAATAACCTCTATTACCATATCCTCTTTTGAAATGCTTATAATTATTAGGGTGATAGTAACGACCACTATCAGGTTGTCTCCAATTCTTCGAAGAAGAATCACCATGAAATTGGTTTCCATGATTTTGACAGAAATTACCGCTACTCTTTCTATCAAAATATTGTTGGGATCTACGAGCAAAGTTTTGACCATACGGAGCTGCCGAAGCAACTGGTAAACCTTCTTTCACCTTAGAGTTACCCATGGTTATGTGTGGGTGCGCAGTTACGTATTGGCAACAGAAAACTTCCATTTCTTTTATTGTTTTAGGTTTACGTTCATGAAGGAAAGCAAGGAAAGACTCATTGACAGACGACATGACTTTGTCTCTAAGTATTAAGTCCATAAGTCCTTCATAAGTTTTTTTCCGTCTTAGATAGTTCAACCCATCGTGAGAAAGTAATGCGTATTCTTGCAATAAACTCGGAGAATTCAACTCCATTTTCAGGTAACATGTTTTTAAATTGTAGACGATAGCCGTCTTCGTTAAGCTGATATTTCTTTAACAAAGCGGCCCTGACAACCTCATAATTGCTCTTGTCAGGTTCATCCACCATATTTAATATACTTAGAGCTTTACCTGTCAGTATCCCTGATAACTGATAAACATATTTTGCTTTGTCTATGTTATGAGCTGTACATGCTTGTTCAAATCTGTCCAGATAGAACATTATGTCATCACTGGAAGGACTAAATGTTGGTAACTTAATCTTAAAAGTATCATTATTAGCCTTTCCAGAAGATGAACCCTTGTTTGAATCATTACCATTACTCATGCTCGTCAATTTCAATTTCTCCAACTCTAAAGCTAAGAGTTTTTCTTCATGTTCCATTTTGCTTTCCTCTCATCAGACTCTCTTTGTAACTTCCTTTCTTCAGCTTGAGCCTGCATTTGAAGTCTTTCATTTTCAGCTTCTTTTTCAAGTCTTTTATTTTCAGCTTCTTTTTCAAGTCTTTTATTCTCAGCCTCTTTTTCAAGTCTTTTATTCTCAGCCTCATTTTCAAGTCTTTTATTCTCAGCCTCTTTTTGAAGTCTTTCAGCTTCTAGCTGTAGTTTCTTTCCTCAGCTTCTGATTCCCTTTTTTGTTTTTCCATTTCCATTTGGAATCTCTTTTCATCCACCTGCATCTGCAGTTTCTCTTGTTCAGCTTCCATATGCAGTTTCTTTTGTTCAGCTTCCATTGCTTTATCATATCGAGCAGTTGCAAATTCTTCTAACTTATCACCAGTCTTCCCAAGCAATTTACCCTGCTCAATAAAGTGCTCAAATGTAGACATGTTGTCTAACATATGAGTCCAAAACCTGAAATAATTAACTAATTTATTTCAAACCTAAGTGTAACAAGTCTTAATTAAGCACTTGTATATTCACTTCACATTATATTATCCCAGTCTCTGTGGGAAACAAGTCTCCAATCAAAGAACTTGTATATGAAATATCAGCACTCAAATCTTGATCATAAGTGCACTTCTCATTCAATAGTGCACGACACTATTCATCATTCATTTATCATCAGTATAGTAGTAACAGTGCATTAGCATAGCCCATTAACTAATTACTATAACTGTAAACAATGACTATGTAAACACATGCAGAATGTAAACATTGAAAATGTAAACAATACAAACAATGTAAACAATAACAATGGAAACAATAACAAAGATCAGCAACAATACAAAAACTTTCGCAGAAATCAACTAAAAATAAAGCAGAAATTAATGAAATATCACAAAAAATGTGACGATATCTGCGATAGAATTAAACAAAATACATGACACCACAGTGTATAAACAAAAATGTTGTATGAAACTAAATTATAGACAAGAGTAGGCTAACAAATACAAACAAATCACAACAAAACTAAAGAATGTGAAATAATAACGAAAACAATATTAAAACATGTCATCACAGCTAACATAAATAGCAACAGAAGTCGCTTAGCAAATTCCAGTATCGGAAATTTGCAAACCCTACAGAAAACGCTCACAATAGACGACCTCTATGACGTGGCATAATCTAACGGAGACACCACCCAACCGAGAACCCGCTGAAATATAAACATATAAATATACAAATAACATATAGACATATAATATATAGAATGAGATGATACACAGAAGACTCAGCAGAAGTATAAGGGCACAGTTTACATACAAACAGGCCACTTAACTTAAAGGCTTCCAATCGTAGAACAGCAGAAAAACGGATGTCAATCAACGTCCTAAAGAGCGAAGCTCCAACGATGATGGCACATCTGAACTGCTTCCACTGCTAACACGATGGTACAAGAGCTTCTGAAATACTGTGTGTTGAGTTGTTTCGGCACTTGACCTTCTAATCCAAAAGTAAGTTGATGGAAATCGGTACTTGGCCTTCTTCAGAAAACAACCCGTTTCAACCGGCACTTGACCTTCTCAAAAAACGACAGCACTGGAACCTTGACAGCAGCAACTTGCTTGACTTGCGTAAAAGATAACAGCAGTCCGAGTTATCCGGCAACATGTAACAACGCCGGGTACTGTCAAATTCTTGTTTCCGTCAAAAAGTTGAAATTTTTGACTTTTACCGGGCAACGCCGAGTACTTTGAAAATTTTGAAGATGTTGACTGTATTGAAGAATGTTAATTTCTTGAAGGATGCTGATGAATTCTTGTTGAAAATGAAGTGGGTAAGGGACCCCGTGTTTGCTAGTACCAGAATCAAACCAGCTTATGGCCACCAAATGATGCGTGATGCCATATGATGATGGATGGTATCCGCATGTCTGGTTTTGTGTAGTGTGTAGATGTGTTCAGTCAAAACAATGTTCATGCAACAATAACAGGGCAATCCACATAGGACGTCAGTAAACTCACGACGTATAAAGTCAATGAGTCTTGAAACAGCCGTTGACGTTTTTTCTTCATTATTTATTGTGGACGCCACAGTGACAAAATGGTTACGCAAATGTGTAGGCACATCAAACAGTCATTATCACAGCAACATTCAATACAGCAATGGACGGTAGACAGCATTACAATGATGAGTCAGATGCATGTTATATTTCATAGTGCTGTAAATGTAGTCAGGTGAAAAACTCCATCCTTTTCTATAACAGCCAGGAGATAACCAGATGTATGAGATCAGTTCACTCTCCTTAGTTTGACTTCAGCAAGACAGACACGTCTGCCGAAGTATAAATAATGTCCTCAACAATATCCTCTAGATAATAAAGGTTTTCTAAACCTAGTTCATTTAACATAGTAGCAAGTAATGGTCCTTGGAACCTGCATCAACCGATGCAGTACAATGCAGCGACATGTGAGCTGGGAAAGAACATCTCGTGACGACGACTTTCGGAGACAGGCTATGAATCGAAATCGCTCACGACCCAAAATCAATAGAGTTAATGAAAAAGTCAATTTACCTTGCTTTCATGAAATACACAGAAATATCACGCCTCCCGACATGTGGGAAAACACTAGAGGAATTATCTCGACTAAACGAAATATCCATAAGAGGACTACACATCCCTGACAGAACAAAAAAAAGCGGAGATCCCCTCTTCAACGAGGCATCTCTTTCGCCATTCCAAATCGCTCACTCCCACTAGTGGTGGGCGGAAACCGATCGACCAAACAACAAGACAAGTCATGCGCAGTCCAGCGCAAAAATGACCACAGCTCAAAAGTTAACTGCATTCGATACTAACGCGAGAAGACAAATGCTTACCGAGAAAAGTGACTATAGATTTCAAGCAGTTGTTGCCCTTGCGTTATAAAACAGATATTGAAATAAAACGATGTTGCGAGAATTTATCACGCAACATATATGTATCGTTGTTAGATATATGTATCGTTGTTAGGTGTAAGGAGAACAATTATATGTACACTTGTACAGCTGTTTACATCAAACATAAAACTTACAATTTAATAAGTTTTTCGTATTAAAGCTGTTGCCATTCAGATAAGTTTTAAGATTTTCCTGAAATGTCCACGTATGAGGAGAGAAAAATAAATATACCTCTGTTTTTTTTCCACAGGGTACTAACTGTGGCTTTATATGTTCTTGGTCACATTAACACACACACAAACAGATAAGAAGACTATACTTCTAAAATGATAAGAACAGTCATGTTTATATTGTTTATGCTCACTGTTATTGTAACGCCGATACAGAACGAACATGTAAATTTGTATTTCTGACTGCATGTTTGACTATATGTACGAGTATTACAGGTAAACTGTGTCTGACAGTGTGACCAATTGACAGAGAGAAAACAAAACATCGGGCAAAATAAGGGGTGGACCTTCAATTCTGACAAGAACAATGTTGTAACCGTGGAGGTCGACCTCAGTATTTAAATATTAAAAAATTAAAAGATGTAAGCTTATACTGGCTAAGCAAATTTGTAAATGTCACAGAAAGAAGGCGGCCGATATTATAGTAACATGCTGATATAATACTGCGTAGTGATCAGGTAGGCAGGCAGGCACGTAGGCATGCAGCAGACAAGCAGATAAAAGTTAGACAGACAGACAGACAGCCGGACCGACTAACAGGCAGACAAACAGACAGACAGACAGACAGCTAGATAGCTAGATAGCTAGATAGATAGATAGATAGATAGATAGATAGATAGATAGATAGATAGATAGATAGATAGATAGATAGATAGATAGATAGATAGATAGATAGATAGATAGATAGATAGATAGATAGATAGATAGATAGATAGATAGATAGATAGAAAGAAAAAATGTGTATGCAATAGATGTATAAAATAACAAGCAACGTGTTTTGTGACAGGACTGTAAAAGTTTGAGATCACCCTGCTCAAGAAATCGAGAATGTTGCCGAGGCATGTCCTGCAAAGGTGCTCCTAGAGAAAAAAATACTTGTAAATAGTTGATACTGTGTGTGCTAACATCCCGCGTAAGTGTTACTGTACTGTTTTTACAGGCTTTTCTTTAGCTCGCAACGTATGTCACTCTCTTGTCCCTCTATTGTCACCTTCAAATCTTGCAGTCGATTTTTCAATCACTTCCAGATGGGCAATAGCTCTGAAACTTGGCATAGTTGTGTATTCCCCATGACAATACAACAACTAGTCGTAAAAATAATAAAATGAATAAAATTAAAATTAATATAAATTTTTATTTTTTTGTATTGTATCATCACTGAAATTGGCGATAACTGCAAATAATCTAGGGGTTTTCTTTACAACAAGATTGTCTTTCTTGAGAGAAATATTGAAACTTCCCCCCCCCCCCCTTTTCCACACACACACTATGGCACGCGCGTGCACAGACATACACACAACTGACAACTACATTTAAAAAAATGTAATTTACAACTCTTATCAAAATTTAAAAAAACAAAAATTTATCTTTCCGTGTAATATACTGAATAATGAAATCCGCCTCCTGTGCTCTGGACTCGTTTATCGCGAACTGATAATGTCATTAGCGGATCGATTACATTTGACTTAAATTTAAAAAAAAAAAAAATATCACTGAAAAGAAGAAAATAAAATATTATTTAAAAAAAATATTTTAAACACAGGCTTTTAATGCACTTAAAAGCCACAAATAATATTTCAAGGAGTTTATAGCTTGCAGTCAAAAAGGCGCATAAGGCAGAAACCATGCTCTCCAGGTTGTTCGTTGTGACGCCACTCCTCTTAGCTCTTGCACATTATTTAGGCCCAACGTTCTTCCTTCTCTTATTATTGTTCTTCTGAGTGTTTCTTTTGGTCTTCCTTTTTTCCGCTTACCCTCAGGAACCCAAGTGAGCGCCTGTAGTGGTATTCTGTTGTTTTGCATTCGTAGGACATGACCGATATATGACCATCGTCTTTTCCTTATATAGTCGGAGACATATTTCTGCCTAGAGTCTTCTCTTATTTGTCGATTAGTCTTGAATTCTTTCCAACTGATGTTCATGAGTTTTCTAAGACATTTGTTCTCGAATGTATTCAGCTTGTTCTCCAATGATTTTGTTATTTTCCAACTCTCACAGCCGTATGTTAACACTGAGATAACATTTGAATTAAACAGACGAAGCTTGGTATGTATATTCAATGATCGTAATTTCCAAATGTTAGATAATCTATTGAAGGCGCTAGCTGCCAAAGCAATTCTAGTATGGATTTCTCTTGTTGTGTCACCATCCTGAGTCATTTTACTGCCTAAAATTGAAACTTTCAACTTTCTGTAGTTTTTCCCCGTTCAAGATGATATCAAAGGTCTCGTTAGAAAAGTTCATAGCTTTAGTTTTAGAGGCATTTATTTGGAGACCAATTTTAACCGAGAGATGACACAAATTATTTATTGCTTCTTGGGATTGTCTTGGTGTTGAACTTAAGAATGCTACATCATCTGCGAAATCCAGGTCCCCCAGGAATTTTCCATTTGTCCATTTTATACCCAATTGTTCATTGTGGGTATAGTTTTTCTCATAACCCAATCAATAGCTATTCCAAAAAGTAGTGGTGACATAATACAGCCTTGTTTCACCCCTGTTTCTACTGTAAACCATTCTGTATTCCCTTTATTTGTTCTAACACAACATCTTGCATTGTCATATAGCGCTTTGATTATATTCACATATTTTGTTGGAAAACCATAGATTGTAAGTATCTTCCACAATGATGGGCGGTGTAGACTATCAAAGGCTTTTTGAAAATCGACGAAGGTGATAATAAGTGGCGATTGCCCTTTCCACTGATTCTTCTATAATTGTTCTTAGTGTGAATATTTGATCAATACATGATCGTTTCGGCCTGAAACCCGCTTGTTCTTCTCTGATCTTTTCGTCAGCATGCAATTTAAGTCTTTCTAACATCATGCAACATAATAATTTTCCAGGTACTGATAATAGAGATATACCACGCCAGTTATTACAGTCTGATAGATCACCTTTCTTCGGTAACTTTACAATAATACTGTCTTTCCATTGTTGTGGTGGTTGTTCTTCTCTCCATACTTCATTTATAATATCTAAAATTCTCAAGAGGTTGTTGTCATTAACTGCTTTAATCATTTCCCCTGAAATTTCGTCAACTCCAGCAGCTTTAAAATTTTTTAATCTTTTAACGGCTTGTTTGATCTCGTCCAGCGTGAATTCATCGCAAGTTATTGGCAAAGTGGTTGTGGATGTTTCATTATTAAAATCAGGTGTTACTGTTGGTGGTGGTCTGTTTAGCACCTCCATGAAGTGCTCAGCCCATCTCTTCATTTGTTCTTTTTCTGTTGGTATTGAATTCCCTAATTTACCTTTAACAGGTGTTTCCATAGCAGTAGGCTGGTGACATAGTTGTTTTGTAATTTGATAAAGGCACCTACTATTACCAGTTCTTGCAGCATTTTCAGCTTCTACGGCCAGTTCATTGATGAAATGTCTTTTATCTCTTCGAGTTTTTGTCTTCACTTCTTTATTTAACAAGTTATAAGTTAGTTTGCAAGATTCAACTGCATTATGTGTACTTGCCGCTAGTAGTTTAAGTTTTGCTGTTTTCCTTTCTTGTATTTTATCCCAAGTATCTTCTCTCATCCATTTTTTTTCTTTTTATGTACTAGGTATCCGGTGGTCGCTACAGCTGCTTCTGTCATTGCTGTTCTCAGTTGTTCCCATTTAGTATCGATTGTCTTGGTGGTGATATCGTTGTCAATTTTGCCTAAAGCATCGAAATAGTTGTTCATTTTGACATTATATTCCTTCTTTATATCATTTGATTGCAGTCTGTGTACATCTATTCTTCTATTTTTATTCGGTTGGTATAACTTCTTCAGTTTAATTCTCATTTTAGCTATGCAGAGGTTATGATCGCTTCCGATCTCTGCACCTCTGTATGCTCTGACGTCTTGAACTGATGAGCGAAATTTAGCGCTTATGCAGAAGTGATCTATCTGGTTCTTAGTTCTGCCATCAGGTGAATTCCATGTTATCTTGTGGATATTCTTATGTGGAAAGATGGTGTCTGCCACAACGAGGTTTGATATTTCACAAAGTTCTAGAAGTCTTTCGCCATTTTGATTCATACAGCCTATGCCATGAGTACCGAGATATCTTTGTACTCCATCGTTGTTGTCACCTACTTTGGCGTTAAAATCACCCATGACTGCTATTATGTCATGCTTGGGTATTGTGTTGATGGTACTTAGAAGTGCTTCATAGAAGTCATCTTTTGTGGTATCAAGAGCGTCGTTAGTTGGTGCATAACATTGTACAATTGAGAGCTTGAAAAATCGTGTGTGAAATCTAGCTAATATTAGCCTCTCATTGATAGGTACCCAGCTGATAAGCGATGCTGCTGCTTTCTGTGTCATTAGGATGGCTACTCCCTCTGTGTGACGATTATCATTACTACCAGAGTATATAATTTGCTTTTTTTCTTCTGAAATATATTTTATGCCCTTCCCCGTCCATCTACACTCGCTGACACCCAATAAGTCCAACTTATAATTATCCATTTCTTTAATTACTTCTTCCAATTTTCCGTCTTGATACATAGTTCTTACATTCCAGTATCCAATTTTAGAAATCTCCTTAGCCCCCAAGATATCTGTTTCGGTAACAATAGCTTGTTTTACGATAGTGAATTGTTAACTCACTGATCAACCCTCCGATCCAACCAACCGACCGATTCAAGGGTTTCGAGGTCAGTTATAGGAAAATATCTACACCACTAGATACTCTGGTGTATCTTTATTCTATAATTTAACATAACATGGTGATATCCATCGAAATATATGATCTATTTAAAAATCAAACTCACGTGTTCCCATTTCGTTGTTCAATTTTCTACCCACACTGCGCACCTCGCTTGCTTCTTCTTTGTAGCTGATCTTGCGAATCTAAATCTTTTTCGCTTTTTTTTTAATGGTTGCGGGTTTCGCCTTGTTGTGGCGAGGCACGTTCTTTTCAACCTAGACTTAATAAGTCATTTGGTTATATCACAGCACAATTTGCCATTCAAAAATAAGTGAACTCTGTTAACTGAGGCGATGTGTTTTTAAACTCTAAGCCCTGAAAACGACTACTAGCATCTATCAGCTAGCAAGAAAAAGCACTGAAAAGTACTGCTAACCCGATCAGCGTTGATAGATACTAAACTCTGACAAGGGCTAACATTATCTATCTGCTAGCCTAAAGCCCTGAAAAGGACTTGCCCTAAAAATGACTCGCCAGCTACGCCAACGCTGACCGTACTTCCTAATGTTCAGCAAACACCGGTTGTAGTGAACTCTTAAGCAATCTAAAAAGATTGCTAGACTGTCCAGCGTTCATCAATATCAAGTCCTAAAAAGGACTAACATTATCCATCTGCTAGCGTGAAGCCATGAGAATGACTTGCCCTGAAAATGACTCTTTTTCGCTGGACCACCACTCTCTTTATATATAGGCGGCTTGACCACATCACGCACGGCGTAGTGCGCGCGTAGGGATTGGGTCACGAAAGAAGTAACTCAAACATAGCTATAGGTGCTCTTGAAGAAGCGAAAACACCTAAATATTTAGGTACGTTATTATGACCCCGTCACAGTTATATGACCGAGATAAACGTGGTTATGTGCCTGAGATAAATTTGGTTATATGACTGAGATAAATGTTGTTATGTGCCTGAGATAAATTTGGATATGTGACCGAGATAAGTATGATTCTGTGCCTGAGATAAATTTGGTTATATGACTGAGATACATGTTGTTATGTGCCTGAGATGAATGCGGTTATATGACCGAGATGAATATGATTCTGTGCCAAACATAAATTTGGTTATCATGACTGGGAAATCTGTTGTTTTAAGCCTGAAATAAATTTGATTATATGACCGAGATAAATGTGGTTGTGTGCCTAAGACAAATTTGATTATATGACCAAGACAGATGTGGTTTTGTGCCTGAGTCAAATTTGATTACATGACAGAGATAAATGTGATTATATGCCTGACATAAATTTGATTATATGACCGAGATAAATGTGGTTATGTGCCTGAGATAAACATGGTTTTATGACTGTGATAAATGAGTGTATAAGACTGAGGTAAATGTGGTTATATCTGAAATAAATGTGGTTATATGGCTGAGATAAGTGTGGTTATGCTATTTGTGGTTATGTCACAGAGGCAAATTTTGGACCGAGATAAATGTAGTTATATAACTGACATAATTGTGGCTTTATGACAATGATAAGTGTGGGTCGATTACAGAGGACAAGATAGATGATACAACATTTTATTTTGGCTTTTTACTCAGGGCTTGCCTTAGACTGATTTAACCTGTTTGATCCAATCGGGCCCCTACCTCACAAGGGCCCCGCAATTGGGTTCCCACCTCCAACATTGAAAAAAAATAAAATTAAGGAACGAAGATTATTTCAAATTAAATAAAACGAATAAATGAATTACACTGTATTGAAAATAAAAACAATATCTAGATCTGTTAGAACAAAACTATAATGTTAAGTCCACGGCGCCACAAGGGCGGTCCTAATCGGGACCTGCAACTACTAAGGCCGGCCCTGCTTGTAGTCAGCTCTTAATGTTCTTTCATTTGGGTTAACTTTACCAATGAGGACTGTAGCAACATATTATCTGAACCGTCTGTGTTGAGATGTTAATATGTGTGGACATGATCCCTGTTTTAGTGATACATCCTCTCAGACTACGGAGGGTTTCGCCGCCCTATGTGCTTCACCTTGAATTAGTGCAGTGGTCCCCAAACGTTTTCGGGTCACAGACCCCTTGGCTTTCAGAAAACATACCTAGCGCTCACTCCATTTCTCATCTTTCATATCTCGTCCACTCCTCACTGGATATTTGGTTATATCTCAAATCCACAACATTTGTATTTTCGCGAACATCGGAACGCAATATTTGAATAGGATAATGCATATATTACTGTTAGCAGTACCACCTGTGACACGAATTGCCTCCCCTGCTTTGCAGTAGTGGTCCAACAATGGCCAAAACTCAAGAGTATCTAAACTAGGTCGTCAAAGGTGTTTACCTTCGCACAAGATCACTCTTGGCAGAGATGTAGATAGAAGGTTAATGGCGCTTCTATACGAAGGTAGCGTTCACAAGATAATTCAGAAGTCAAGAACCATGCGGCATAGCGCTGAGCAATGGTTAACTTATATCTGTCCGTCGCCTTTTGTGAAGGAATTAATTAAGCAATGGTTTTAGCCCGTTCAAGCCCCGAGCTGAGTTAATTCAGCGAATTTCCTCTTATAAAGGTATAGCTCTGTTTAGAGGTAAATATATATCTAGATGTATATATATTAAATATTCTGGCTCATACGTTTGCTTTCATACATATAAAAAACTGGAGCGACTATGATTGTTTAGTTTTTTAAAAAAACATGTAACAATTTTAATAATGAATTAGTCTTTAACAGTTAAAATAAATTTGGAAAGATTGGTGACATTTTATATTGGAATCAAATTTTCTCCTCACGGAGATTAAATAGAGGGTTTTATTAATGTCCGTTGCTTTCGCCTGTTAATAATAGCTTGTCTTCGTGAGTCCTGCCGCCGTTGTATCGGCACTTTTCTTGTGATGCGGGCACTTCTTCACCTAACTCGTCTTATATAGGTGGTCAGTGTTGATTCCCTGCTCTCACAACTAAGGGCGTAGAAACGTCAGTCTTGCCGCTTCGTCCTCGAACGGTCTTATAGCTTCGTTCCACAAACTATTGGACAAAATAGGAAACAAATGCCTCTGCTAAGTACATTTGTTTGAAGCACTCTGACAGGCTCACTCTTCCGTTGTCCACCACCAATATTAATCTCTCATAAGAACTAAATTCTTGAGCACTGTAACTGTCTTTTTCTCTCTTGTAGAGGTGATCACTTGCATAAGACAGCATACATGTTGTTAGGCGTGTAGTGCTAGCGTATGATGAGCTGAGTGTGGGTGCGAATGAAGGCGCGAATGTGTTTAGGCTCGTATATGTGGTGTAATGCAACCCATACACTCACATGCAGTAGTCAAGGATGCTTGAACACTGCTGGCACGTTTCAAAACATTTATTGACGACAACACACATAGCATCAACAGGAACAGTCAGTGTAAACAAGGTCATGCTGACCGGAAATCGTTAGGTATACATCAGGCATTCACAAAGGGCTGGTAAACATTCCAATATTCGTACATGGTCAATAATAATGTTCTTCGATGACAGTTCGTAATGCCGCTTTGGTATCTCTGACTAAACGCGTCACATACCTTAATCACTTTGACATACAGGTACAACTCGGCATTCCCCGCCAATTGCACATTATCAGGCTGTAATATATTAGCCTTAACACAGGCCTCGTTATGGCGTCATTTGTGTACTTCTTCTAAGCAGGTTTAACATCAACCCTGCAGTAATGCTTATGTAGACATAAATACCGCCAATCTGCGGTTCCCACAATATAACTTCGTCACTGGACTTCTGGATAATATAAAGACTAATAGTCTTGGATGGCTACCTTGAGCACAACAATATAAGTTCTGAAATGTAAGACCGGTGAGCTGTAGTTCACAGACTAGGTAATCTTCTAACATGTTCTGCCACCGAAAGCGTAATAATGGAAAAAGTCGGTATTACCTGGAACCGAATCCTCAGAACATAATAAGGAACTCTGTCGTCATTCCGACGCACAGAGATTCACTGGGGAGACCTGCCAACGCAGTCACTTCGAAGATTTTTCACGAAAAAACACAATGGACATTCGTCCCTCGGAAGCCAGCTTACATCCCGACCTGACGGAAGTATCAACTTCGCGCTTAAAAAACCTGCGCATGGGCACTCGTCCGTACTGTTTACCTTTGACCCTATCTTCATACAGGTCAAACCCCAAAGGATGAACGAACAGGGAAGAAAACCCCTAATCAACCTGACATTGCAAGGTAAAGACACAATTATTCACCTACACTAGGGTGAAAAAACATAAGCAAATAACTTGACATATGACTCCGTCGAAAATGACAGCAACATATTACTACACCCCCCCCCCCCCCCCCCCCGTTAAAAAATGGTACATTTATTTTTTTTTAATATATCTATGAGCAAGACAGCACAAGCATCAATTATGCGCTCATGAAAGAATGAACCTAATATTAGGTACAATGGACGCACAAATAAAGCGTCTGAAGAGGATACAAATCATCTCCCAACATAAGAGAAAATATTTCTCAAAGCAAAACAAATTCAGGAGGTATCATTAAAGAACCTGAGTTGCTGGCAATACCAAGACACATATCAAACATTATTAAATACTATAATTATAGCAATATACAAATATCATGAATTACAATGCTATATTAGCAACATATCACTAATGGATGGCCAAAATCGAATTTGTTAAATTCTTTATACATCATCCAAATAGTAAAACATTTGTATTACAATATATTAGGATATTAAGGACAGACCTAAGTCTGAAAGTGTATCAGGACAACTAGGACACAAGATTTAATTGGAATCATGTGGGCATCTAGACAATATGTCCGCCATCACATTATCCGTACCACGGATAGCTCGCACCGTGAAATGGAAAGGCTGAAGAGCAATAGCATAACGAGTAGATCTCGAGCTCTTCAAATCCTTACTTTGCATAGCCGTAAGAGCTTTTTGGTCGGTTTCCATAAAGAAATGCGCGCCCAGAAGGAACCTTTGCAGCTTAAGAATGGACCAAACCATAGCCAACAATTAACAGTCTAAAACCGAGTAATTCCTTTCTGCCGCATTTAGCTTCCTAGAGATATACATTACAGGATGCAGAGTTCCTGAATACACCTGCATTAGTGCCGCTCCAATCCCAGTGGAAGAGGTATCCCTACGAAGGACAAAAGTCTTATCAATCGTTGGAAGTCTTAAGATAGGATGAGATGAGAATAAATTCTTAACCTGATCCAATGACGATTGGCATTCTTGGGACCAACGCACCATATTAGGAGAACCTTTCTTCAACAACGTTGAAAGTGGTGCCATAATGGAGGATAGATTATCAATGAATCTTCCATAGAATTGTATTAATCCCAAGAGACTACGTACTTGTTTTTTTTTCTTCGGAACCGAGATATTTAATATCTTCGAAATGTTTTGGTCCTCTGTCTTCAACAGACCATGACCAACCCGATGACCTAGGAAAGAGATTTCACTAAACCCAACAAAGGCTTTAGAGGGTTTTGATGTTAACTTATGCTCGCGTAGAGTAGATAGTAACTCGTTTAAACCCGAATAGTGTTCTTCCCAAGTATCACTGAACAGACAGATGTCGTCTAAATAGGCGATGACATCTGTACGATACGATAGAATTCGTCGCATCATGTGCACGAAAGTTGCTGGGGCGTTCATAAGCTCGAAAGGCATAAAATTCCACTGAAACAAACCCCTAGGTGTCGAAAAAGCAGTAAGAGGTTTGGCGTGTTCCGTCAGTGGGACTTGCCAATAACCTTTCGACAAGTCTAGTTGAGTGAAGAATTTAGCTTTAGAAAGTCTAATAAGCAGATCATCTAATAAAGGCATAGGTTCAGCATCGAACTTCGTAACTTGATTTAATTTGCGATAATCAACGCAAAGACGTATTTTATTGTCTTTCTTTCGAACAATAACCATCGACGAAGAATAAGCTGAAGTGGATGGTTCAATTATTTTCAATTGAATCATTTCATCCAATTTTTTCTCGACTTGTGCTTGAAAATGAATAGGTATTGGGTATGGACTTACTCTGATCGGATTACGATCAGTAAGTATGATGTCATGTTCTATGACATCTGTGTGTCCAGGAATGTCGGTAAGGACATCCTGATATGATTGTAGCGTAGAGGATACTTGACGTTGCTCCTCAAAAGACAAGTTCGAAGAGACGGCAACGTTTTTCCATGATTCCGTAGAATTAAGTGGAACAACGGGAAGAGGTAAGTTAACGTCAGAAAAAGTAGTTTCCTCATCCTGTATAACAGACAGGGATGTGATATGACCATGTTGGACTCGAGAATCGTCCGTCGCCTGGAAAATAGGCTGTAAATAGTCTGGTCGTTCAATAAATTCAGTAAGCATATTTATATGGAAGGTTTTATGCCTTCCATCAACATCGACAATATAGTCGACATCTGCAATTTTAGAGACTATAGTGTATGGACCTTTCCAAGAAATGAGAAGTCTGTTTTCCCTCGTGGGAAGTAAGACAAACGCTTTGTCTCCAGGACAAAGTTGACGTAAGCGTCTTTTCTTATTAGCGAATCGCCTAGCCTTTTCTTTAGCGAATTCTGATGATGAAGTAGCTAACCTGCATGATTCGATAATTTTCTCCCTAAGAGCAATAACATACTCATATGACGATTGTGTATCATCGTCAATATTATCGGCAGTAATCAGATCGTGTAGCAAGGACATAGGACCGCGCGGTTGCGCGCCAAAGACAAGTTCAAAAGGAGAAAATCCTGTATGCTCGTTGGGAACCTCTCTATAAGCAAAGAGAGCTGCAGGTAGGACCCTGTCCCAATCTTCAGGATGATCCTCCGTTATCTTGCCTAGTAAGTTCTTTAGTGTCCTATTAAGACTTTCAACCAATCCATTCTACATTGGATGATAAATACTACTGAGAGACCTTTTAATGTCCAGAGTAGCCATCACCTGAGACATAGTGTCCGATATCAGTTGAGTGCCGTGGTCTGATAGTATTTCTCCGGGAAATCCCAGCTGAGAAAATGAGAGCCAAAGAGCGTCAGCGATATCGACAGTTGATATGCTCTTCAGAGGAATAGCCTCTGGCCAGCGCGTGCACATGTCAACGCAAGTGAGGATAAATTGGTGTCCTCTGGCTGACTTAATCTTAAACGGGCCAATAATGTCTATTGCCATTTTCTGAAACGGCCGAATAGGAATATCTGCAGCCTGAATAGGTGCAGCATGTCTTGGACCTCTAGACTTGACCTCTTGACAAATTTTGCAAGATCGGCAATAAATTCGTATGTCTTTATTAACAAATGGCCAAAAGAAAGACGCAAGGACTCTAGTTTTAGTTCTGGAAAAACCCATGTGTCCAGCACACTGAGAATCGTGTGCATGCTGAAGAATTAAGGCTCTCATACATTTGGGTACAAGAATTTGCGAGTGCATAGACTTGTCCAAGTGTTGTACCATCCGTACCAATATACCATTCCTCATAGTGATATACGATTTGTGATTCGTATTCTGATTGGGATCCCCTTTCTTTGCGACAAGGAAGAATTTCTTCAAAGAATGATCCTCTTCTTGACGTTTAGCAAACGTGTCATGCGAAATCACCAAGTGATCATCTTGGCTATCAACTCCATTACTATCATCAGATGAAGTTGGGAGATTAAGAGCTTGAGCTCTTGTTACCACTGAATTGACCGCTTTGAAATTTTGTTCCTCCCAAATAGAAATTTGTTGCGGGGTGCATTCCTTAACCCCATGAATACGACCAATTATAAGATCCGAAATAGGATTAGGAAGAAGACACGCGTGGACATCTCCTGTAAAGAAAGGAGTGTCAATGCTAATGATAGCAGTAGGATATTTTTCCATGGTACCACCAAACGTAACACATTTGACCACTTTCCCGAGTAACAGCGAGGATCTATCAGAGACTGCCTAACCCCGACAGTAGTGCAACCAGAATAAAAAAGCACTGAGACTAGCCTATCATTCACTAGACCTTTATGCAAGATGAGAGATCCTCTCCCATCATGCGCAACTGTAGCAGGAAGAGCGGGAAGAGGGTGACCACAAATTAAGGTAGATACAGACGATGGCTCGAACAATGTTGAGCATTGGGGGCATTCAGTTGCTCTCCCAAAATCGAAAGCACAACCAGTGATAGCATTAGAGTTCCCACTATCATTTCCTTGATTACAGGCTCCATTAAACTCTTGTTGTGCAGAGTTTGCCTGTTGGAAAGCTTTTCTTTTGTTATATCTAGGTCTACCGCGATTATCATTTCCCCTGTAATTGTTATCATATTGTCTATTGTAATTATCATTCCGGTTTGAATCCCGGTTTGTATATTCACCATCGTCATATTCTTGACGTCGAGAATGGTTATCCCGAGCAGAAAAGCTTGGGTAGTTTTTATTGTGATAACCTTTGCGAAAGTGTCTAAAATTATTACCACCAAAATTACGAGAACTCCCATCTCGTCTCCAGTTCTTAGAAGAAGAACCATCATATGTTGGATTACTCTGCTTATGAATGTAATTCTGATTACTTTTTCTATTCCAGTTTTGTTGGGCACCCTGAAATTTCTTATTAAAATTAGAGCCATATGGTGCTGCCGAAGCAACTGGCAACCCTTCTTTCACTTTACAATTGCTAACTGTAGCATGGGGGTGCGCGGTGGCGTACTGGCAACAATATTCCTCCATGTCTTTTAAGTTTTTAGGCTTACGCTCATGAAGAAATGCAAGAAAAGAATCATTAACAGATGACAAAACCTTATCTCGAAGTAATAAGTCCATTAGGCCTTCATATGTGTTCTCAGTCTGAGACAACTCAACCCATCGTGTAAATGTACGACGTATTTTTGAAAAAAATTCAGAGAAATCTACTCCATTTTCTGGCAACATTGTCCTAAAACGAAGACGATAATCTTCTTCTTTTAGTTGATATTTTTTTAGCAATGCTGCTCTGACAACATCATAATTAGTCCTGTCATGTTCGTCTATTGTCATAAGAGTAGTCACTGTGTCACCTGTTAAAAAATCCATCAGTTGTTCAACATATTTTTCCTTTTTTACCTTATGCGCATCGCAGAAAAATTGGAGTCTATCTAGATAATCCGCTACGTCATCCTTTAAAGGATTGAAATGAGGTAATTTAATCCTACTAACAAACTCCTTTGTCGTACTCGAAGTTGTTTGATGAGCACCCGAACTCGCCAATTTCAATTTCTCTAACTCCAAAGTTGCGAGTCTTTCCTCATGTTCCATTTTTCTATTTTCAGCCTCAGCCTGAAGTTTTCTTTCCTCAGCAGCAGCTTGAAGTTGGAGTTTTTTCTCCTTAGCAGCAGCTTGAAGTTTTCTCTCCTCAGCAGCTGCTTGAAGTTTTCTCTCCTCCATTTCCATCTGGAATTTTCTTTCATCAGCTTGGGCTTTTCTCTCCTCAGCCTCTCTTTGATACCTTTTCTCTTCAAGTTCTAATCTTTTATTCTCAGCTTCTAGCTTTTTTAGTTCAGCTTCTGCTTTCAATTTAATTTCCTCTTTTTGTTTCTTTTCTTCCGACTTTAATGCCATGGCGAATTGAGCAGTTGAATATTCTTCCAATTCTTTACCAGATTTACCAAGGGTTAACCCTTGCTGGATGAAGAAATCCAAATTAGACATTTTGTCTAATGAGATCAGAAACCTGAAAAATTAAATAAATTACCTTATCCCACCTCAATGGGAGACAAGTCTGTCCTATTAGACTTGTGTACTCACTTCACTTTGTTTCACTCTCTTAGTCTTAGTCAAAGACCTTGTATGGTTATCTTGTTTATAATATAACAAATAATCACTTAAGTACCTGTGGAAAATAATACCTTTATATCCCACTCACTGTGGGCACAAGTCTTTTTTTATAAAGAACTTTCATATGTATTCCACCTTGTCTCAATCTTTGGACAACAAGTCTTTTAACAAAGAACTTGTATAAATATCTTATATAATAATATTTTATCAACAATCTCTATATGAAGAGTGTACCTTATTATTAATAATAATAATACATGACCAAGTATATGTATGTAGACTGTGTTTGACAATAATGTAGTACAATCATAAATACAAAGACAAAGGTACAGAACAATAACCGAAAACGTTCGCGGAAGTCAAATAAACAATACAGCAAAAAGTAAAGAAAATGTTACACAAATGTGTACTGATGACCGCGAAAAGTAAACAAGACAAATGGCAACACTGTTATAAACAAAAAGGTGTAAAGAAATAAACAAAAAAAAAGGAGAGACCTACAGATACAAACAAATGAAATCAAAACTGAAAAACAGAAAAAATATTACAAAAACAACGATAAGTACAGTTACATCACGGCTAACACCAATAGCAACAAATTGTCACTAGCAAATTTTCAATTAAGAAAATTGCGCCTACAGAACGCTATTATAAGACCACTATATCTTATAGACCGTGGTATCTCTTATAATAGACACCGCAGACCCACAGATCTGGCCTACCATAAATGTAAATTTCTGGACCACAGTGGAGACATCATAAATGTTACAGAAGAGCCCACGGAACTGGTCCACCAGAAATGTAACTGTCTTTTTCTCTCTTGTAGAGGTGATCACTTGCATAAGACAGCATACATGGTGTTAGGTGTGTAGTGCTGGCGTATGATGAGCTGAGTGTGGGTGCGAATGAAGGCGCGAATGTGTTTAGGCTCGTATATGTGGTGTAATGCAACCCATACACTCACATGCAGTAGTCAAGGATGCTTGAACACTGCTGGCACGTTTCAAAACATTTATTGACGACAACACACATAGCATCAACAGGAACAGTCAGTGTAAACAAGGTCATGCTGACCGGAAATCGTTAGGTATACATCAGGCATTCAAAAAGGGCTGGTAAACATTCCAATATTCGTACATGGTCAATAATAATGTTCTTCGATGACAGTTCGTAATGCCGCTTTGGTATCTCTGACTAAACGCGTCACATACCTTAATCACTTTGACATACAGGTACAACTCGGCATTCCCCGCCAATTGCACATTATCAGGCTGTAATATATTAGCCTTAACACAGGCCTCGTTATGGCGTCATTTGTGTACTTCTTCTAAGCAGGTTTAACATCAACCCTGCAGTAATGCTTATGTAGACATAAATACCGCCAATCTGCGGTTCCCACAATATAACTTCGTCACTGGACTTCTGGATAATATAAAGACTAATAGTCTTGGATGGCTACCTTGAGCACAACAATATAAGTTCTGAAATGTAAGACCGGTGAGCTGTAGTTCACAGACTAGGTAATCTTCTAACATGTTCTGCCACCGAAAGCGTAATAATGGAAAAAGTCGGTATTACCTGGAACCGAATCCTCAGAACATAATAAGGAACTCTGTCGTCATTCCGACGCACAGAGATTCACTGGGGAGACCTGCCAACGCAGTCACTTCGAAGATTTTTCCCGAAAAAACACAATGGACATTCGTCCCTCAGAAGCCAGCTTACATCCCGGCCTGACGGAAGTATCAACTTCGCGCTTAAAAAACCTGCGCATGGGCACACGCCCGAACTGTTTACCTTTGACCCTATCTTCATACAGGTCAAACCCCAAAGGATGAACGAACAGGGAAGACAACCCCTAATCAAGCTGACATCGCAAGGTAAAGACACAATTATTCACCTACACTAGGGTGAAAAAACATAAGCAAATAACTTGACATATGATTCCGTCGAAAATGACAGCAACAAGCACATAACGTAGCTCAATGAATATGATTAAAATTCACCACTATTCTTCTGTGCATTAAATGGGAAATGTGTCTGGACAACGTGAATAATGATTTGTGCCTAAATTAACATTAACAAGTTACACAAATCTCACAAAATGATATGCTACACTTGAGGCACATATAATGTAGTCATCACTCATCACTGCTCCAGCTGGAGTCTGGGGTCACCTCTGCTGTCGGGTTTTCAAGCACGACAAGCAAGAAACAATCACCAGCACTTGCTGTAGTGGGACATGAATATACTCGTTTCATATGTTGAGGTTGCCAGCCTCATTTATAACCACTAAGCAAGAAACATGTCAAATTTCACATTTGTAAAATAAATGTTCTCAACTTACCCCAAAGTTTTGGGTTATACAATCTCCTTGCACAGATTTAGACTGGTCGCAGCTCTGTATTAGATGCTTAGAATCAATTAGGTCTGGAAATTAGAGTTAATTCCTCTGACGGCGGGTGTTCTGCGAAATCACTGGCCTGGGAAAACTTTTGTTTAATTCCTCTATGACTTAGTCTGGGAAATTAGAGTTAATTCCTCTAACTGCGGATGTTCTGCGAAATCACTGGCCTGGGAAAACTTTTGTTTCATTCCCCTGTGACTTGTGATCAAATTCCTAGGTTTCCAGTCTTGTTATTTAAAGTCCTGGTCCCTTAAGTTTCCAGTCTTGTATTAAAAATGCGGGATTACTTGTGAATTCCAAAGTTGCCCAATACTCGATCTGTTACTTATAGTTGTGGAATTTCTATGTCCAATGTCTCGTTTTCTTTCTGGCTTTTAGGAGTCGCTAGTCTGACGTTTGCGCTGCAGTGTGTGCTGTGACTCCAATGTTGTTACATTTTATTTCCAGTTTCCAAGTTCCAAGTTCAGCTGTGTTCCGCCTAATTTTCCAATGAGATACATTGTATATTCCGGCCTCTCAAATCAACCAATCCAATAGAATCTCCTTCAGCATTACGTGTGTAGGGGCGTTTCAAGTTCAAAACATACCCTCACGTGTTTCAAAATATTACATTTAATATCCACGCGTGACCTATTCATATCGTTGCGTCAGACATCCGGCATCTTGTGCTATCTTCACAAACAAATGTTGTACACTGATACTGCCCCGATGCTATTGTCTGCAAATCTTGTTTCCAGACAGATTTAACTGTAATCTCGATACAGAACGTACATCGGAAGCGATTGCCTCATTATCTCCCGTCTTGTGCAAACATAGGGATAGCCACTAGCCACCTGCAGTCAAGTGGCGGACCGTCACGTTTAAATGGATCAATAGAGATGACCGTCTCTATCAAATGTGGGCAGACGAATGAAGCGAAAACTTATTAGTCGCTGATCGGTCAAATTACATGGAGTTATTACAGTTCTGCCTGGGATCGGCTCAAAGCAAACATGTGAAAATTAAAGATAGTCCCGTGGCCGATACTTCCGTAGGGGTGTGGAGTGTTAGAGACTTCACCCTACTGATCCAACGTAGAGAGCAAATAATAAATGAAAGGGCAAAACAAATGCCAAATAATAGCGATGAGTGAGAGGAAGAGAAAAATGAAGGAAAAAAATTGATACTGTCGGAGTGGACGTGAGATCGCACAACCGTATCGTCACACCCTGAAAAGCTTCTCAAACCCCCTGGTGCGCGTAATCATGTCTAGGATCTTCTACTATAAGGTGTTAACAAAAATGGGACGAGCAACACTAGGGAAGATAAGTATATAAACCAATAAAACGGTATTGAATCAGTTCTACAAATAACGGTTCACATGAAACAAGGGACGTTTCGGGTTTTACCCTTCGTCAGCCACAAACAGGTGACAAGGACAAGAATTACATATAGGTCCTACAAAAACATACGATGATGAGAAACATACACCAAATGAGAGATTCAAGCAGATGGTTGATAAGGCATAATGAACAAATGTAAAAATATGAAACTAGAGAAGTACACACGATATAGTTAGTAGTCACGAAACGAAAACAGGATAGCAGCAATGATAGTAGTATAGTATAAGTAAATAAATTAAGGGGCTGCTGTAAAACTGGTAAGTATATAAACAAATAAAACGGTATTGAATCAGTTCTACAAATAACGGTTTACAAGAAACAAGGGACGTTTCGGGTATATTTATGTATATTTATGTATATTTTATACTAGGGAAGAGCGGTATATTAGGGTTTATTCAGGCTGCATTCTCCTTTTAAGCACTCACGTCAAGGCCCTGTATAATCAAACTGCCTTTACATGTAATCGTTATATTAAGTATTATTGTTGAAGTTAGCTTGACAAGTCAACAACCATTCCCTCATTACTGAACGCCCCCCCTGTCGCACCAGTTTCCCTTCCAAACGCCCCAGGGGGCGGTACCGCCTACTTTGGGAACCACTGAATTAGTGAGACAGGCTACATTCAACCTGAAAGCCGTAGCTTTGAGAAATAAAGCGTTTATACAAACTTCAGATTACGTGTTTGTGTCGTTTGTTGTTCAATATATCTTTTTAACCAACTCTGTGTTGCCGTCAAGATGAATGAGTCAACATCTTGTAGAGTTAATGTCTTGAAGTAAAATCTGATTACCTTTTGTCTCATTTATATTCATGATTTTTACAGTTGTTAGTATGTCGTTATGTTACTAACAGACTGTCTTAAAGATTTGTGTATATTTCAGGATAACTAACTGTATGGATTTCTCACAAGTTACGACAGGCACGGGAAAACAGAAATCTACGACAATTGTGTTATAATATACCATGCGTAAACAATAAAGAAATCACTTGTCAGCATTCTTGTCTATTTTATCTAATGACTTGATGAATATTTCTTTTGTGTTATTCTCTATTTTCCTTGACCTGATGAGGCGCGACAGGATGACATGCGTTTTGTAAAAGGCCTATGCTCATTGGGGAGCTAAAGGGTATCGACGGATGTATATGACATTAAATAGGAGACCTGTCACAAGAGGTTAATTTATGTTGATGATGAATAGATAAAAAGCTGTATCAGATGATACCAAAATACACTTGCCAGATACGAGTTCTGGTCTTATAAGAAATACCCCAGTCTCAGAAATGAGCACTGGTGTATGGTTGTCATAGGTATAGTCAGACTATAAAGTAATCTGGCCCAGATAATAATAAGAATTACCAGACACTTAGTCGTCTCCTCTCTACAACTATCCTATGACGTGTTATGTTATGTCTAGGGTAAATAATAAACAAAAGTAACTTCAAACAAAACTGGAATGAGTTACTCAAGGCTTTGGTGCAATTAATTAATTTATTATATATACAGTAATTTCTTCTTTTCTTTTTTGAAATAAGAAGGATGGAATGCAATTCAGAATGATGATGAAAATTTACAAAAAGAAATGTGTAACTCACACAATTAAAGTTTTACACAGAGTGTCAATGACTCCTTCCTCTTGAGAAGTGTCACTTTAAAATCAAAAGTCACTTTAACTTATACTGTCACTTATACTGATATTCACTGTTGCCTTGGCTGGAACTAACAGTTCTTGAATCACTGTTCTTAAACTTTTAAAAGTAGTCATTTTGACTTAAGATACTGTCTTTACACATGCAGTGATCTTAACAAAGACTGCTATCATCATCTGAATTTTCTCTAAGTGTGGTGAACCATATATTTTGAGCTCAGTCCTTCTTGTGGACACTTATCTGTGTTGACTTCACCGTGCTGTCAATATTGAGTAGACGGGGGCTGGCAATTCCCATGCATTAGGGTTCCCAGACCTGATCTGAAGTATACTCTTGGGGATTGAATGCTTCTTTGGCTATCTCAGGTATACACAGTCTTCTGCCTTGCTGACAGTATGGTATGATATGACCCTCGATTCAGAGTTATACACAGTGCATCAAAAGTCCTGGGAGGCTGCACACACATACAGATCGGAAAGGTGCTTGGTGGCGAGCTCTGTCTTCTGTGTTTTACAATTGGCGGTGAGTGTTTGGTCATCCGCTTCTGTCCTTTTCATAACTTCTATCCTGCAATCGAGAGAGCACTGACGCCATAGGTTATTCGTTCGTTTCTGTGTCTGCAAAATTGGCTGAATCAAGCTGCGTGGGTGTTTTTGACAAAACATCTATTCGTTCTTGTTCCTTTATCCTTCAACCGATTTCCTTCATCTTGTGCTTGTAACAACCGGCCGATTTAGAGCTGTCGTTCTGTGTAATTTTCTTTTACTACAGTCCATTTTATTTTCTGATATGGCGAGCGATAATGAGCAGAACTCTGTGAGATTCCAGTGTTTCTGTCTTTAACCTAATTTATCTTGGGTTATACTGCACATAACACGAAGATATAGGTATCTGAGCGAAGCTTAGGCTCTCTAATATCTAACCTTGATGGCATTATTATTTGCAATACACCTGAATTTTCACTATTCCGATGGAAAGACAAACACCTGAGCACACTTTCTATTTCATCTATGTTACAGCTTCCAACCTACTAGTCTCGCGGTAAATGGCTTGCGGTGCTCTCATTGGCTAAAACAAACCTACGCGTTACAGTGTCCGCTGTAAATAAATATTAGACAAACATAAAAGTATGTTTCAGGCACTCGTAAGAAATAAAGAAGTAGAAAACTAGACAACAGAAAAACAACAGACGTGAGGGGCTTACCCAGGACTCGAACCCAGGACCTTCCGTGCGACAACCCCTCCTAGCTATGCAAGCGAATCACACTATCCTCCCTGCCATCTACGCATCACGAAAAAAATGATGCTTCATTTTTTTCAGAACCAGTGGTCCTAATGATGTCATACTTCCCCCTGGTCTCCTGGGTGGTGAGATTGGATGCTTAGCCTTCTCGGATAAAGCCGAAAAAATATGAGGTTACGTGTGCAAGTTGTGCACGTTAAAAGTCCCACGGCAGTTGGAAATCGTAAAGAGTAGGCTGTAAGGCCGGCTGCCCTGGCAAAATTTACAAATTAGAAACACACCTACCACAATAATATTAATGGAATGTGTGATTTCTATACACACATTGGGATACTCGCCGGTGCTACGGAGTACGTGCGCTGTGCTGAGATCCTCCTTGTGTGATCTAAGGGAGGAGATCGGAGCAATCATGAAAGTTGTCCGTGTGCAATGAAGATAGTTTTGCTTAAACATAGGACACACTGAGGAAACCTGTTGATAGCATTACAAGGCAGTCCTTGTTCTAGAACCCCCATGGCAAGAGAGGCAGAGGTAGACCAAGAAACACATGGAGAAAAGAGCTGGAAACAGATGTGAAAATGATGAGGAGAACGTGGAAAGAACTTGAGGTGATGGCACGAGATCGGAGCAATGATGGAAGCTGTCTGTGTGTAATGTAGATAGTCCATAAAACCAAACCAAACCTCAATACGTGTTTCATTTATCGCCAGCGTCTTGTTCTCATCTTTTGTTCTCGATCGCTTGTCTGGTTCTTGTCATCACTTCCACTAGCACTTGTCTGGTTTATGTCATCAGTTCCACTGACACTTGTCTGGTTCTTGTCATCAGTTCCACTGACACTTGTCTGGTTCTTGTCATCAGTTCCACTGACACTTGTCTGGTTCTTGTCATCAGTTCCACTGACACTTGTTTGGTTCTTGTCATCAGTTCCACTGTCACTTGTCTGGTTATTTTTATCAGTTCCACTGACACTTGTCTGGTTCTCGTCGCCAGCGTCTTGTTCTCATCTTTTGTTCTCGATCGCTTGTCTGGTTCTTGTCATCACTTCCACTAGCACTTGTCTGGTTCTTGTCATTGTCGCAAAATTGGGTTCAAGTCATTGAAATCGTGTTCAGGTAGATTTGTAAACCCGTCAACGATCGATTGACCGCTGTCAAAATAGCGGCGTATCAGCGAAATGGGTATCAGACAGAGGAAATCGCCAACGATAAATAAAAGCAGAAGGGAATCATTAGGAAAAGGGTTTCACATTTTGGTCCAGGAAAGGATTGTGTATAACTGCATATAAGAAGGACCGGTAGGAAGTTCTCATTTACGGAGATATATGCGTATTTCGGCTGCCCACAGTTACGCGGAAAAGCATGTAAACCCACTTCTGTTCTAAATATTAAAATCAACAAATAACAGTTTGGGAAATTACATGGATAGGAAGGTAGAGAATTATCAACTGTATAAAACTAGATAAGAGGGAACAATATGGATATTATATATGCCGAGAATGAGTAAGGCAAAATTTCAGTCGACGCACAGATCGGCTGAAATCACTGTTCGGGAAGGATTTTTCAGGCCTAGGTTTAAGCTGTGACGTCGGTACCCTCCGATACGTCCGCGCTATACGTAAATAAAGCGTATCGGTAAACTGAGACACAGACAACGAAAGAGGTTTGAGACAGACTGGAGGCAGAGTTTCGCCACTACCCATGAATTGTGAGCGGATCGCCAGAAACATTTTTAAGTCCAGTATCTGAAGTCTGAGGGTAAGCGAAATTATGATAACTACCGTGTATAATATTTGTTATTTCAGGTTCATATAGAATTCACAAAATATGCCTGTATAATAGTCATTGATATAATGTATTGTATTTTTAATATGATCTAAACATGTGCATTGTGGATAATTGTTGCTTGTACAAAAATTAATCACAAATAGCCCCACAGCCTAATGAAGATATATTTATCATATTGCTTTATCGCTTACGAAGATAAAGGCAGTCCCATGGCAGAGATTGTCATAGGGAAATGAAGTGTTAGAAACTTCATCATGAAAGATCCCAGTTTACGAGGTTAAGGTGACTAGTCCCCTTCCTCGCTGCCTTTGCCTTCCCTAGTTCGAGCGCACAACTTTGTACCCATTTACAGCTGGTAAACTGGAGTGTTCTACAGCCAGTGTCAGTAGAAAGCAACCTGATCACGTGGTCACTCACTTTATTTAATTATGTACTAATTTTGGGTAGATGCTAAGAATAGCATCAGTATTTGAATTTGTACTTGATATGATTTAGAAGGATCAAGTTAAAGATCAGAAAAGGATGTATAGGAGCAGAGTAAACCAGATGATGTTTATTACGGATATGTTAATATTAATTCTGTATCATTGAAATGATGTTACTTGCTATGACTGTATAACTTTGACACCTGAGGACTGACTAGTCTGACTTATGTGCTAGTCAGTTACACTTAATTGAAATGTTAATATTAATGCTATATCACTGAAAAGATGTCCTTACTTACTATGATTGTATAACTGTGACATCTGATGACTGACTGGTCTGACATCTGTGCTAGTCAGCTACAAGTCTAGCCAGATACTAGCCAAGGCTGATATGTTGCAGGTTCCCTGAAATAACTCAAACCAGGCTGTCCAGTATCAGAAACCTGTGTGGTTCATCAGAGGCAATCCCACAAACGTGCAGGACCCCAAAGAGTGAACTTCAACTGGTCTTCGGCATTCCTAGTGCTGGGTCTACCGATACTGATATATGCAACGGACAGTCCGTGTCAGCAGGATCAAGAGTCAGATAAGTGTCACTTAGGACACTGACTACCACAATATATGAAACACAGCAAATAGTCAAGTGATGACATTTATCAGAGGACTAAGAACAGTGATATATTTAAAATGAATGCAGTTTTCAGAAACTTTATTATCCAAGATCTTGCAGTCTAAATAGACAATAATAGGAAGTGCGTGACTTAATTTATATATATATATATATATATATATATATATATATATATATATATATATATATATATATATATATCTATATATATATATATATATATATATATATATATATATATATATATATATATATATATATATATATATATATATATATATATATATATATATATTTCAATGCTCTGTTCCAACTAGCAGTAATAGAATATTAGTGTAAATATTAAAATATTTTAACTGTACCTGAGGAATTATTCACTTCTTACAGTGTGGTTAAAGTGAATGTTCAGTTTAATTATCCCCTAGAATATAAGTAATCATAAGATAGTCACAGGGAGGAGACACCTTAAATCCTGGTACTACTTCTTACCAACTGGACCAGGGTTTTCACAGTCTGACTATTTTTATGATAAGAATACACCAGTGCTTATTTCTAAGACTGGGGTATTACTTGTAAGGTCAGAACTCTTTACTGGCATACTCTTACATAATAAATAATTTTAAATAACCTCCCGCTACAGTGGGGGCTCGTCTGCGGGATATATCTTTGATATTCCTGAGCCAACTTTCTATTTCTGCTGTGTAGAAAATTTTGTTTTGTAAAATTTTTTAAAAAGAGTAACATAGTAGGAAATAATTATATTTTTAGGAGTACCATTGGGTACAGATAAAGAAAGCTGTTTCATATATGGTGAAGTCAGTTTAATTAACTTTAATTTTAACTAAGTTAATTATATTGTAGTAAATTAGTTTGAGTAAGATCGCTTGCCCTACTAGACTACAGATACATCATGGCTGACTTGGTCAAATTTAGGTCTGCTACACTGCAGGTGGGAAAAGAGCTTGGCATGGATGGTGACGCTCTGATCCGGTATGTCACGACGGAATGTGAAAAGTACACCGAGAGAGAAGCAAAGCAATTAGAAGCAGAGAGAGAAGCAAAGAAATTAGAAGCGGAGAGAGAAGCCAAGATGGGATAATAAGGACAAAAACCCTCAGACTCAGGAAAATAAACCCTATAAACAGGGAGATAAGTGGTGCAAATTTTGTAAGATGAGCAACCACAACACTGATGAATGTGGGAGGAAAAAACCCCTTCATCATGCTGCATGTCTACAGGTGAGGACTTCTGTTAGGAAGGAACTGACTGTGAGTCAGAATAGCCTCCATCACCCACCTACCCAGGAGATAGTGACTGTGAATGGCAAACAAGTCACAGGAATGTATGACACAGGTTTGTCCTATGATGCAGTCGTGTGTGCATCTCTGGTGTGCCCTGAACAAATCACCACAGAAACAGTAGATATTCAAGGGCCACTAAAAGGAACATCACCCCTTACTTTACCCATAGCAAAGATTCATGTCAGTTGTCGCTATGTAGAAGGGGAGATAAATGCAGCAGTGTTAGATGATCCCTTTTACCCCCTAATGTTGGGGCGTAAATATGTTTTCTTGGGAGACCCTGTAAAACCTATGGTTATGGCAGAAATCCAGACCAGGTCTGACTCCAGGAACATAGAGAGGGACACCAAATTAACATTTCATTCGACTGAAATGAAACGGGCTCAAGAAGCAGACAGCACGTTGAAGCCTTGTTTTGGCAAATTATCAAAAACACATAAAGCTCAAAGGAAAGGACATTTCTATATGGAACATGGACTCTTGTACAGGAAAGCTGGCAGAGGGACGAAAAGTCATGGTCAAATTGTTGTACCATCCACATATAGGAATAAGGTTATAGGCTGGGGACACATATCAACTTTGAGTGAACACCTGGGTAATGGTGCCACAAAACAAAGAATAGCCACCCAGTTCTACTGGCCAGGTATTACGGAAGACATAAATCAGTATGTAAATTCCTGTCCAGAGTGCACCTATGTAGATTCAGAAAGTCAACGGAAGAGTCTTCATCAAAAATCTACAAGCAAACCAGCAATCAGGGGTACTCCCGAGATTTGCACGGGGGGGGGGGGGGAAGGAAACATCCCACACAGGTTCAATTGCAGTCTGAACCCCATGCGCTGGAAAAAAGGAACAAATCACGTAGCGAAAATCAAACACCTACGGATTTGCGAGGGAAAACCACATCCAACTATCAACGAAAAGAGGGCGGTAAACTTCATGGGAAACCTACCGAACCCTTTTCACCAGCAATAAGAGCCTGGATGAAAAGCCAAACAGGAAGGAGAGAGATAGTAAAGGATGAATATATTCCTGGAAAACAGAATGTGGGCGCAGATTTTCTCAGTCGCCATCCCACAGAGTTGGAGCAAGATAGAAGGAAGGAAAACTGACTTTGGAATGGTCGATTTGCAATTGTCTTGTACCCAATAGTTAAGCTAGATATCATCCAGCTTAAAATATGGGGGAGCTATGTCGCAAAATTGGGTTCAAGTCATTGAAATCGTGTTCAGGTAGATTTATAAACCCGTCAACGATCGATTGACCGCTGTCAAAATGGCGGCGTATCAGCGAAATGGGTATCAGACAGAGGAAATCGCCAACGATAAATAAAAGCAGAAGGGAATCATTAGGAAAAGGGTTTCACATTTTGGTCCAGGAAAGGATTGTGTATAACTGCATATAAGAAGGACCGGTAGGAAGTTCTCATTTACGGAGATATATGCGTATTTTGGCTGCACACAGTTACGCGGAAAAGCATGTAAACCCACTTCTGTTCTAAATATTAAAATCAACAAATAACAGTTTGGGAAATTACATGGATAGGAAGGTAGAGAATTATCAACTGTATAAAACTAGATAAGAGGGAACAATATGGATATTATATATGCCGAGAATGAGTAAGGCAAAATTTCAGTCGACGCACAGATCAGCTGAAATCACTGTTCGGGAAGGATTTTTCAGGCCTAGGTTTAAGCTGTGACGTCGGTACCCTCCGATACGTCCGCGCTATACGTATATAAAGCGTATCGGTAAACTGAGACACAGACAACGAAAGAGGTTTGAGACAGACTGGAGGCAGAGTTTCGCCACTACCCATGAATTGTGAGCAGATCGCCAGAAACATTTTTAAGTCCAGTATCTGAAGTCTGAGGGTAAGCGAAATTATGATAACTACCGTGTATAATATTTGTTATTTCAGGTTCATATAGAATTCACAAAATATGCCTGTATAATAGTCATTGATATAATGTATTGTATTTTTAATATGATCTAAACATGTGCATTGTGGATGATTGTTGCTTGTAAAAAAATTAATCATAAATAGCCCCACAGCCTAAAATTTGTACTTGATATGATTTAGAAGGATCAAGTTAAAGATCAGAAAAGGATGTATAGGAGCAGAGTAAACCAGATGATGTTTATTACGGATATGTTAATATTAATTCTGTATCATTGAAATGATGTTACTTGCTATGACTGTATAACTTTGACACCTGATGACTGACTTGTCTGACTTATGTGCTAGTCAGTTACACTTAATTGAAATGTTAATATTAATGCTATATCACTGAAAAGATGTCCTTACTTACTATGATTGTATAACTGTGAAATCTGATGACTGACTGGTCTGACATCTGTGCTAGTCAGCTACAAGTCTAGCCAGATACTAGCTAAGGCTGATATGTTGCAGGTTCCCTGAAATAACTCAAACCAGGCTGTCCAGTATCAGAAACCTGTGTGGTTCATCAGAGGCAATCCTACAAACGTGCAGGACCCCAAAGAGTGAACTTCAACTGGTCTTCGGCATTCCTAGTGCTGGGTCTACCGATACTGATATATGCAACGGACAGTCCGTGTCAGCAGGATCAAGAGTCAGATAAGTGTCACTTAGGACACTGACTACCACAATATATGAAACACAGCAAATAGTCAAGTGATGACATTTATCAGAGGACTAAGAACAGTGATATATTTAAAATGAATGCAGTTTTCAGAAACTTTATTATCCAAGATCTTGCAGTCTAAATAGACAATAATAGGAAGTGCGTGACTTAATTTTATATATATATTTCTAAGACTGGGGTATTACTTGTAAGGTCAGAACTCTTTACTGGCATACTCTTACATAATAAATAATTTTAAATAACCTCCCGCTACAGTCATCAGTTCCCATGACACTTGTCTGGTTCTTGTCATCAGTTCCACTGACACTTGTCTGGTTCTTGTCATCAGTTCCACTGACACTTGTCTGGTTCTTGTCATCAGTTCCACTGTCATCAGTTCACGTCTGCAAAAGTGGCCAGCAGACGTAATGACGTCACTTCCTGAAACCACGACAGGAAGTCGAACAGCGACAACCAATGTAACGAAATTTTCATATAACACTGACACTCTTCTGGTTCTTGTCATCAGTTCCACTGACACTTGTTTGGTTCTTCTCATTAGTTCCACTGACACTTGTTTGGTACTTGTCATCAGTTCCACTGACACTTGTCTGGTTCTTGTCATCAGTTCCACTGACACTTGTCTGGTTCTTGTCATCAGTTCCACTGACAATTGTCTGGTTCTTGTCATCAGTTCCACTGACACTTGTCTGGTTCTTGTCATCAGTTCCACTGACACTTGTCTGGTTCTTGTCATCAGTTCCACTGACACTTGTCTGGTTCTTGTCATCAGTTCCACTGACACTTGTCTGGTTCTTGTCATCAGTTCCACTGACACTTGTCTGGTTCTTGTCATCAGTTCCACTGACACTTGTCTGGTTCTTGTCATCAGTTCCACTGACACTTGTCTGGTTCTTGTCATTAGTTCCACTGACACTTGTCTGGTTCTTGTCATCAGTTCCACTGACACTTGTCTGGTTCTTGTCATCAGTTCCACTGACACTTGTCTGGTTCTTGTCATCAGTTCCACTGACACTTGTCTGGTTCTTGTCATCAGTTCCACTGACACTTGTCTGGTTCTTGTCATCAGTCCAACTGGCACTTGTCTGGTTCTTGTCATCAGTCCAACGGACACTTGTCTGGTTCTTGTCATCAGTTCCACTGACACTTGTCTGGTTCTTGTCATCAGTTCCACTGACACTTGTCTGGTTCTTGTCATCAGTTCCACTGACACTTGTCTGGTTCTTGTCATCAGTTCCACTGACGCTTGTCTGGTTCTTGTCATCAGTTCCACTGACGCTTGTCTGGTTCTTGTCATCAGTTCCACATTAATGATGTTCTCGTACCATTTCAACCCATCTGTTCTACGTTAGCATCCATTTATGACAGGTTGTAACTCTTAGTTGTTGTTGTCGTTACTGTTCTCAGTGTGTCACAGCCATATAGTAGTACTGGCGGAATGGCTTGACATATCTGAGTTGACAATTCTTTAGTTGAAGAAGCTACATAACACCCATAACACATACATACAAACATATGTGTAAACAGGGCCGTAGATACAGGGGGGGGGGGGGGAAATTATATTGTACCGGTACAAAAATAGTGCATAAAGTGTTTTTGTAAATTAAACCACCCCCTCCCACCCTCCCACCCCCCCCCCCCTCTTTTTTAAAATTCAGTCCTATCTACGGCCATGCGTGTAAATATATATACACACATATATGCATATATATGCACACACATATACACAAACATTTTACGTTACATATGCACTGGTTCATTAAGAGAGAGAGAGAGAGAGAGAGAGAGAGAGAGAACGAACGAACGAACGAATTTATTTTCGAAGGGTAAAGAATTGGGTGCGCAGGCCCGTCTAACATTCTGCCCTTCCACTCTCATTAATCTTGCATACTATATCCTTTCATTCCCACATGATGCTTTAAGCATTAATTTAAAGGCATGCAACATTATAAAGTTACCATAACAGCATTCATTTACAGTATGCAATCATAATTAAAAAAATGAGCAGGTTTTTTTTTTTTTTTTTTTTTTTTTAAACAAACAAGCTAGTAAATGGGGCAAAAAGTAATAATAAAATAAAATAAATAAAACAATAAATAAAAATAAATAAATTCTGTATACCGACACTCACTCATGCGGTCAATCCGTCTACAATTAATCTGTATTTTTGGTATGCGGGTACATTCGAAAGAGAGAGAGAGAGAGAGAGAGAGAGAGAGAGAGAGAGAGAGACAGTGAAAGAGAGAGAGAGCGAGAGAGAAAGAAATTGTAGATAAAGAGAGAGAGAGAGAGAGAGAGAGAGAGAGAGAGAGAGGGAGAGAAGAGAGAAAGAATGAAGAAAATGTAACAAACTAGTTCCTGGCGCCACTTACTGCTACAAAACAAAACACGCACACACACACACACACAAAATGTCTAGAACACAAAAGAAAATAGCACAATGAGGACATAAAAAAAACAAATTTTGTCAAAAGAGAGAGAAAAAAAAACTTAACAGCACGTCTCAACAAATAACAAAAGAACAATACACTCAACTAGACAACAAACCTTACCGCTCAGCTCGGAGCATGACAATTGAGATATAGCCAGATACTGCAGCTCTGAGGTGGCTGACTAGACCTTTATGTTTGTCTAATATTAATTTACCGTTTACAGGCCTCGGGTTTCCCTTCCTTATGTGTTATTAATGTTTATTCAATACCAGAAACCTACCCTCTGTTCTATACTACTGTCCTTAAGTCTTCTATCATTTACTGGACACAGTATCAAGGTCTTTGTCTTGTGTTGACTGACATATACTGTAGAATAGGGGAACAACAGAAGTGATTGCGTCATTAATAGGCTGAGGTGCCCATTGTAAACTTCCGGTGTTGTCTTGTGTTTTGCACTGATGACCGGTCAGTAAAGCATTTTTATTTGGGATGCCTAGCTGGCCGGGAGGATAGTGTGATTCGCTTGTATAGCTAGGCGGTGTTGTCGTACGGAAGGTACGGGGTTCGAACCCTGGGTAAGCCACTCACGTCTGTTGTTTTTCTGTTGTCTAGTGTTCTACTTCTTTATTTCTTACGAGTGTCTGAAAACATACTTTTATGTTTGTCTAATATTAATCTATCAGCCAGAGCAGTTTTTGTGTCAGATTCTCAGTCAAACCTTTGGAAAGTTCAAAATGGATGGCAAAGGCATGATTGGAAAACATCCATAGAATCTTCAGGATGTGGTGTGGATTTACTGTCACGGTCATGCAGGGGTACGTGGTAATGAGAAATCTGACAGACTAGCTTCGAGAGTACCTATAGTGGGGTCACTGGATATGGATAAGGGAGAGAAACTGAGAACAATTAATGATCGCCTATTAGACAACTAAACAGCAATAGACAAGTAAACAAAGTTAAAGACTGCTGGAATTTGGCATCAAACGTAAGGCTATATCACATAATTTTTAAGTCGATCTCTTGTCCTCTCCGGCAGCAGTCAGTTACATTTGTTGTGAGTACTGATTACGTGCACTTTTCAGTTGTCGGCACTTTTCTTTCTCTGCTGTCAAGCACATATTTGGTATTTTCAAATCGTCGTGCAGTAATACAGTCATTGTTACGACAGGTTTTATGATGTTAGCCACTTTTATAGTGAGCTCTTTTAAAGTTACGCATTAAAGGGTTTGAAATGCTATTATTATATTTTTATTTTTCGCGCTTCACGGTAATTGAACGCGAATTGGTAGAGTTGCTTAGATTTATGATGACGTTGCGTTGGTATGCTGACACGTGACGACATTATAATTGTACCCTTTGTATTCTATATTCCGTCCTAGTCAGACGTGATTTTGCAACGCTCCCGTTGATGATAGTAATTGTGTAGAGGTTTTTCTATTATATGGCACCAGGGTCTGCCGACTTGATATGGATACATATAACGTCTCATTTTGATGGATGAATCATTCTTCAGTTCAAGAATAGTTGCAGGGAGTATATTATTAATAAGTATCCAAATTATAAATATCGACCAGCTTTGGTTATTCATTACCGGATTACCGACATACGGAATCGCGAGTAAATAGCCAGACGTTGTGACGATTAATGAAGTAAACTCAGGAGACGCTCTTATATTTTTGCATGAACATTATGTATACTTGATTACTATGATGTCTTGTGGATTGCATATCGTAAATTAAAATGTATCATGTGGACTCGTACCACCTATGGACTTGTCAACTATCTATCGTTATTGAATTTTGATCATTTCTACCCCATATTCGTCAACTTTAAAGATCAGCTCGATTCTCTCCAACGAAACAAGTCAAAAATGATAAAGAGAAAACAAATAACGACATAGCCAGAAGTAATGAACGCTTTTTATTAATAAAGAACTATTTAAATATGTCAAACAGAAAAGACAGACTTCCAGGCCATAAGCACGCATAACAAAGTGGCTAACAAAGTGGCGGCGCAGCGTGGGGACGAAAATTTTTTCTTCCATTTCAATAGGTTATCAAATTGGATTCAGAGCGACAATTTTCAGTACTAAGAACTGTTTACAATTGCGATGCGCTCACGTGATTTTATGACACTTTGCGCATGACGACTCGAAGTCAAACTGATGTCATCACCTTTTCGCTGAAAGTCAAGTTGGCAGCCGTTAGCAGTCTTCATAAATGTCAAATGAAAATACTGCATCAAGTTTATACACAAGAAATGAATCAAGAAGTTCTGTCAAACAACGAATAACAGTTCGCAACACCTGTTTATGTCGTTGATACATGCTAGCATTGACCGGACAAAATAGTCGAGCACAAAAAGATAAGTAACCTTTGACGGTTCAGTAAGCAAATAGAGGTCCATTTGCTTTTGTGTAGGCATATCTATCTACTATTATTTTTTACATGTTACATTTGTTGTCAAATGCCTGTATGTTATTGTTATTTGTTTAAGCGGGTCAGTTGGCGGGAATCAGGATTTTTGTTATGTCAGTGGCAATTGACCGCAAAAATCCTGATCGTTCCAAAGGGCATATTTGAATATTTTCGATCTGCAAAGCATCCATTGCGAATACTGCGTGGCAGACTGTGTTTACGCCCGAATTTATTCAAAATTAGGTGTTTTTTAGTTGTGAAGTTATGTATACTTGTTGTATTTTACTGTCCTAAGTTTCAATTATATTCAGTTTTGTCATTGTTTGTATTCTAAATCGTCTTTCTAATCTTTCTATCATTTATTTCCACATATATATTGTAACGTCTGTTAATGTGACGTCATCATTTTTAGTTTAGTGAGATTTTTGACCTATTTTTTAGTTGGCGTATCTCGTCACTTCCGTAATTCTGCTTATTTTATAGAATCATTTTAATGTCTGTAAATTGTCTATTGTGGCGTAATATTGTGTTGTAACTCTTTCGTTTACTGTGTCTAATGTATTTTATTCATTCATAATTGATATTATATTGATAATAGAATAACATAAATATAAGATAATAATAATATAAAATGTATGATTAATTTTGCCTAAAATACTTGATGACTAATATGATGTCATCAATTTGCACTAGTAGTCCACGTCACTACTAGTTATTCATCATGAGTATGGCATGATGATATAATATATTGATACATAATTATAAATTTAGATCTTACCTTGAATATAGTAAGCATATTGAGGGGTACTTAGTAGACTGTTCTAGTCATAGTACTACGTTGGCCACTGGGCACATATAATTGATTGATTGAGTTATATTGTTGAGTAAGATTTATAGTTGACTAAATAAATATACTATTAAGTTAAGATGTTGACTTTAGAGCATTTTGTTAAACTTGGGAAAGAATTTTCTTTAAAAGGAGAAGCCCTGCGCGATTATGCAGTGGCAGAACTAGCCAAGGCGAAGGCAGAATTAGAAGAACAGAAAGCAATTGCTAAGCGAGAAGAAGAAGAACGTGAGGCCAAATTAACGCGTCAAGAAGAAGAACGTTAGGCAATTTAAAGCGAGAATTAGAAAAACAAAAAGCTATTGCTAAACAAGAGGAGATTGAGGGAGAAGCAAAGGAATATAAAATGAGAAAGGAACGAGAGGCAAAAGATGAAATGAAATATATTGCTGAAGAAAATAAAAGGAAACAAGAAGAAATAATAAGGCGACAAGAAAAAGAATTACAACTTCTTCGTCTAGAAGAATTAAGATTAAGAGCACAAGTTCCTACGGTTAGCAATAATGAAGGGTCACATACTACACCTTCATCAGAGCATAATAAGGGCTATTACATGTTTAGATTACCAATTTACAATCCAAATTCAAACGATTTAACGTCTTATCTTGCTAGATTTGAACAAATATGTCAGGCTAACAAAATTGATTAATCTTGTTGGGTTTTAAAACTTGAGGAATGTTTGGCTGGTGATCCATTAACAGCCATACGATCTATGGATTCTACAGGTCGTAATAATTATGATACGGTAAGGTCAATGTTGTTGAAACGTTTTCAACTCACTGAAGAGGGCTATAAGGAAAAATTTAAAGCCATGCTTCCGGATTCAAGCAAGGATTTTTCTGCATTTATTTCGTCGATACAGATGACTTTCCAAAGATGGATGGAATTAGCTGGGGTTAATAACTCATATGAGAAGTTAATGGATTTGATTCTAAGAGATAAAGTTTTATCTTCTGTTAGCAAACCCCTTCGTGAATTTCTTCAAGAACGAATACCTTCTACGTTGTCTGCTATGGAGGAAATTGCTGTTAATTATTGTGTTGCACATCAAGGGTCGTGTTTTGCAAACACGCAGTTAAGAGAACCATTACCAGTTGCTTCCAATATGTCATATCATGGTTATGACAGACCAAGAGCTCACAGCCTTGATAGGAACCTTACACGTAGAAGATATTACGACAATAATTATCATAGACAAAATAATTACAACAATAATGGTAACAATAATTTTTATAAAAATAGAAATGACAATATGAATAACAATTCATCCAGAGGTAGACCACAATTCAGAAACCAAGCACTTCACTTTAGAAACGACAACTTCCAACAAAACAGAACATGGAACCAACCTTACAATGGGACTTCTCATAATAATAATACATCTAACTGGAAAAATTGTAATAACAATTACAGACCAAGACATAAGAGTTACAACGGTAGAGGTAATAATAATAATAATTCAGTTACTCAAATTAGACAACGTTCCACCTCAAGAAACCAACATAGGTTTGACCATAATGCAGGGGCAGCATTGACTACCAATGCACCTCCAATTGTTCATAATAATGATATTCCAACGCATTCATCTTCGTCATGTTGTGTTGTTGATAATAATGTGGCAAATTTTTGTCCACAATGCAATGCTATTTTTCAGAAACCCTGCCATACATCAATGAAGGTTACACAGCCTATTCTTGCAATTAGCCTCACTGCAAATAATGGAACAGGGACATTGATTTTTAATAGAGTATTAGTCAACGGAAACATAGTTTCAGTGTTGAGGGACTCAGGATCAACCACCATCGGCATCCGTCAATCACTAGTACATCCTCGTTATGCTACTAATGATTTTGTAAGGTGTATCACTTTCGGTGGGACCATTGAATATTATCCCACGGCTATAATAGACATTAATACTCCATTTTTTTCAGGTAAAGTAAAAGTGTGCCTCCTTCAGAATCCAATTGCTGATTTAACAGTCGGACGTATCCATGGCAGCAAGGACTACACACCTGAGGAAATCTCAGAATGGGAAAAACTAAACTTGGCTACAGCCAATGCGGTGACAACACGAGCTCAAGCTCAGGAATTAAAAAAGGAGGATAATAGAGTTGTCAAAATAGATGATAGTACTGACAACGAGCCTAAGTCGGTAATAGACAGAGAGTCGTTTGCTCTCAAGCAAAGGGAAGATAATTCTTTGACGAAATTTTTTACCTTGGTAAACAAGTATGATGACATTGCTGTCAACAATAAAATTAAACATTGGTTCACTATTATGAACGGTATCCTACTTAGGAATTGTATGGACCAGAATAAAGTAAAACAACAGGTCATAGTACCATTATCATTAAGAACATACATACTACGACATGCACATGACTCCCAATGCGCGGGTCATATGGGCTACACTCGCACACGTTCTCGAGTGTTGTCGTCTTTTTTCTGGCCAGGAATATCACGAGACGTATCTTTGCATGTATGTACGTTCCTGTGTAACTTGCCAGGAAGTCAAGTCTCGTGGAGCGTTCCATAATGCTCCCATTCAGGCCTGCGATATATCAGTTCGTCCTTTCGATAAGATGGCAATGGACATTATTGGTCCTCTTTTGCCAACTGCAAGAGGTCATAGATATATATTAACATGCATTGATTTATGTACACGATGGCCAGAGGCCATACCTCTTAAGAATATAACTACATCGGACATAGCTGATGCTTTGTTACTAATATTTTCCAGACTTGGATTTCCCAAAAAATTACTTTCAGATCATGGGCCCCAATTTGTGTCTGACACGATGAACGAGGTAATGAAGACTCTTAACATAGGAAGGAGTCTAAGTAGTGTCTATCATCCCATGAGCAAAGGTTCAGTTGAGAGGCTCAACCGCACCATTAAACAGTTATTACATAAAGTTACTACCAATAATCCTCAAGACTGGGACATGGCTCTCCCAGCAATCTTGTTCGCTTACAGAGAGGTACCGAATGAACAAACCGGTTTCTCTCCGTTCGAGTTAGTCTTTGGTGCTCCACCAAGAGGTCCTATGGGACTTATAAAAGATTTACTACTCGACTCTGAGATGACTCAGGAAACCCAGTCATCTTATGAATACGTTATTAACTTACGTAAACAAATCATAGATGCTTGCCAAATGGCAACAGCTTCCTCGGAGGCTGCAAAAGACAAAGCAAGACAGTTCCAAAATAAAAATAGACGATTACGCCAGTTATTTCCTGGTGATGAAGCTTTCGTGCTACTCCCACGAAAAGATAATAAACTATTAATCGCTTGGAACGGTCCATATAAAGTGTTAGACAGAATTTCTGACGTCGACTACATACTGGACATTAAAGGTCAGAAAAAAATTTATCATATCAACATGCTGAAAGAGTTCTTTACTCGTCCTCAACATCTACAGTCTATTTTTCATAACTTAGACGATAAATCAATTGGTTCTTGCCAATATTCTAGTCTTTCGGTGATTCAGGAAGAGGAATCATCATTTCCTGAAATTCACACGTCTTTTCCTATACCTACATTACAATCTTCCGAGTCTTGGAGAGATGTAACTATTTCTCCTTCATTAACATCTCAAGAAAATAATACAATCTGTAAACTCCTAGAGACTTATTCTGATGTTTTGACTGACATACCGGGTCGTACATCAATCACTTCTCATGACATTATACTTAAGGACAACACACCAATAAAACTTCGTCCTTACTCAGTTCCTATTCACTATCAAGAGAAGACATCACAGGAACTTAATCAAATGTTAGCGTTAGGAATCATAGAAAACAGTAACTCTCCGTTTTCCTCACCTTTAGTTATTGTCAGAAAAAAGGACAATAATATACGTCTGTGTGTCGATTACAGAAAACTTAATGCTCAAACTGTGGCAGATAGTGAACCTCACCCTCTTATTGACGATTTACTTACTCGTCTATCGTCAGCAACATATTTCACAAAAATTGACTTAATCAAGGGATATTGGCAGATTCCCTTAACAGAATAAGCCAAATATTTTACCGCGTTCTCGACTCCACAAGGTCTCTACCATTGGAATGTCATGCCTTTCGGGCTCATGAACGCACCTGCAACGTTCATTCGCATGATGCGAAAAATTTTATCTTGCAGACCAGACATTATCACATATATTGATGCTATTTGTATATTTAGTTCTTCATTTGATGGACATTTTTTAGGATTAAGTTCAGTATTAGACATCTTAAGAGCTAACAACTTATCTGTTAGACCAAGTAAAATGCAAGTAGCTTTCCACGAAATAACTTTTCTTGGACATATCATAGGGGCTGGACGTATCCAAACCATTCCCCATAATGTATCGAAAATTTTAAAATTACACTGACTAACAAAAAAAAACTTTTTTTTTCTTTCTCTAACATTTCTATGTTTTTCTGGTCAATTTTAATGCGCTGTTTTTAAATCTGCAAACCGTTTTTCTCTATCAGGTCGGGATCTCTAGAAATACGCAATTGAAGTTTTTTAACAACGCATACAGTATTACAACATCATTCGTACAAGAAGTATAACAGTTATGTAGGCTTGAATTTCTTTGCAGTCGACTTTCGTCGGTGAATGGCATGTGGTACATCGCGATAAAGCATCCAACAATAATCGGCAAGCATGGTCACACTCCACCATCCTTGATAACGTGACTCCATTACGGCGATATCTTGATGGAATCGTTCTCCATGTTCATCGCTGAATTCGCCAAGGTTGTCAGGGAAAAAGTCAAGATGCGAATCGAGCAAATGGATTTTGAGGGACATGATACAGCCCATAATTCTGTATGCATCTATGCACTGCTTAACAATATGCAACATAGTCGACAGATTTGTGATTTTCCAGAAAGTTATCGACGATCGATTTGAATGCCATCCATGCGCGAAGTTCACTACCATGTAACAAGTTCTCGAATTGTTTGTCTGCAATAACTTTCCTAATCTGAGGTCCTACAAAGATACCTTCCTTTATCTTTGCATCGCTAACTTGCGGAAACTTTTCTCGAAGATAAGTGAAAGCTTTGCTCGTTTTATCTAACGCTTTTACAAAATTCTTCATGAGCCCCAACTTTATATGTAACAGTGGTAAAATGAAGCTGTCTTTGTTAACTAATGGCTCGCGTATTACATTTTTATGCCCGAGCTGCATACGATCCCGGATAGGCCACACCTTTCTTGCATAATGTTCCTGTCTGTTGCGGCTGTCCCATTCACATCGGAAGCAACAAAATTTTGTATACCCAGTCTGCATGCCCGTGAGAATTGCAATGACCTTTAGGTCTCCACAAATCCGCCATTGGTAGTCATTGTACTTTTTTTTCCAAACGTATAGCCATATTGTCATAAGTTTCTTTCATATGAACAGAGTAGGCGACTGGAATTGATGAAAAAAAAATTTATGTTATGCAATGACACGGCTTTTAGACTAGTCTTGGAAGAATCGATGAAAAATCGCCATTAGTTGATTATGTGCTCATGACCGTTTACATCTTTGCAATAGCAAATGTCATCACCCATCTCAAAGTATTGAACAAGTTCTCTGTGTCTATGACGAAATTTAGATATTGGAGTAATGGGCGCTAAAAGATTTCATTCTTTGAGTCGCGAACCGAGTAATTCCGCTTGTCCTTTGGTAAGAGCGAGATCACGTATTAGATCTGAAAGTTCTGAATGGTTAATTAAGTAAACACCATCATTCACCGGTATGTAATCTGAGTCAGAATTAGTTTCTAAAGCAGGTAAACTATCACTTTCTGATGGTTCATTTACGTCCAACGGATATTGTTCTGGTGGTACTTGGATCGGACACGTGATTGGATCATGAGGCACTGGTTTCGAAACCGATTCAATATTTGGATAAACCACAGACTTTCTAGTTTTAAAAGTGAAACCATGGATATTTGTCAAGCAGAAGTAACAATCAGTAGTGTGATTTGTATGTTCACGCCAAATTACTGGCACTCCAAAAGGCATCGACTTATGCTTCGGCGATTTTCGTAACCAACCTGCCAATGTATCGAACAAACTGCATTTGGCTGCGAAGATTTATTTGCATCATCAACTTTCGAATCGAAATAAAGTTCATATGCTTTCTTTAGTAATGGTGTAAAGTTATTCTGGTCAACACGATCGGTATAATATCCGCACACGTAACAGAACAGATCAGCCGAAATTCTACAACTTCTAGAAGCCATATTTTGCTCATAATTATTTCAAAATACAGTAACTATTTGAAAAATCGCGTAACATATGTCATGCATCTTTTAGCAGTATAAAAAGTAGAATTATGTTGCTTTTTATTAATTTTTAATAAGCTATATAGTAAAAATGAAACGGGGCAAATAACGGTTTCCCAAAAATATATTTATTCACAAATATCTTAAGAACCCGACGTGATAGAGATAAACGGATTTCAGATTTGAAATCAGCGCAAGAAACTGACCTAAGAACACTTATTCTTATATAAGAAAGAAAAATGTTGTTTGTCAGTGTTATCAGTTCCACAAACAAAGAAACAAATTAGGAGCTTACTGGGTCTTGTCCAGTATTATAGCAGATTTATACCCAACTTGTCGTCCATCACGGCTGTCTTGTCTTCGTTATTGAGGAAAGATATGCCTACGAAAATTACGTGGACAACAGACTGCAACAGAACTTTTAATAAAATTTTGACGACCTTTTCCAGGCCACCTATTTTAAGGTTGCCAGATACAAAAAAAATGTTCATTTTCCGTACAGATGCAAGCAATTACGGATTAGGAGGTAGCCTGTTACAAGAACATGACGGCGTACTTCACCCAACTCTCTTCATATCGAGAAAACTCACCGATGCTGAACTCAAATACTCGGTGATAGATAAAGAACTCCTCGCAGTCGTGTGGGCAATTCAGAAACTGGAACAGTTCTTACTTGGCATCCCGTTTATCATCCAAACCGATCAAAAAGCAGTAGCTTCACTCAGAAGAGCCAATCACAAGAACGCCAAGTTAGCACGATTTTCCATACTGCTCCAACCATTTGATTTTACAATAGAAGCCATTCCGGGACACGAGAATGTGGTGGCAGATTCCCTATCACGCCATCCGTCATCGTCAATTGAAGAAAACTAAGAACTCAATGAACTAAAACTCGTTATATGCTGGAAGTTATTCAGCCGTATTCAAGAGATGACAAACTTAAAACTCATAATGGGCAAAGACATTAAGTTGTTCACAGGCTGTGGAACATTTCGTTACTAAATTTCGGATTTAAAGGACTTAAGTGATCATGAATCAAATGTATGAAAACAAAACATTATTGAAACGTTCAGAAAACAATATTACTTTTCAAATACTCGCATGACATTATCAAATTCGTTCAAATTTTAATGGACTTTGGTTAGTGTCCATACGTACGTAGCTCAATCGATTTCTAACATTCTTCTATCAAGATACGATTGAAAATAGGATCGAACATACTTATACATACTTTCAAGTACTGTCATTTGAACTCAGGATCATCTATAGCTGCATGAATTATTGTTAATCGAACATTACGCACATGGATGGACTTCGCACAGCTTATTCGTCGGAATTGACACTAGTTATTTCAATACTTTATTGTGATTAAATAAAAGGAAGAGAAAAAGAATTTCACAACAAACAGTATCACACAATTAATTAATATAAGTACTTTAGTTAAGTAACTAGTGATTATTATATGTATTTTAATAACTTATGTTAACATAATTATGATATATAATTATATGTATTACGGTTTATTAGTTGATAGATTAATTGGGTTATATTTACTTAGATAATTTCTTCTGCACACACATATTCTATTCTAATCTATTAATTTCTTATTACTATCTCTTCATGCATTCTTAATTTTTCTTTTCTTTTCTTTACTTTCTTTAACAATGACACAATACTTTATTTTACTTAATTAGATTTTGATTCTATAACATCCTTCACACATTACATTTAGTTAATTCTATATTTAATTAGTTTTAGATTATGATGCTGATTAACACAACACACATATATTAGTTAAGACATAATTTTAGTTACATACATAATTATTTACTATACTATCTGACAGTTGGCATTTCTTTAGTTAACATAAAATATTTTAATGTATTTTGTGACATGTCGTATATTTGACTACGACCTTTGACAATGTTTTACTGAAAGCATCGTGGGCCGTATGTCGATGATTTTTAATTTTTTTCTAAAATAATTATAAGAAAAAAAAATCTATAGAATAGATTTTTTTACCCCCGTCGGTCAGGGGAATGTTACGACAGGTTTTATGGTGTTAGCCACTTTTATAGTGAGCTCTTGTAAAGTTACGCATTAAAGGGTTTGAAATGCTATTAATATATATTGCGAATTGGTAGAGTTGCTTAGATTTATGATGACGTGTTGCGTTGGTATGCTAACACGTGACGACATTATAATTGTACTCTTTGTATTCTATATTCCGTCCTAGTCAGACGTGATTTTGCAACGCTCCCGATGATGATAGTAATTGTGTAGAGGTTTTTCTATTATATGGCACCAGGGTCTGCCGACTTGATATAAATACAAATAACGTCTCATTTTGATGGATGAATCATTCTTCAGTTCAAGAATAGTTGCAGGGAGTATATTATTAATAAGTATCCAAATTATAAATATCGACCAGCTTTGGTTATTCATTACCGGATTACCGACATAAGGAATCGCGAGTAAATAGCCAGACGTTGTGACGATTAATGAAGTAAATTCAGGAGACGCTCTTATATTTTTGCATGAACATTATGTATACTTGATTACTATGATGTCTTGTGAATTGCATATCGTAAATTAAAATGTATCATATAGACTCGTACCACCTATGGACTTGTCAACTATCTATCGTTATTTAAGTTTGATCAATTCTACCCCACATTCGTCAACTTTAAATATCAGCACGATTCTCTCTAACGAAACAAGTCAAAAATGATAAAGAGAAAACAAATAACGACATGGCCAGAAGTAATGAACCCTTTTTATTAATAAAGAACTATTTAAAAATGTCAAACAGAAAAGACAGACCTCCAGGTCACAAGCACGCATAACAAAGTGGCTAACAGTCGTTATGTTCGTTTTCTCGCTTGACCTTGTTAAGAGTAGGCGAATGATCAACATTAATCGACAATCCTGTGATAAATATTCTCGCAGACCAGACCGCCTGTTTCACACGAATAATCGCCCAGCGAATTTGTTTAATCGCTGATAATGCGAGAGTGACATTCTCGTCCAGATGGTAATACGACGAACTGTGTTTACCTTGGAGTCCCAGGCGATAAATTATCGATCTGCTTGCAAGCATTCGGCAGACTCGACATGACATAATCGCTTCCTGAACGACTCATTACGAACATATTAGATTAGATAAAAATAAGCAGTTGTATTCGTAAATATTACGGAAATCTCACTTCCATATATGGAAGATATGACCTTTGCATTAACGCACAGAAATTTCCTAGTGGAAATATTTTGAATTACCCCACTAAAACACACACGTTTTGAAGCGATTGGAGGGCATTCGAAACATAGAAAGAACAAAATTCCTGATTGGACCCTACCTAAATCGTAAAAAAGTACTGCGGGGCAGCGAAGTGTAATATAACATGACACTTTAGTTAGTTTAGAACACTATGAAAATTCACCTCGTGCCAAGAAGACAACCAGACCTTGCCAAAGTTAAAAATAGCAGCCAATTTTATTTACCCAACCGCACATTGTTTGAGCATCTTGAGGACTTATAGCTCAGGAAAATTCTCACATTTTAACGCGGACAACCGGAATATAAGGAAACTGTAATACACACAGAAAAAAATGGGAACTTATTGCTGAAATAACAACACCCCAGACCACATGTAAGAGGCATCGGCAAGCTGCCTTAAACTTTTTATCTGAGCCAGCAGTCTGGGAGCCTAAAGATTGGCGTAGGTTGTACATTTTAAATTTTATATTTTCCATTATTAACATGTGAACTAATATGTATATATTGACATGGGAATATTAATATGTGAAAATTGCTAGTCCGCTGGGAGGACAACATTAGACAATCTTTGAAGGACCAAGGACTAGAATGGAACCAGGCCAGGAGGAAGACAGCCGATAGGATAGTCTGGCGCTCTCTCTTCCAAACCTCTACACCTCACGGTAGAAGGGGAACGACTAAGTAAGTAAGTAAGAAAATTGCTAGTAGATGACCAAGTCATTTGATCTGGCAACCTCAGCATATAAAATGATTTTTCATGAACCACCAGTGCCAAGGCTGGTGACTGCTTATTGCGAGTTTCTTACAGAGAAACAAAAGTAGAGGTAGCCCCAAGTTCCATATGGAGCAGGGAGTGAATAATGAAAGAAATGATGTGCACAATCTATATTATTAACATTTTCAAACATGGTAGATGTAAAGGGAAACATATTCAATTTATACTATTAACCTTTTCAACTAATGTAAAGTTAAATATACATCTATTCAATTTACATGTAAAGAACGCGTTCCGCTCAATGAGATTAATATTAATTCTCAGCGATGATAACAGTTCTGAGATAGATGGGATGGTAGAACAGGAAGAGGGAGACACATAAGTATGTATCGGAAAACGCAATACTCAAGAGGGTATTTGTTCTCTTCTTTTGTGACACTAGTTGGTGGTACTAGTTGAAGGAACTATCTCTGGAACAAGTGAGGGTATACGTGGCCTGAAGTCGACGCTAGACACCATCATCAGACGAGTCTTAGAGACGCAGGACCAGCTTGGTAGTTACTCCATGACACTTCTTGGAACGTGCTACAACTTTCAAACTTGACCACTAACGAGTGTGAATCAGGCATCCATCTACAAAGAACCACACATTAGCTGGAGGAGAACAGACAAACTCATTGGCAGCTAAGTAGAAACATAAAAAGCTGCCCAGTGAAATATCCAGTTTTTTAACGCCATAACATCACCCAGTAATGACAAATTTTTCTATAAGGAATTATTCATTTTTATAACTGTTAAAATATAATTGATTATTAAATTTGTTACTTGTATAAAGACAAAATCTAAAGTTGATTTAATCATTTTGAATGTACTACATCCGTATGCATCAGACAATTTCTTAAATACATTTAACCAGAGTTTTATATAATAATAAGAGGAATTTCGCTGAATTAACTCAGCTGGTGGCTTGAACGAGCTAACGAATTATAAGATAACCCTATCCTTCACACAAGTTGACGGCAGATACTAGAGTTAACATTTGCTCAGCCTCATGCAGCAATGTTCTCGCTTTCTGAATATCTTGTGAAAATTGCCTTGAGTTAGAAGCATCATTATCCTTCTACCTACAACTCTGCCAAGAGTAATCTTGTGCGAAAGTAGACACCTTTGAAGACTCACATTAGGTACTCTTGAGTTTTGGCCACTGTTTGACCGATACTGCAGAGCTAAGGAGAGGCAACCCATGACAAGCTAGCAGGCATGCACGTATGAGAGGGCCCATCCGTCGTGTATGCAACCAGCGCGCAACAGGAAATGATAGCATTCATTCATGTGATGAGGGAGACTGAGCACCTATAGGTTTGCCCGGAGTGCAGTTATATCGGCTCTGTTCAACAGTAATAATAACATGGAGCATTACAGCTATGTAATTCCGTACCGAAATCAGTTTGCCCTGCTGTATTCTCATTACGACTATTAAAAAAGTAAAGTAAAATTAAGATTTACACAGAACTAGATCAATGAAAACTCATCAATCTTTTCTATCTGACAACAAAGACAAACGCAATAACAAATACGGCATATTTAGCTAGGCTTATTGTAAAACATAGAACAATGGTGCTAAGCCATCTTGTGAACTGTAGAATGGGGTCTTGAAAACACGCCCATAAATATCGTGTCAAATATGTACAAGCAATTTGAACAATCTTCGTGCATTCAAAACGTCTTGACTTTACATGACAGGAAGCCACCGCTGTTTTTATAGTGTAGGAATAGTCAGAGTTGTCTTCAAGTCTTTCCAACCAAGTCTCAAGTCGAGTGTCAAGTCTCTTAGTATAAATCTAAGTCGAGTCTCAAGTCCCCAATAGTAGCATTCACGCCGAGTCTCATTTCTTTGTTTACCTATGACTGTTTATAGCCACATTCACACTGTAACGAACAATCACATGAGTCACTATAAATAACAATGGAAAATAGTCATCTCTATTTTTGATAGTTTTATTATTTTATGCACTGGCTGTTTTTTTATTTTATTTGATCAAAGTTATTTTATTTGTATTATATTTTAGAAATACAGTCCCCCAGCCTACAACGATGTAGTCTCATCACAATACACCATTGACCAAAAACACTTTTCACAGGTGCACCGCTGGCAGGAATCATCAACACACAGTACACACGTAGCAGCTGTGTGTAACAGATGGGCTCTCTAAAATGTCATAATGTCAGTTCCACCATCAGTAGAGGACAACTAGGTCACTGTGCCATGGACTCCTTTGGTTGTTCAGTGAAGACTACGGGCCCTTTTGATTGACCAGCGAAGGCTAAGGCCCCCTTCATAGAAAAATATGTACATAAAACACATAATTAAAAAATGCAACATTCTAAACTTTAGGTTACGTAATGGTTTGGTTTTAAAGACTATCTTCATTGCACACGGACAACTCCATCAGTGCTCCGATCTCCTACCTTAGATCACACAAGGAGGATCCCAGCACAGTGCACGAACTCCGTAGCACCGGCGAGAATCTCAATGTGTATGTATATAGGAATCACACATTCTATAAATATATTTGTGGTAGGTAGGTTTCCAAGGTTTTTAATTTTGCCAGGGCAGCGGCCTGATAGCCTACTCTTTACGATTTCCAAGTGATGTGGGATTTTTAACGTGCGCAACGCACACGGGACCTCCTTTTTTTTTGCCCTTATCCAAGAAGGCTAGGCATCCGATCCCACTACCCAGGAGACCAGGGGAGAGTATGACATCAGAAGGACCACTGGTTTTGAAAAACATTTTTCCATAAAATATATTCCCTCAACTAATGGACTCCCTTGGACACTATTCACAGACCCAGAAGAGGTTCATAGATGACAAGTTCAGAAGCCCTGATTGAGATGTTTAAAGGACCTAAGATCCAGCTTTTTTGTCAGTCGACGATAATTCTCTGGCGCAAAATGTATTTCTCTCTCCCCCCACCCCAATCCCCGACAGCCTGAATGGATGTGTTTATATAATTGCAGCCTGTTACTGTTCAGGAAAGCTGGTCTGTCTCCCTGAATGATTGTCTAACAACAGTGCGCAATATGTCTGACAAGCTATAGTAAACGTTGTGTTCGCACAAATGAATTCTTGTACTCACTGTCTAGGAGATATCGCTTTAAGCAAAACAGTTTTAGGATTCTCCTTAATTAAGAGTGAGTTATGAATAAGGACGGCGAGTCGATTCACAAAAATTTGCAAGTCTCGAGTCGAGTCGCTAGCACCTAACTCGAGTCTGGAGTAGAGTCGCTGTGGTGGCTTAAGTCTGACTCGAGTAGACAACACTGGGAATAGTATTGGAGATCTAGATCACATGCGTGTAAACGTAGTCCCAGAGCACATGAGGTAGTCCTATAGATTATGACGTATGGCTATAGCAGATGCTTTCTTAACAGGGCGAAATGTTACAAATTACACCATACTAGGTCAAACTTTATGAGGTGGGGGGGTGACCTGCTCTATTTCTCGCCACCTTTGCCTTCCATAACTCAAGAGTAGAGTCAGGTACCGGTTTGTAGTTGAGTAGACTGCAGCCTGACGCCCATCATCAGCATCACCCACAATGAAGGTTGGCTGTAATGGATCTCGAACGTCATCTGTCTCTTGTCCCGATGGTGCATTCCGATAGACTCATTCCCGTCCATCTTCCGACTCCACCTTCCCATTTATAGCGCTGTCTTCCACTTGCACGTGGAGCTTCAACGCCCCCTTCTATTATGGTCTTCTGCAAGGTGGCATGCCTCTTTATGTGGCCAAAACATTTTAAGTCAAAATTGTGATCTCTCTCATCAGCTCTCTTTTGACACCTAGGTTCCCCAGGACTTCCTCACTTGTTCTCTTCTATTTCCATGAGATGCGCCACATTTTTCTATATATACACATCTCGAGGTCCTCAACTCTCTCCTCCAATTGCATATTCACCGTAGCATGACTGTCACGAGAATGGAAGTGGAGTAGATCTGAATGACGACAGACTATGAATGAGATGTGTGAAAGTAGATATGGATAGAGTCACTAATGTAAAATAGGGAGTGAGGTATGACTTCTGAAGGGAAGAGATTTTTAATTAGGTATCTAATGCCTTCTTCCAGCCACACTCCAGACAATGTTTAGAATGTCATGCACCTCGTCCGTCCTCTCCGCTAAATAGATTACTCTCTTACAGTAAGGACAACACAAGCAAACATGAAGTGACAGGTAATATTAGAAAAAGTTAATTCTGACAACTTAGAACATATAAATATATTTATTGAATAAATCCACAAACAATAAAATAATAACCTCACTAGCTTTGATGTGCTAGTGATCTCATAGCACAACAATACAATAAAAAGCAAAGGCGAATCGTATCGATTCCAAACCCCCAATTGCACATACACGTACAAAATAAAAAATCTAACTATCAGGGGCAGTCCCAGTCCTCTTGTTCGAAGACTGCTGCTACTGTTTGGTTAAATGACTCCGGAGGGATATACCTCATAATCTGTAGAAATCCTCCACAAACGTAAAAAGAAATTATATTCCGTCACTGTAGCAAATATCTGTCGGCTGTGAAAAGAAAAAAAACCTATCCCAAAAGCAGCGAGTAGTATTGCTGCAAATTAAGGCTCTCAATGTGAAGCACTCAGCAACTAGTTTGTGTATTTCTAGTGCATAAGACGTGTGGTTAAAAATATCAGTTGAAGTCGTTAGTTGGTAAAGTCCCGATTGAGAGACTCCAGCTGATCGACTAACTTTGATTTGTGCAAGAAAAATGAGTGTTCCGGGCAGAGGTCAATGACACACTACCCGGGCAAAGTAGAGATGTAATGAGTCGACTTTGCAGTGGTTCAACAGACTAACTACTAATCTCTTACTTTCTGCACTGGTGTATAGGAGTAACAATCGGCTATAGTATGTGCCGAAGTAAAAGTGATGGCAAAGGAAGCAGCGGCCTATGCCGTGGTACTCGGTGATGTAGGAAGCAGGTACAGGGAATGATCAAATAAGAGAAAGAATTCCTAACACAATATAACTGATATTCGCTCTGGCGCAGATATCACTTTGATAGGTAGACAATTATCTGGAGACAATGACATGGAGTTGTGACATAATTGTGCGCTCCCTTCTTCTCTCAGACAGTATTGAACTACATTTGTTGTGCGTACTGCATAATGTACAGGGAAAAGACAAAGATTATGAGAATAAATGCAAGAAATGATAACAAGGTTGAACTTGAAGAAACACCACTAAAAGATGTAGAATCGTACACATATCTTGGCAGTAAAATAGGCAAATTTGAATGACTGACAGTTATATCAAATAAGATTTTATATAGCAAGAGGAGTTCTCATTGCTGTGGGAAACATATGGAGAACAAGCAAAATCAAGTGTCACGGATTGCCTCCCTTGCTTTGCAGTAGTGGTCCATGATAAGGGTGGATTTAGGCGGACGTCAAATTACCACCTCTTTCGACACCAGGTATTAAAGTGCAAGATGTAGGTGTCTTCTCTGGTTTATGATGTTGCTGTGTATATTGTAGTAGAATAGTTCACAGAGTACAACACAGGCAACATGATGTGTAGAGTCATAGAAATGGTAACTTCGTTCTTCCGTTTTATACCATTTATTGCACACCACAAAACAGTCATGATATATATGTCATCACCAACATAGTTCAACGAAGTACGCATTCAAAATAATATTAGCTGATAGTCATGTAGAATCCAATACTCAATATTCATCTTGTAAACAAATAGCTTCCGTATATTCGATATCATAAAGTTCTGGTTCGTGAAGCTGTATAAATAATATATAGCACAGATCTGGGTACCTAAAGTTCATACATATAAATTCTGCAACAGTGTCAGCTGCAGATCATCAATGTTCATAGATAATAATAAATACTCCCTTCCTGATGCTAGCAGATCAGATGTATACAATAAGTCCATTTATCGTCTGCACGTGAATAGCATACATGGAGTACAGGTCAACCCGACCTTTATAACATTCCTAAGTCTAACCATCTGACTTGGACGTGATCTCTGATATAACGAATCCTGGAACACAGACAATAGTCTTGTTAGTCTAGAGCGACCCATATATGTAACTAGTTCAGGTATAAAGATACCGGTGGCGAAATCCTAATCAAAGTACCTCTCCATTTTTGAATCACACAGGCGAGCAAAGAGCGACAAACAATGACGAACTTCTAGATGATAGCGTAAAGTTCAATATAAGAGGAATTACCTTTTTTCGAAATCAACCACTGAACATATGCCTCCAGGCAGGCTTGAATAACACTGGGAAATAGTCTAGTTAGCTAACTAACTCACAAAGACAATGTATTTCCCTCAGAAAAAATCACAAGACGCAGATTGCGTCCGCTCGCTGCTCAGACCATTTCTTAACTCCCCGAGCTGGGCGGAAACCACAATCGAACTCTCAAAGTCTAGACATGCGCAGAACGCATCTACCTGAGTATCAATTCACACAAGACGATTCTAAGAACATACGAGATAAAAGACATACACTATCGCTCCTTTTATGGTCATGAACAGAAAACCTTAAGACAGGTTTCAGACATCTACAACAGTTGACTGATACTACCAAATAAGGAGATATGGTCACGCTTCGTTCAAGAAATTATAGACCGAACGTGTCTCGACACAAGAGGAGGTAAACTCATAAAAAAAATAGTAGTCTCAAAATCTCGAGTTATGTCGCTTTGACTGTAAAATAATATAATACACATTTCAGTCAAAAAAAATGATCATACAAAGACTTTTTACGACAAAATGATTATACAAAGACTTTGGGAAAAAAAATGATCTGTGCGTAACATTACCGCACCCTCCCGGGAAAAAAAAATGAAACATTTTTTTTTAAATCCTGGAGCCGGAAAAATCTAGGCTCCTAACGCACGTATGATGCGCGGATATATACCTAACAAACTAGCTCAACGCATGGAGCGAAACTGAGATCATATCTCAGATCCTTAGAGAAAAAATTTATCTAAGTATACGCGTATATATTCCAGGAAGGTGCCACCAACACACGCCACAATGATGGCAACATCATAATGAAAGTCAAATTACACTCATGCCAATATATGAAATTAAATCTATTATTATAATATCATGCAATGTGTTGTGCAAATAGCGGTGTAATATACTAATATACCGCACTATACTATTACATTATATAATGCATCAGTAATTATTAACTAATACATGTGTTGTTCTTCGTAGACAAGAATACAATCAAATAGAAGAAGATGTGAACATCATCCGCTCCCAATCTAGGACAGGACTTGATATCATCAAAGTTCCACAATGGACATAATCTCGCAGACTTCAATGATGTGCTGCGAAAATATCAATAACACAAATCTTAAAGATAACTGTTAAATCTCTTAATACAATCATGAAAATATATTATCTAAATGTGGCCGAGTGATCTTTTGGCCCGTATATCACTAACTAAGCCTTCTTAGATAATTACATGGTACAATGTTATAAATTTCTCCAAAAAAAAAGTGAGAAAATATTTGCTAACATGTCATTATAGTATTGGACTGTATATCAGGAAATATATATGATAGAAGCATTATGTGGAATCGTGTTGTGATCTATCACAATTATTATCTATATTGAGCCCATTGCTCTTATTTGAACTCCAGTTAACATAGTTATGATTGTTATTTCTCTTCTGAATAAAATATCTATTAAATGATTTTTGTTGTCCTGGAGAAAAATTATTACCATGATGATAACATTTATGAAAGTTCTTATAATCACTGGTACCAAAATGTTGAGGGCAATTAAATTGCCTCCAGTTCTTTGAAGAAGAACTATTATCATATGGACGCGTTTGGTAATGTCCACTATCACGCTTATCTCTCTTAGCAAATTTGCTTTTATTTTTTTTCCGTGTCAAAGTGCTTAACAGGTACATCATACTGACTGGGCTGAGTACGTTGGGTATTAGTAGTTTTGTTTTCTTTTACCACTTTATCAGAATTTCGAAAAGTTGATGCACGGTTTTTCTGGGGAATCTTGTCATGACATTTATCAATGTCCTCACCGTGATCCAAAAGACTGACACTTAATTTATTTTTGTTGGCCTGACGCCAACTCCCATTAGAGGCAGTATCGTTATTCCGTGGGAAACCATATTTACCACGAAACGATTTGTTGACATATTGTTTAATGTTACTGCTGGCATCGAGTGCATGTCTCTGACTCTTTGCATTAACATATTGACCATCAGCTTTATGTCTAACTTCATGGACCTTGGTAGTAGATAATATCTTATTGCACAAAACAATATCTAATAAGCCGTCAACTCTGTTGCGAAGTTTTGTAACTTCTGCCTCTGAGATAGCTTTTTGCTTAGCAAGGGCTTTATGCATTTTCTCGTTGGTTCTAACTTCCCAGTTATAATCTAACTTTGTAACATGTAACTGAGATACAAGAGTTTTCTCTCTAGCAATACTATCTTTAAGATCCTTTCTCAACTTCGTTATCTGAGATGTATCTTCTAGAGCTTTAGCTCTTACCTGAATCAATTCAAGTTTGAGCGATTCTATAGCTCTATGATGAGCAGTCACAAGTTCCTCCTCATGTCTTGTAGTTTCAAATTTTAATCTTTCATAGTCCGCTTGGACTTGTTTCAAGTCACTGGTGCAAGAGTTTTCTTTACAATACTGCTCGTATTGAGCTAAGCTCATATCACTTTCTAACCACTGTTCATATTTAGAAAAACTCATCTCATCTTCAAATTCCTTTTTCTCCTTCCTTTGAGATTGTTTTAATTTATCCTTACGAGGAAGAGCTAATGTTTCTATAATTTTCCACAATAGTTTCAAATCAAGCGTGGAAGAGTTCACCTTATCTACTTGATTATCCAACATCTCTTTTAATGAGTTCACTTCATTCTCTAACTCTTTTTTCTGTGTAAGAAAAAATTCACTAGATTTATCACTATTCGCTGTCAACAGCGTCAACTTACTCCTTAATGTAGCATTTTCACAATTCATTGCTGATAACTTATCAGTAAGAGCTTTCTTATCACTATGAAGCACATTTATTGTTTCCTTTAATGCATTCAACTCCAAAGCTACGAGTTTCTCATGCAAGTTGCTATTTTCTTCAGCTTGCATCTGCATTCTCTCTTCAGCTTCTAATTTCTGTTTCTTCATTTCTACCAAATCTAACTTCAACTTCTCATTTTCTAAGTTGAAATTTCGAATCAAACTCTCAAAAGAATCATCATTTTTCAACAACTCAATTCTCAATTTCTCATTGTCCATTTTGACTTATTGCAGCTCATTAACAAGAGCCTGTTCTTTACATAGATATTTTTCTTTAAATGAGCTTATTTCATCTTCCAGCTCCTTTCTCTCCTTCGTAAATAACAACTCTTGCTCGTGCAGTCTATGATTTTTTCCCAATTCCAGTATCTGTTTTTGCGACTCCACAATCTGCAATTGTACTTTCATTTTTTTTACTTTCTGCTTCCCTATCTTCAGCCTCTTGAACCTTGTCATATTCGCGAAGCACAAATTCTTCTAACTTATCTCCAGTCATCCCAAGGGATTTCCCTTGCTCAATAAAATACTCAAATGTAGACATGATGTCTAAAATATGAGTCCACAACCTGAAATAATTAATTATCTTATTTCATCCTTAATAGTAACAAGACTTAATAAAGTGCTTGTATAATCACTATGTTTACTCCAATCTATGTGGGAAACAAGACTTGACACCAACTTGTATTATCAAATGTATAATAATATCACAAGTCACTTCTTAATCATCAGTGCACTACACAAATCAGTGCATAACCATCAGTTATTTATCATAACTGCACTACAATAGTGCATAAGCAAAAAATCACCAGTTAGTTATGATAAGTGCACTATAAACCAAAAGTGCATGAGCATATATGTAACAATAGTGAAAGCTAACTATGCAAGAACTATGTAAACAATAACAAAACAATGTAAACAATAACAAAAACAATGTAAACAATAACAAAGATCAAAGTCAATGTAAACAATAACAAAGATCAACGTCAATGTAAACAACAACAAGGATCAAAACAATACGAAAACATTCGCATAAGTCAAATAAATAAACAGCGAAAACTAAAAAGAAATATCACAAAGAATGTGATGACAAAATGCGAAAAGAAGACAAACAAATGACGTCACAATGTATAAACAAAAATTTTGTAAAGAACTAAATAATAGGAAAGAGTAGACCTACAAATACAAACAAATCAAAACAAAACTAAAGAATATGAAAGAATACCGAAAACAACACTGACCATATCGTCACAACTAACAAAAATTAGCAAAAATATTGCTAACAATTTCCAATTAAGGAAATTGCCCCTAACAGAACGCTATCATAAGACCTCTATGACGTGGTATTTCTTATGACAGTCACCACCCATCCAGACCCGCTGAAATATAAACATATAAATATACAAATACAAATAACATATAACATGTAACAAATAGCAAAAGTAGCAAAAAGTGTGTGAAAGAATACAGAAGGCTCAGCTAGAACATAAGGGCACAGTTCACAAACAAAACAGGCCACTTAACTTCTATGTGTCCAAAACGTGAGCACGGTGCAGAACACGTTGAGATCAGCATTCTGAGGATAATGATCCAACGTTGATCAACATCTGCTCCTATAGACAGCCATAACGCAGGAAAATGAGCCTCTGAAACCGGAACAGTTGTTACGGCACTTGTCCTTCTTCCTAACACATCAGGAAAACAATTTGCTCGGAACTTGGCCTTCTAACGTCGGAAAACTGGATACCCACGAGCAGCGCCGGGTAGTTTCAAAAATCAGCAACCGTCAGGAAATCCGGATACTTTCAACAAAATTTCTTGTAAGGTGGTAGTTGATGCTGTAGTTGTATCTAGTATGATGATGATGTCTGGGTTTGTTGACCTCCTTGATAGCTGGTACCAGAGTAAACCAACATTTGGCCACCAAAAATGATAAGGGTGGATTTAGGCGGACGTCAAATTACCACCCCTTTCGACACCAGGTATTAAAGTGCAAGATGTAGGTGTCTTCTCTGGTTTATGATGTTGCTGTGTATATTGTAGTAGAATAGTTCACAGAGTACAACACAGGCAACATGATGTGTAGAGTCATAGAAATGGTAACTTCGCTTTACGTTTTATACCATTTATTGCACGCCACAAAACAGTCATGATATATATGTCATCACCAACATAGTTCAACGAAGTACGCATTCAAAATAATATTAGCTGATAGTCATGTAGAATCCAATACTCAATATTCATCATGTAAACAAATAGCTTCCGTATATTCGATATCATAAAGTTCTGGTTCGTGAAGCTGTATAAATAATATATAGCACAGATCTGGGTACCTAAAGTTCATACATATAAATTCTGCAACAGTGTCAGCTGCAGCTCATCAATGTTCATAGATAATAATAAATACTCCCTTCCTGATGTTAGCAGATCAGATGTATACAATAAGTCCATTTATCGTCTGCACGTGAATAGCATACATGGAGTACAGATCAACCCGACCTTTATAACATTCCTAAGTCTAACCATCTGACTTGGACGTGATCTCTGATATAACTAATCCTGGAACACAGACAATAGTCTTGTTGGTCTAGAGCGACCCATATATGTAACTAGTTCAGGTATAAAGATACCGGTGGCGAAATCCTAATCAAAGTACCTCTCCATTTTTGAATCACACAGGCGAGCAAAGAGCGACAAAAAATGACGAACTTCTAGATGATAGCGTAAAGTTCAATAAAAGAGGAATTACCTTTTTTCGAAATCAACCACTGAACATATGCCTCCAGGCAGGCTTGAATAACACTGGGAAATAGTCTAGTTAGCTAACTAACTCACAAAGACAATGTATTTCCCTCAGAAAAATCACAAGACGCAGATTGCGTCCGCTCGCTGCTCAGACCATTTCTTAACTCCCCGAGCTGGGCGGAAACCACAATCGAACTCTCAAAGTCTAGACATGCGCAGAACGCATCTACCTGAGTATCAATTCACACAAGACGATTCTAAGAACATACGAGATAAAAGACATACACTATCGCTCCTTTTATGGTCATGAACAGAAAACCTTAAGACAGGTTTCAGACATCTACAACAGTTGACTGATACTACCAAATAAGGAGATATGGTCACGCTTCGTTCAAGAAATTATAGACCGAACGTGTCTCGACACAAGAGGAGGTAAACTCATAAAAAATAGTAGTCTCAAAATCTCGAGTTATGTCGCTTTGACTGTAAAATAATATAACACACATTTCAGTCAAAAAATGATCATACAAAGACTTTTTACGACAAAATGATTATACAAAGACTTTGGGGAAAAAATGATCTCTGCGTAACAGTCCACCAGTGGCCAAAACTCAAGAGTATCTAAAATGGGTCGTCAAATGTGTCTATCTTCGCACAAGATTACTCTTGGCAGAGTTGTAGATAGCATGGTAAAGACGCTTCTATCTCAAGTGAGTGTTCATAAGATATTTCCGAAGTCAAGAACAATGCTGTATTGGCTGAGCAATTGTTAACTTATTATTGGTCCGCCGCCTTTTATGAAGAACTAAGCAATGGTTATAGCCCGTTCAAGCCCCTTGCTGGTGTAAATCCAGCGAAATTCCCTTTTACAAGAAGTAGCTGTATAGAAGTATATTTGTATTAAATAGTCCTGCTTATACGTATGCTTTCACACCTATAATAACTGAATCAACTATGATTGTTATGTTTTAAAATAACATGTAACACATTTAATAATTAATTAGTTTTAACAGGTTAAAATAAATAGAATTGTGATGAATTTTAGATGAACAATCAATTTGTCTTCATCGAGACTGGATAGAGGGTTTATATTAAAGAATATTTCTGTCCTTTTGCTGGTGCCTTTTATAAGAACTTAGCAGGTATGTGAGTCCAGCAGCCGCGGTTTTCCTCGATTATTTTGTGATGATGACTCTTCACAGTCTGATAGCTTAGTTCCTCGAACCGTCTGCTAGCTTAGTACCACGATCCGTCGGATAGCTTAGTACCACGACCTTTTAGACAAAATAAAAACAAATGCCTGTGCTAAGTACATTTGTGGGCTGCAAATTAACAGGCACATTGTCTCGCTGTCCACCAACCAATTTTAGTCTCTCGGAATAATTATCATTGAGTATACACAGCGTAACTCGGGGATGATGATTAGAAATCACCCATATTCTTCTGAGTATTAAACGGGGAAAATATGTTCTTGGGCACCGCGAACAATGATTTACCTGAAGTAAAATTGGAATGGTACATATATCTCACAAAATGATATTATACACTTTAGGCACACGTGATGTAATCATCACTCATCACTGGTCCAGTCAGAGACTGGGGTAACCTCTGCTGTCGGTTTTCTGTACGACTTCAAGTAGAAATCACCAGCCCTAGCTGTAGTGTTTTATCTTCTTCTTTGATCCATAGCCGCTGACCGTCAAAGCAGTCAGTGGCCATCACGCCTGGTGGCGTCTTGTAGGACAGCAACAAATTGATTCCACTTTGTTCGGTCGGCAGCCATCCTTCGTACAGTGTTCCAATTCTGGTTCATTCTTTGCATCTCGGCTTCCACAGTTCTCCGCCAGGTTGTTTTTGATCGGCCTCTCTTTCGCTTTCCTTCGGGGGTCCATAGCATAGCTGTTCTTGTAATGGTATCAGGGTCCCTTCTGAGGACGTGGCCAACCCAATTTCAGCGTCTGCCAGTTATGATGGTGTGCATGTCCTCCTGGTTGCTCCGAATGAGTAGTTCTTGGTTGCTGATGGTATTTGGCTAAAAGAATTTTTCCTTAGGCAGATTGTGGGGAAGGAGGACAGCTTCAACATTTCCTTCTCTGTTACTCTCCAGCACTCCGCACCATAGAGAAGCACAGAAAGTACTCAGCTCTCATACAGTCTTTATTTGGTGTTTGTGCTGTACTGGGAAGACCTCCAGATGTTGCTGAGACCAGCAAAGGCTGTTCTCGCTTTATTCATTCTGTTGTTAATGTCTTTGCTTGTTCCGCCCTCTGGTGTTACTATGCATCCTAGGTAAGTAAATGTGTCTGTTCTAACGTCTGGTTCCTTATTGTTATTGGCTCAGGATTGCCCACATTGAGTGTCATGACCTCTGTCTTCTTCAGATTGATGTTCAGACCAACCTGCTGGCTATACTTATTCAGTCTATCGGTTTTTTTCTTGGATGTGTTGATGTGAATGTGCGAGTAGTGCAATGTCATCTCCATATTCCAGGTCTTCCAGTGTAGAAAACGTTGTCCATCTAATTCCTCTTGGACTGCCCTCTGTTGTCTGGCGCATCACCAAATCTATGGCTGTCAAAAATAATGTTGTTGATAAGGGGCATCCCTGTTGTACTCCTGTTTTCACTTCGAAAGTTAGATTACTCAATCCAACACTGCATGTAACGTTAGAATAGAGGTTTTTTTTATGGAAACAATGCAGCTGGGAATTCCATTAGCTCTTAGTGTTTGCCATAGGCTGTCCCTGTGTATGCTGTCGAAAGCCTTTTTCAAAATCAACAAAGTTAATGTATAGCTGTCTCTGCCATTCTGAGCACTGCTCTATGATGTTCCTGCGGGTGAATATATGATCTGCACATCTTCTGTTCTTTCTAAAACCCGCTTGTTCTTTCCTCAGTTTATGGTCAACTGCTTTTGAAATTATTTGGATGATTACCCTGCCTAGTATTTTACTGAGAACTAAGAGGAGAGTAATTCCTCTCCAGTTGTTGCAGTCTGCAAGGTGGTCCTTCTTGGGCAATTTGACAATTATTCCTTGGTAGTGGTTTAAGAATATGCTATTTTCATATGTTGAGGTTGCCAGCCTCATATATAACCACTTAGAAAGAAAAACATGTCAAATTCAAATTTGTAAAATAAATGTTTACACTTACCGCAAAGTAACTTTCGGGAACACAATCTCCTCGCACAGTTTAGAATGGACACATCACTTTGTTAGATGCTTCGAATCACTTGGTCTGAGAAATTGTAGTAATTCTCTTATGGCGGGTGTTCTGCGAATCACTTGGTCTGGGAAATGTTAGTAATTCTCTTATGATGGGTGTTCTGATTCCTTAGGTATCCAGACTTCGTATTTAAAATATCGGGTTTACTTTTACGTTTTATAGTTGCCCAAATACTTCCGATCTGTCACTTATAATTTTGGAATTTTTAGTCCGATCCTTCTTTCTTTGGCTTTGGTTAATTGCTGGCTTGACGTGGCGATGCAGTCTGATTTATGACTCCTATTTCGCTAGATTATATCTCTCATTTCTCAGTTCAAAACCCAGAGTGTTCTTCCAACGAATTTTCAAATGAGAACCATTGTGTATTTGGCTTCTCAAATCAATCCAATCGAAAGCTCTGAACTATATGGGTAGGGGTTTTAAATTTAATTCTCCCCCACGTGTTTTAAAATATTACATTTTAAAATTCCATAGCGTGACTTCTTCTTATATAATGTTGTAATGCTTCCGCCAACTCACAAACAAATCTGTGAACTTATTTGATGTCCATATGCTATCTTCCAATATTGTCTCCCCCAGACAGAGTATTGGCAATATTGATACCGAGACTGCTCAGATGAAACGATTATCTAATTATCACCGTTATCCTGCTGAAAAATCGAACCTCGTGCAGCCAGAAGTGGAAGGACGTGAGGACGAAGAATTTCAGCGACGTATCGTTGGGCATTCAGGCGTCCTTCAATTTGCACCAGGTCACTTCTTCCCATGAAGTTGATCGCTTCCCCCCCCCCCACTACAGTACACCTCCACCACCATGTGGAGGAGCCTCATCAACGCTGTTCTGGGCGTAGTGCTCATGGACTCTGCGGTAAACTCTTCTCCGTCTATCGTGTCGCTGGAGCACAAAAAATGATTCATCACTAAACCAAACCCATCTCCAGTCATTCCCAACGGTCCATTGACGATGCTGGTTTGCCCACTGCAGTCGGTTCTGGCGATGCCGGTCCGTAAGAACAGGACCTCTGTAGGGTCTTCTAGCCCAAAGACCAGAGTCGTGCAGCCGGTTCCTGGCCGTTTGATATGAAATTCGACGAGCTGCTGACATTGACTGGACTGTGGAGGACGCAGATGCAAGTCGATTCCTGAGGTGACGCAGCCGTATGAAGCGGTCTTCGGCAGGAGTTGTGACTCTGGGTCTTCCACTGCACGGCCGGTCTGCCACTGAGCCAGTTTCTTGAAATCGCCTCCAAAGGCGATTAATGGTGCTTCTAACCACATTAAATTGTCTGGCCACTACACTTTGTGACTGTCCAGTCTGTAAACGTCCAGTGATGATGAGTCGTTGTTCTGTAGTGAGATGAGCCATACTTGCGCATTGAATTTTCAACTGAATTTATTCGAGGAGCGTCAATCTTTTATAGGCATTCAATAATATGGTAAGAGAATTTTGTGTTCAGTAAGTTTCACGGGATTCTCATGAACCTGTAACGAGTTATTGCCAAAAAATGTTGTTTTGACCTTGACCTCTTTCATGACCTCACGAATCATGAGGTGAGTACAATTCAGGTAACCACGAGAAGTTAATGACCAGGTGGACACAGTCGATAGGTTGACTGATGTCCAATCAGCGAATATCTTTTATAAAAGCAACACCTAAAAAGTTGCGTTTCTTTTTTTGAACAGTATATATATATATATATATATATATATATATATATATATATATATATATATATATATATATATCGAGCTAATAAGAAGCATTTCGCTGAATTAAATCAGCTGGGGGCTTGAACGAGCTAAATCATACAATACATTTTCACAAAAAGCGGCGTGTCAGGTAAAAGGTTAACGTGCTCAGACTAATTCAGCATTGTTCTTGACTTCTGAAATATCTTGTGAACACACCTTCAATGTAGAAGCATCGTTATCCTTTTGTCTACAACTCTGCCATGAGTAATCTTGTGCGAAGATACACACATTTCAAGAACCACATTAGATACTCTAGGTTTTGGCCGCTGTTGGACCACTACTGCAGAGCAATGAGAGGCAACCCGTGACAAGGGGGAGGGTCCTCTTTGGAGACAAAGGCAGAATAGGATTACTGGTAGGTCGAATGAACTGACTACTACGAGGTTGTGAATGAAGGTGTGACCTTCATCATGTAAAACATATTGCTAGAGAAACTACCGATCCTAGAGCACATTAATGCTTTGGTGCAGGCTTGCTGCAAGGTGACTAGCAGCAATGGTGGTTTCATGCTCCATGAGGAGCGAAAATATCAATGATGACGGTTCTTAAAGGGGCCAATCCTTGAACAATAAAACTTTGGCTGGCCCCATCAGGCTGAAGACGCTCTAAAACAGGGGTGTCCAACATTTGGCCCTCGGGCCGGATTCCGGCTCCCCAAGGTACTCATTCTGGCCCTCCAATGACTTAAAAAATCCAGTACACACAGACACAAATTCTAGCTCTCCAACCTACTTATGAAAATTCCAAGAAGGGCACACAAAAATTTGAGTTATTTGAAATAATTTTTTACCCTTTTGAAATCAAATATGGCATTATTAAGTGCGAGTAAGAAAAAGAACGTTAATGAATGCCGTGTTTTCAACGCTAGTTGGACAGAAAAGTTCTTCGTTGTTGAGCATAGTCGATGTGTTTTATGTTTAATTTGTCAAGAAACAGTAGCGATGTTCAGAGAATACAATATAAAAAGAAACTGTACAAGGTATGTCGCGAGTATGGAAATAGAGAATGTCTAAGCTTAGACAGAATATGAATTAGTAATTTGGAAATAGAGAAAATTAAAGTCCCTAATGAAAATATGGAGAGAGGTGGGACTTCTGGAGAGAAGAGAGATATAATCAAATATCTTGAGTCTACTTCCCAGCCATACTCGGACTCTGTTTAAGATGTCATACCCTCGTCCGTCCTCCAATGCTAAATAGAACACACTATTACAGTAAGGACTACAACAGCAAACATTAAGTGACAGTTAGAATAGAGTGAATTCTGACCGCTTAGTACATATAAATATATTTATTAAAGAAACCGCAATATTAAACACACACACACACAAAAAAAAGTAATGCCTTCACTAACTCTGAAAGGCTAGTGAATGTATCAATAACACAACCACAGAATAATAACATCAGACTTCATGCAATCTCTCAGGCAAAACGTCTTACTCCAAACTACTAACACCCATACACTTTCTCACTTCCAAGAAAATCTAACTAAAGGGGTTAGGCCCCCAGTTTCGCGAGGAAACTGGCACTCCTTATTGTAATAATTCTGGTAAGTAAGTTACTTTCTCTGCTAGAAGAAAAACCCACTACACTGTTCCACCTAGGGTGACATTTCTAGGCTATGGAGATAAGCTCTCTCTGTAACAGTGTGGTAAAAATCCTATGCATTCACAATTTTCGGTTGCGGGAGACCCCACTAGCAGGTGGAGAAGATTAAAACGAGTGCAAAAATACTTGCACCCACTGATCCAAAACTATCCAATTGATGAGATTATTTGCTGGCAGGCGAGTATCCTGTAGGCGCACTGGGGCACCTCTTATACTGGATAATGAAGACTTGAACTATAAAAACAGGTGACGAGTACTGGCAACTGACTACTCCTCTCGGTCGTTGTGTCAGTATAATCATAGGTAACTGGCTATTAATGGGTCGGGCAGTGTTGCCGAAATTGACTGGATGGCAAAGGCAACAGCCCATAGGTGTTGAGATGATGGTTAACTGTAACTGGCGGCAATATATGCTGTGGGTAAATAAGGCTACTGCTTACGTGTAGGTAACATAAATTGATGTATAGTGGTATACTGCAAATCAACTGGCTGTTAATGGGTCGGAAAGTGTTGCTGAAAATGACTGGATGGCAAAGGCGACAGCGCGTTTGTGCTGGAGCGATAGACACTTTTAACAATAGGCTGTGGTTACGTAATCCACTCACCAGCCTTATAACTGAAACCTAGCAGTATGACGTAGACTGCCTGGTAATAATTATTATGTGGACAATAGTAATCTCCTGAGAGAAGCAAATCACATCAGGAAGCACAGACAACTGTTGTGCCTATCAGTGCCTATCAAGGCTCGAAGACAGAATAATTCTTTCACTAACAACTGTTATAAGCTCTGGCGCAGAATATCACTTTTTCCAGTGGCAGAATTTTCTTGAGACAGTGGTACTGAGTGATATGGACCTCTTGCTTAAATAGCCAAACAGAGTCTGCAGGTGGCTTTTGCACGTGCACTAGAGGAAACAAATTCAGACGTAAGATATTTCTCCTAATCACGACACTGTAGCACGAAACACTCGATTCAGTATGGTGGTCTCATCGGTCAGGTTAGAGCTGATAGACCTTTTTTACACGTGTTACATGTCCGGATAAGAACTCCGTGATTGAGAATATCAGCCGTTCACGAAATACCATTGCAAGAAGGATATATGACTTGGCATCCGATATTCAAAACAATCTGATTTACAGAATTAATGCCTCTCAGGCTGATATCTTAGCTATCGACGAGAGTGCTGATATTAGTGACTCAACTCAGTTGGCAATATTCATAAGATGAGTTTTAGAAAATTGTTTGATCGTTGAATAGTTGCTTGACATGTCTCCAATGAAGGACACAACAACAGGTCAAAATATTTATGATTAGGTCAAGCATGTGTTAGTAAAATTCAATCCTTCAGAGGACAAACTTTGTGGTTTAACTGTTGATGGAGCACCTGCCGTGACGCGCACACATAATGGTTTTGTTAGCTTGATGCAGAAATCTTTGCCTCTTGATATTATCTCATATCATTGCATTATTTATCAAGAGCAGCTGCGTGCGAAAGTTATTAATGTGTTAATGCATACAAATAAGTGCTTATTTAGTTCACCGTTTAAATTGTTAAAAGTTATATCTTACAGTGTTAAATAGTCACGGCAGTTTATCGACATTTTTTTTTTTTAATCTGGCCCCGGGGGACTGCCACAACTGGCAATGTGGCCCACTACTTTAAACTAATAGACACTCCTGCCCTAAAAAGATCAATTCAGAAAATATCATAAGTGAAGGGGAAACAATACAAGGGAGATAAATGTAGAAATGAATTTAGGTTATAAGCGTTAAATTATGAAGTGCTCACCCCTGTTACAAGTCAAAAGTGTCCGCATTCACAAATTTTACCAGAAATTTTCTTTCACAAATCAGAAGGTAATTAGCTTACATACGACACGACCAACATTGAATTGCCCTTTATATTCCATACTGAATGGAATAAGACAGATATAAAGGGGATAGAATAGACATGGAAAGACCGTGGGCGGATGACACAGGACAGGAAGGCTTAGCGTAAATCTGTTGATGGGCTTTGCTCTACGGGAAGCTGAAATGTAATGAATGATTTAATGAAAAAGTAATGTATTTATAAAGTGGTTGCACAGGTTGTGAGCTGTAGGTGTCTTCTTTATTTCGTTGTGAGCCTGTAACGCTTTATAAGGGTGTTTCAGTTGCATTGGTCCAGTCCTGGTGCGCTGACAGATGGCGCCGTATGACTTTCTGTCGCTAGCCTTGTGTTATAAGCATGTAGTACATTACATAAGTAGAGAAGACTGGCAGATGGATACTTGTATGGGTTTGTAGAGAGACGAAGAAACGAAGAGATAGAAAGACAGAAAGGCAGACATAAACAGACGGATGGACGGACGGATGGAAGGACGGACCGACAAACCGACCGACCGACCGACAGACAGACAGGTAGGTAGGTAGGTAGATAGATAGATAGATAGATAGATAGATAGATAGATAGATAGATAGATAGATAGATAGATAGATAGATAGATAGATAGATAGATAGATTCCAACCACGAACTGCTTACAAGGTGCAGTCAAAAAGGCACGCACACCATCATTGCGGGCAGACGCTGGAACTAGGTAGTGCCCCTTTATCATATAAGAGTTACGCCAACTAAAATTTGGCCGCCATTTTCGGCTTACCCGAATAGCAGGAAAATGGACCCAATCGCGAGTTTCAGACCTAATATGCATTTTCGTTTAGGTTAACTAATAATTTGAAATAAAATTAGATGCAAATACAGTAGCACATATTTGTACTATTCTTTGTATTTCAACTAGCAAAACAAAAAGAACAAAACTAGTTTACTTACTGTTTTATTGAATAGATTCAGTAGCGTGAATTTTTAACACATACTCCGTTGAATTTTAAATTCCGTTAGAATTTCACTATTTAGCAACAAATATTCCGTACGAATTGCAACACTTAGCAAAACATACTACCTTATAAAATAATATAATAAAAATAATAAAAATTAATTACAATTTTATTATAGTTTTATTATATATATATATATATATATATATATATATATATATATATATATATATATATATATATATATATATATATATATATATATATATATATATATATATATATATATATATATATATATATATAAAATATGAGATCATAGACTACTCACTTACTGAAAAGATTAAACAAAACTTAGAAGATAAGGAAGCCAAAATAGAGACAAATATAAAATTTCATTGTATTATATAATTTTTATTATATAATTTTTTTATAATTTTATATTTTATATATTACAATTACATAATTATAAAATTATATAATGACTTTTAATAGGCGAAAGTTAATTAAATATCTGTTAAAGTCAGTTATATAACTGTAACCACCAGGTCTTTACATCCCTCCATTTTAATATTATTCTTGTTCAGAGTTTCTTCTTTATTTTTATTTTTTGTTTGCTTGTTTATTTATTTAACGGAAAAGCATAATTGTGGTTGTCCCTATTTACAATGATTTGACAAATGTGATGCCACTTTCTCTTATCGGCAGTTGTTCATATTATTTTGAATTGAAAACAATATATATCCTAATTATTACCCATCAGAGATTGAACGGGATATTTATTTTCATTAATTAAAAAACAAAAAAAAATCTTACTCGATGCTTATTCTCGCTACTAGCCCTGGTATTGTCCAGCCCAAAGTGGCGTCTACGTCGTTCAGCCTCGTTTTCGATTCTGACATAGTTGGCGTAACTCTCTATAGATCTAGGGGCACTAGAACTAGGTTGGCCATGTCCTCAGAATGGACCCTGACACCATCACCAGAACTGCTTTGCTTTGTATCACAGAAGGACGGCGAAAGAAAGGCACACCAAAGACAACCTGGCGGAGAAAAGTGGAGGCCGAGATGCAAAGCATGAACCAGAGTTGGGGCATGGCACGAAGGATGGCCACCGACCGAGAAAAATGGGGACAGTTTGTTGCTGCCCTAGAAGTCGCCACTAGGCGTGATGGCCACTGACTGCTTTGTCAGTCAGGGGCTAAAGATCCAAGAAGATCGATAGATTAGATAAGACAGACAGACAGACAGATAGATAGACAGACAGACAGACAGATAGATAGATAGATAGATAGATAGATAGATAGATAGATAGATAGATAGATAGATAGATAGATAGATAGATAGATAGATAGATAGATAGATAGATAGATAGATAGATAGATAGATAGATAGATAGATAGATAGAAAATGAAAGATTTAAGAAGCTACAGACGGATTAGATTAGACTGCAGGTTAGAAGAGATTAATTATGTATTTATTTAAGGTGCTACAGACAGACAGACACACATACACATCAATCAACGATGTATTTATATGTTGATCTCTACGGATTTCTAGTAGCCGCTAATGCACAACGAGCAGCAGAGATGACACTCGACCAGAGAAAGAATCACATTACACAAGTGCTGGCCAAGGTGTTTCAGACTGACAACGCGTTGCATGTAAAAGGGACTTAATAAGTGACTGCGTGAAAAAAAAAACTGAGTGATTAAGTAAATTAATTACTGTGTAATCGGGCGAATTAATGACTGGGTGATTGGTTAAATTATGACCGAGCGATCGGGTGAATTGATGATGGAGTGATTGATTGGATTAACGGTGAATTAATGACGAAGTAAATGGATGAGGCGAATGTATGTCTGAGTGATTGGGTAAGTAGTTGATCATTGACCTAAATGACTTTTTTGTTTTGGTGACTGCGTGATTGATTAGATTTTTGATTTATTAACCATGGTTTATTTACAGACTAGATGGTAACGTGATTAGTTGACTGAAAGACTGACTTAATGGGTGAAATAGTAACGTTGCGAAAGACCGACTTACTGGGTGACACAGTGACGTTGCAACTGTAAGGTTGAGTGACTTCTTCGTCGCTGGGTGACCAAGTGTGAAGTCTCTGTGACTGAATAAGTGGATGAGTGATTTAGTGAACTGATCATTTGTTATTAGACTGCATGATTAAGCAACTGAATGACTGGTTGAATAACTGGATGACCGAATGACTAATTTTTTCAGCATTTATCTTCGAAAATGTTACTATTTTAGATACGATCAAAACGAGTGGCGGTTCCAGGGGGTTGTCATTGGGGGTGCTGCACTGTTCATTCATTTAAAATACTATACTTAACATTCACAAATTGTGACCACCATGTAAAATATCAACCCAGACACAAATGATTAGTGTCTTATCTCATCTAAAATCTGTCAAGAAGTTCTGAAAAGTTATTTTAAAAGTTTACTGCAACTAGGAGTAATCCTTGTCAGTCGAAGCAGCTTCCCGAGTCTCAAACCAGGTTACACAGACATATATGCTGCTATTTCTCGTGTTTAAAATTTTCATTGTAACTTCCCTTTAATTAGAGTTCATTGTACTTGAGCTGTGTTCCGTTGCAGCACTAGTTAAATAAATTCAACCCAATCGCAGCTGGCCTCTTGCTGTGTGTATAACACGCATTCGCTTATAAGAGGTCAAGATCACTTGAACTGTAATCGTTTGCAGCACTTGCACAATACGGTGTTGGACATTTTTTGGTTTGTTTTGTATTTAACCCTTCCGGTGTAACCTCAATTTTTTGGTCTGTCCAGATTATGTATTATAATTTAGTAGAGACAGTATGCAGTCCTTTCTTTTTACAGGGGGTGCTGCAGCTCAACAGCGCATTAAAGAAAGCCGCCACTGCTCTTGTATAACTTCTAAATGAAGCTGATGATGCAAACAAAGAAGAAAAACCTGATGACGACAGTGCTGAAAACAATGACGACAATAGTAATAATGTGATTGATAGAGAAATAAATAATAATGATTAAGATTGTGATAATGGTGACACAGGTATGGAAGATCTTGACGTGTAACCTTGCTAATAATTACCAACCTTTGATGTAACCGACAGCCTATTTACTATGATGAGAAAAAACTGGACATGTCAACAATACGCCATGGGTTGCTACTTCCTGCCCATGCTGCCAGGTGTACTCACGTCTTACGGAAAGTGAGATAAATTAACTATATGTTTGTCTGTCAGTTTGCCTGAGGTCTGTTTCTGTCGTATTAAAAGTCTATCTAAAGTCTGCTTGTGCTGTATGAAAAATCCTTTCTATTTATCTAAAGTTTGTCTGTCTAACATCTGCTTGTATTGTTTTATTCTGTCCAAAGTACGCATGTGTTTTCAAGTTTTGTTGAAACGTCTTTCTATCTAAAGCCTGCTTGTTGTGTATTTAAAAGTGTGTCTACCTATCTATTGACTACATGTGTTATAAAGCCTGTCTGTCCAACTAAAGTTTGCGTGCGTTATAATTAAAAGTTTATCTGTAAGATGTCTGCTTGTGTTGAATTAATAGATGTATCTCTACTTAACGTTATGTGATGCATTTAAAATTGCGCTTGTCTAAAGACTATGTAAAGTTTGCCACTGTGTTGCATTAAAACTTGGCGACTGCAGATTTAATGTGATACAAGAAGAAATTAGCAGATATAACATGATACAACAAGAAGAAATTAGCAGATATAAAATGATATAACAAGAAGAAATGAGCAGATATAAAGTAATTTAACAAGAAGCAATGAATAATTTTATTAACTCCATAAGGAGCATGGGGTCAACACTGGTGTCCTCAGTGAAGGAAACCTGCTTCAAAGTAATTCATATATTGCTGAAGCAGTGGTTTCTATAGCAATGTATTTTACATAATGAATTTGCATGCCCCGTAACACAACCCTTCTTGGTTGTTTTTTGCGACATGCTTGAAGTGGCGCAGTGGTTTCATGCTTGTATCCACAGTATCTGACACCGGGATGCAATGGAGCATTCACAGGTATCTTTTTTAAACATGTTTAGCTTTTCTTCAGATCTATAGTGCTGTCAGGTAATGACATGAGCTCAACACTTATCAATAAGTCTGACATCCAACGTACACTCTCTGTGAAACATAGGTGCACCACAGTCATCAAACATAATGTAACAATTACCTTTGGTAATCGAATTTCCATTCTAATGAGGTTGCAGAATTTCAGGGGATTGTACTGCATATAAGCGGTCAAGAATGGCAAGTATTCAATTTATACGCCCATGTGGATCGCCTTCTGGAAGATGGTAACTGGGAGTTACTGATTAAATTTTCCGAAGAACCTAACAAGCTGTGCTTAATTGCTGGTGAGTTTAATGCTAGATCTATGGAGTGGGGAAATTCCATGGAAAATAGACAGGGTGTTGCGTTGAGTCCGGTTTTACTCAGCTCAAACCTATCCATTTTAAATGATGGACGCCCGACAAGACTGGCATCTAGACCAGGGGATTCTGAAGGTGTCATAGATCTGGCACTGATGTATAGTGTTGCAGCCACCTTTGCACGCTGGTATGTATTGCAAGCTCAAGAAAGCAATCACCTAGCCTGTGCAGTACTCATTGCGAAGGGAAAGACCACCAGACAATGGAAACTGAAACAGGTTTTCCAGTATCATACAGACAGACCCACATGATTGTAATTGCCCTGTGCAAATATTGCGTCAAAGTGCGGAACAAAAGACAACTTGCACACCTTTTACACAACCATCCTGGTGGAAAGAGTCAGTGGAGACAGCATGGCTGGAAAAGGAGAGAGTGACAAAGTCATGGCGGATAGCATGAAAGAGAAGGACGGTGAGTGATGAAGAGGGGGAACATTTTATGGAGAAAAAGCAAAGAGCCATCAATAACTTCAAGAGGCTGGCAAGAGAAGCCAAGGACACAGTGTAGGAGGCCTTTGTGACACAGGTCGGCACTAACAAAACACTACAGAAATTCGGGTCCTTACATCGCAGAATGAGTAGGAAGAGTACAAGCCAATCAATTCCTAACATTCTCAGCTCGACAGGAATAAGTCTGATGGCTGCGGCAGGAATGGAAAAAATCAATAGAATCCTCAAGTCTTCAAGAACTGGTGTGGATCTACTGTCCTGGTCATGCAGGGGTACGTGGCAACGAGAGAGCTGACAGACTGGCTTCGAGAGCACCCATAGTAAGGATACTGGACATGGATAAGGGAGAGATACTAAGGGCAATTAATGATCGCCTGCTAGATAATGACACTGCAATGGATGAATCAACAAGGCTGAGATTATTGGAGTTTGGCATCAAACGTGAGACGAGCAGAGATGGACGTGAAGGAGGTTGCATCCATCGTATGTACAACCAGCGTGCTACAGGTACAATTAGCATTCATACTCTTCGACCTTTGTTAAGGGGGACAGAGCACCTATGGGTTTGCACGTAATGCAGTGAGGTCGATTCTGATTAACAGTAACAATAACAATACGTCTGAAGACCGATGCCGAAAAAGGACATGCATTACTGGAGCGTTTTATTACTCATACGGATTAAGGTGATAAAGCTGCCCACCAAGAAATTAAAGACCGTATCACGGAAAGCGACAGAAGAGACGACATATATTTCGACCTCATATCCGAAGACGACGTCGAGTGCACTTTAGCAACCAGTAAAAACACTGTCCCGGGTCCTGATGGTGTACAGTATCACCACATTAAACAGCTCGATGGAATGGGCATTACGAATGTGGGTAGTGATTTTAACACAGCATAATGAACGCTAACGTGCTGGAAGACTGGCTACATAGTTACCTACGGCCACTTCCCAAACCTGGTAAAGATCCCACATTTCTCAGCAGCTATAGAACTATCACAATGCAGAATGTCTTCGGTAAACTATTACAAAAGATAGTAGCACGGAAAATAATGAATCACCTCGAAAATGCACAGATCCTACCTGATACTCTCGGAAGCTGTAGGCCCATGAAAGTAACACGGGGTAACGCAGGAATTTTTGCTTACGAGGGGCTCCAAGGCAAACGAGAAACGGTTGCTGTCGCAATCGACCTAGAGGATGCTTTTAACTGGATGAACTTTGAAACATTAATGAACTGTGTAATGGCTTGCGGTGTTAAACCTTGGCTAACAAGATGCATAGCAGCTGCCTTAACTGAGAGATCAGTGGCATTTCGCTTGGGAACATGGACATCAGACATAATGCGCATTTGCCCGGGACTACTCCAGGGTTCTCCACTATCATCGGTGCTGTTTAATATCTATACAGCGAAAGTAGCCACCATTCGGCCAACTGGGTTGGGACGAACATTGACTTTTGCTGATGACATACTCATTTACAGGACTGGCTATCGCGGGCTACCGTACAAGTACCATGTTGATCACATCATGCAGAAATGCAGGAGACGTCTGGCAGCCCTGAAAATAAGGGCCGCTATGCATCTGGAGAAGAGATTACTATTTCTTCTTTATCATCAGCTCATCAAAACGGATAGACTTAATAATGAGTCATTGAGTATGGGCTGGGAATACTAACGCTGCCAGTAACACAATGCGAACGACTAGAACGCATTCAAAATGAACGGATGCGTATAGTCTTGGGCTGTTCGCGTGAAAACCCCATCGTGACAATGAGGTACATGCCTGGAGTGCTGTCAATTAGATCCAGATATGCGATTGGCCAGGCAAAAGCCTATGTGCGAGTAATCACAGACAAACAGCACCCCCTGCATGGAAACATAGCTGACATCAAGGGAGCAAGAATAAAGAGGGGGATGTCATAGAAGGCACAGACAGAAACAACGATCAAGCAGGTGCAGGTGACCACAGTTGAAAATGTATTCAAAGGGGAAGAGTGGAGTAAGTCAGATGAGACTTAATCAGTAGTTAATCACCAGCAAGTCATCATCAGCCTTGGCAGAGAGTGTAGAACTTGGGGCAATAGGAAAGCGGAAATGGAAATTAATCAACTGATATATCATCATGTCGGGGATAATGATGCCATTGTGCTTACTGATGGGTCTGTGATCCGAGGTCAGAAATCAGGTTGGGGCTTCTCTGCTAGGGTACAGGGCAGAATCGTCGCCGAACATAGCTGGGCGTTCAAGATAACAACTTCCAGCATGAGAATGGAGGTAGAGGCAGCTACTGCATCCTTAAGGTGGCTAAATTAAACTTCAGTAACAAAGGTAGTCACTGTGTCAGATTCTCAGTCCATGCTTCGAAAGGTTCAAAATGGTGGCTAAGGCATGGATGGAAAACCTTCACAGAAGCTTCGAATCTGCAGGAGATGGTGTGGATCTACTGTCCTGGTCATGCAGGGTACACGGTAATGAGAGAGCTGACAGACTAGCATCAAGAGCACCAACAGTGGGGACACTGGATAAGGGAGAGATACTGAGGATAATTAATGATCAACTGTTAGAGAATGACACTGCAATAGATGAATCATCAAGGTTAAGACTGTTGGAATTTGGCATCAAATGTAAGGCTAGCAGAGATGGACGCATGGGAGTGTGCATCCGTCGTGTTTATAACCAGCGAGTTATAGGAACAGTTAGCATTCACACTCTTAGACATATACTGAGGGAGACGGAGCACCTAGGGGTTTGCCCGGAGTGCAATGATGTCGATTCTGTTCAACAATAACAATATTAACATTTTAATAAGTTTATATGCATATTTAAACATGCTTAAAGCAGGCAAAGGTCGTTTTCCGCAGTCCGGCCACATTTTCTACATCAGATTATCTGAATCTACGATAATTTTTCATCCTATCCACTGGGTTTATCACTGATGCTTGGGGGGTGGTAAAATTACTAAGAAAAAAGGAAAGGTTCGGTGGAACGGATAGCAGGGAAGGCGCCAGACTAGTGTCAGGAATCTAATACTTAGCAGAGACATTTGTTTCTTCTAAAGTTTGTAGTACAAGTTGGTGATACCCGCTTGTGGTACAAGTTATAAATACGAGTCTGTGGATCAAAGGCTTGTGTCTACGCTAGAAGCCTGCCTTTGACGGGTTGTCAAGATCCTTGCCTTGACGTTCGGAGCGGTTACCACTGCAACTACGCGTGGGACGTGCCCTCACCTCAGAAGTCGACGATTACGGAGCAGTCAGCAAACCATTTCAACATCTGGCCAGTTAAGTAATTTTAATCTGACCAAAGCAAAATAACTCACCACTCCTAAAACCACCACCTTAACCATTTTCAGTGAAGAAAAACTCAATAGTTCAATTCACTATCATCACTTATTTATTTACTCATGTTAAACCAGAACTGATTATTAAATGTGTTATATGTATCTACAAATTCAAAGTTGATTTAATTATTACAGAGAGATGTGCACACGTATGAATCAGTGATCTTAAATATAAATAAAACAGAGCTACTTAAGTAATGTTTTACTGAATAATTCAGTTGAGGGCTCAGAAACAAGCTAATATATATCTTTATCTTCATACAAGGGGCGGGCTGATACAAAATTCACGATAGCCTTGATAAATTCAGCATTGTACTTGGTTTCTGAAATATCTTATGAAGATTCCCTAAAATAGAAGCACCATCTTTCTAGTTACAACTCAGTCAAGAGTGATCTTGAGCAAAGGTAGATACATTTAAAGACCCTCATTGTATACTCTAATTTTTGGCCACTGTTGGACTGCAGAGCAGGGGAGGCAATCCCATGACACTTTGGAATTAGAATGTGCTCGTTCTCAGTACAGGGAATATAATTGATGACATTTTGTTTTCAGAACCAGTGGTTCACAATGATGTTATTCTCTTCTTTCTCCCCCCCCCCCCCCCCCCCCTCCCCCAGATCCTCTGGGTATTGAGATCGAATGCCTAGCCTTCTTGGATAAGGGACACAAAATAGGAGGTCCTGTGTGCAAGTTGCGAACGTTAAAAATCGCTCGACAGTTGGAAATCGTAAATAGTAGGCCATACGGCTGCTGGCCTGGCAACATTTAAACATTAGAAAACCTATCCATCACTCGTGCACTGTGCTGAGATCCTCCTTGTATGACCTACGGCAGGAGATCAGAGCACTTATGGAGTTGTCCAAGTGCAATGAAGATGGTCCTTAAAACCAAAGCAATGAGCCTAGTATATATGGAGTGCTCCATTGAATTTATATCAGGGAGCACCCCTGATATTGTAAGGTGCTGTGGTAGCATAGTATTAGTGGTTAGTGCACTGGCTTCCTAGTGCAGTGGTCTATGGTTCGATCCCCAGATGAGGTGCGATTTTTTTAGGCCAAAAACGGCTCCTGGGTCGACCCAGCCCCAAATAAGTACCAGAGCAACTCTGGGAAGGTTAAGGCAGCCGGCGTGATGCTAACCACATCACCCCTAGTGTGCCGACGGTCAAGAAAATATGGGCCTAACACCATATTCCCAATATGCCTCAATGGGCGTGTAATGGGATCCTTTACCTTTACCTGATATTGCAGTCACGCTACTCTATCTAATTTGCCGTTTTAACTATACTGGCTTGAACATTATTCATGTTTTCAACGATAGTTATTGCTGCTGATTTTAGTGCTTTTGCTTCAGCTTTGAAGCTGTTTGAACATTTTCAATGGCCACCAAAATATGGATTTCCTCTCCATTCTTTAGCTTTGTGCAAATAATAAACACAAATAGGTTAACAAAGCTATCAGTGGCCATCACGCTTAGTGGTGTCTTGGAGGGCAGCAACAAACTATTCCCATTTTGCTTGGTTGGTGGCCATCCTTCATGCAGTGCCCCAACTGTGTTTCACCCTTTGCATCTCAGTCTCCACTGTTTCTCTGCCAGGTTGTCTTTGGTCTGCCTCTCTTTCACCCCAGAAGGGGTCCAAAGCATAGCAGTTCTGGTGATGGTGTCAGTGTCCCTTCTGAAGACATGGAGAACCCAGTTCCAGCGTATGCCTTCAATGTTTGTGTGCATGCCTTTTTGACAGCACTGTGTAATCAGTTCCTGGTTGGAGATGGTATCACTAGTCAACAACCAAAATGTACCAGAAATGAAAATAGCTGATCTTAACTAATTTTGGTGTGCTGAAAACGAAAATGACATTAAAAAATGTTGATTGGCTCTAGTTTTCAAGATATATGCTACTAGTTTATTTAATTACGTTCAATTTATATATATGACGCAACTGTTGTGGGCGATTGCACATCACCTTTGTGTATAAATATCTTATCTCTGATAAAATTTTGCCATTAGTTAGTGCATTTGTCCTTATCAAAAGTATCGTAGTTAGAAATGCCTAGGACATGTGTGAACAGTGCTAATAATTTCTGTTATATATGTGGTTAGGTGACATTTCTATCACAAAAACGAAATATAACTAAAGTGATTAAGAAGGCGTACAGTTTGTATTTTGGTTGCAGAATAGGAGATCAAGATAAGAGCTGGGCGCCACACATATGCTGCAATACATGTGCAGCACATCTTAAACTGTGGTTGACTGGCAAAAGGCAAGCTATGCCTTTTGCAGTCCCAATGATTTGGAGAGAGCCCACTGATCATCTCAACAACTGTTACTTTTGCATGGTCCCTCCAATTGGGAAAGGCATATCAAAGAAGAAAAAATGGACTCTGGAATATCCAAACATCCCCTCTGCAATACGTCCGATACCACATGGCGATGACCTACCAGTTCCCAAAGTGCCAGAATCATTTTCAGCTGCTTCCCCTGATGAAGAAGAGGACATTGGTGGTCCTGAACCATCAACCTCAAGCATCCCAAATTTTGAGCAAACTACATCCACTAAACCACACTTAATAACCCAAGGTGAACTGAATGATCTTGTAAGAGATCTGAATTTACCGAAGAACAAGGCGGAGCTTTTGGGTTCCAAATTGCAACAGTGGAATCTTCTGGCAGAAGATGTTACAATTTCTGTGTATAGAAACCGACAGAAGCCGCTTATTACATTCTTTTTCAAAGAGGGTGACCTTTCTGCGTGCCACAACATTTCTGGTTTAATGGCAGCCCTCAAAATCAATTACATACCGGAAGAGTGGAGGCTTTTCATTGATTCATCCAAGACGAGTCTTAAAGCTGTTTTGTTGAATAATGGTAATGTGTTACCGTCAATTCCAGTTTGTCACGCAGTTCATATGAAAGAAACTTATGAAAACATTAAGCAGCTTTTGAAGTGTATATAAACTACGATCATCATCATTGGTCACTTTGCGGTGACTTAAAAGGGGTCGCAGTTTGCTTTATGACTACAGGGTGGAAACACCAAGTACTGCCTTTGCTTGAAGAAAGAATCTCTGTGAGTGGGATAGCCGTGCACGAAGTGACCATTACATCAGAAGACATTGGCCAATCAGGCAGTCATTGCAGCCTGGCAGTAAGAACGTTGAGAACCCAGCACTTGTCGACACCAGCAAGATTTTGTTGCCACCCTTGCACATTAAGCTGGGTCTCATGAAAAACTTTGTCAAGGCAATGGAGAAAACAGATGAGGCTTTCAAATACCTCATCAGAAATTTCCAAGACTGAGTGAAGCTAAAATAAGAGAGGGAGTATTTGTTGGTCCGCAAATTCGAAAACTTCTTCATGATGACGAGTTTCTTTGCGTGTTGCATGGCAAGGAAAAACCAGCATGGCTAGCATTTAAGTCAGTGGTGGACAATTTGCTTGGAAACAACAGATCTGATAATTTACATTGAAATTGTAGAAAATCTCCTTCTGAAGTATAAAAGTCTTGGCTGCAACATGTCTTTGAAAATTCATTTTCTGGATTTTCATCTGGATTTCTTTACGTCAAACTGTGGAGCGGTTAGTGATGAGCATGGTGAACGATTTCACCAGGACATTGCTGCTATGGACACAAGGTATCAAGGCAATTGGAGCCCTTCAATGCTTGCTGATTACTGTTGGACTGTGACAAGAGACACCTCATCGATTGACTACAAGAAGCAAGCAAAGAGAGCTCGAACAGCGACTGAATAATGACGGAATGGGTTCAAATGTGCCTTTTTAAAACATGATATGTGAACTTTAAATAATGTTTTGATTTTTTCTATCATTTTATGTTGAAATATCAATTAATTGAGTATGTAACCACAATTTTTATAATGCTAAAGTAGAAAGACTAGCTGTTCACCCCAGAGAATTAAACAAGCATACATTATTTGTATTACTGTAATGTAAATTCATCATTTAAAAAAAAACCAGAGCCAATTGGTGAATTTCATTATGATATTTGAAATCAGCATGTCAAAATCAATAAGAAATGGTGTATTTAATTTCTGGTACAAATAACTTTTGAAAATTTGTTGACTAGTGTATTCAGCCAAAAAATTCTAAGAATTTTCCTTAGGCAGGTCGTGTGGAAGGATGATAATTTGCACATTTCCTTGTCTGTTACTCTCCAGCACTCCGCACCATACAAAAGTACACAAAGTATGCAACTCTCGTATAATTTTTTTTTTAAATACAGCATTTATACATGATGCACATCAGTAGCTTACATACATCTACATTCACTGTCATATATTACAACACAGGTATTTATGTACATGAACATCACAAAAATATATTTGCTAAAGATGACTATTTACACATACTAGTGTTGCCATTTTGTTTTGACCAAACCCACATTTTTCCATAGCACAAAAAAGTGAAAAAAAACAAACATTACATAAATATGCAGGGACAAAAAAATCTGTACTGTCTTGTCTATCTAATAAGCATGACATAGCAACCATAACTGACATGGAATAAACATGTAGATAAACTGGTAGAAACTAGCTGAGAATTAAACAAAAGCTAAAATATTTAAAAGGAAACAGATGACGCGTAAGTTAAGACAGCGCATATGTTCTGTACATCTTTTATTAAGGGCATGATCATCGCTGAGCATAGTGGGGCTTTCATGGCGGCAACCTCCAGCAAGAGAATGGAGGTTGAGGAGGCTACTACAGCTTTAAGGTGGTTGTCTGAAACTTCATTGACAAGGACAGTCGGATTCTCAATCCATGCTTCGGAGGGTCCAAGGTGGATGGCTATGGTGTGGGTGGAAAACCTCCATGGAGGCCTGGAGTCTTCAAGAGCTGGTGTGGATCTACTGTCCTGGTCATGCGAGGGTGCGTGGCAGTGAAAGAGCTGATTGACTAGCTTCAAGAGCACCTACAGTTGGTGCATTGGATATGGACAAGGGAGAGATACTGAAGACAATTAATGATTGCCTGTTTGAAAATGACAGTACTATGGATGAATCATTTAACGCTGGAATTGCTAGAGTTTGGCATTAGGCGTAAGACTGGCAGGGATGGGCATAGGAGAAGACACATTTGGCTGGCTTGAAGATACTCAGCAAACAGAAACCAACAGTTACAGACTAAACTGGCTTGAACATACTGAGCAATCGGAAGCTATCCAACAGACTTAACTGGCTTGAATATACTGAACAAATAGAAGCCAGACAATGCTGGCTTGAAGACACTGAGCAAACAGAAACCATCAGCTAGATTAAACTGGCTTGAACATATTGAGCAAATTAAAGCCAACAAGCAGAATAAACTGGCTTATAGATACTGAACATTCAGAAGCCAAACAAACTAAATTGGCATATTAAACAAACAGAAGCCAAAAGACAGACAAAACGTATCATCTTTACAAAGAAATAAAGATATCTTCATCTTTACAGACAACGGTGAATAAAAGTTATCTTCATCTTTGTAAAAACTAATGGGAAAGAACTTCATCTTTACAAAACTGAATAAAAGGTTATAGGACAGTTTGTGGCACAAAACTAACAAAAATGTTACCTTCATCTTTGAAGAAAAGGAAAAGAAAGGTTGTTTGAGGTTTCCAAAACAAATCAATCATGTCTACATTTCCAGAAAACTAATCAATGTTACATCATTGTACAAAACTGTAAACAGTTCATTCATCTTTACACAAAAACTGTAAAAGTTAGCAGTTTTCAAGCAAACAATAATAAAGTTGCATTTATCATGTTCAAAAAACAAAAACATATCTTTGCCAAAACTAATAAAATGTATAAAGAATCTTTACAAAACTAATAAAAGTTACCTTCATCTTTACAAAACTAAAAAAAGTTATCTTCATCTTTACAAAACTAATAAAAGTTATCTTCATCTTTACAAAACTAATAAAAGTTATCTTCATCTTTACAAAACTAATAAAAGTTATCTTCATCTTTCCAAAACTAATAAAAGTTATCTTCATCTTTACAAAACTAATAAAAGTTATCTTCATCTTTACAAAACTAATAAAAGTTACCTTCACCTTTCCAAAAACTAATAAATGTTACCTACACCTTTCCAAAAACTAATAAAAGTTACCTTCATCGTTACAAAAACTAATAAAAGTTATCTTCATCTTTACAAAAACTAATAAAAGTTATCTTCATCTTTACAAAACTAATAAAAGTTATCTTCATCTTTACAAAACTAATAAAAGTTATCTTTACCTTCCCAAAAACTAACAAAACTTACCTTCATCTTTCCAAAACTAATAAAAGTTATCTTCATCTTTCCAAAACTAATAAAAGTTATCTTCATCTTTCCAAAACTAATAAAAGTTATCTTCATCTTTACAAAACTAATAAAAGTTATCTTCATCTTTACAAAACTAATAAAAGTTATCTTCATCTTTACAAAACTAATAAAAGTTACATTCATCTTTACAAAACTAATAAAAGTTACATTCATCTTTACAAAACTAATAAAAGTTACATTTATCTTTACAAAACTAATAAAAGTTACATTCATATTTACAAAACTAATAAAAGTTACATTCATATTTACAAAACTAATAAAAGTTACATTCATCTTTACAAAACTATAAAAGTTACATTCATCTTTACAAAACTAATAAAAGTTACATTTATATTTACAAAACTAATAAAAGTTACATTCATCTTTCCAAAACTAACAAAAGTTATCTTCATCTTTCCAAAACTAACAAAAGTTATCTTCATCTTTCCTTCTTCTTCTTTGATCCTTAGCCGCCGACCGTCAAAGCAGTCAGTGGTCATCACGCCTGGTGGCGTCTTGTAGTGCAACAACAAATTGATTCCACTTGGTGCGGTCGGTGGCCATCCTTCATACAGTGCCCTAACTCTGGTTCATACCTCGCATCTCAGCCTCCACAGTCCTCCGCCAAGTTGTTTTTGGTCGGCCTCTCTTTCGTTTCCTTCAGGGGTCCATAGCATAGCTGTTCTTGTGATGGCATCGGGTCTCTTCTGAGGACATGGCCAACCCAGCTCCAGCGTCTGCCAGCTATGATGGTGTGCATGTCCTCTTGCTTGCTCCGAGTAAGCAGATCATGGTTGGTGATGGTATTTGGCCAAAAGATTCGGAGAATTTTTCTTAGGCATGTTGTGCGAAAAGAGGACAATTTCGACATTTCCTTCTCTGTAACTCTCCAGCTCTCCGCGCCATAGAGAAGCACAGAAAGCACACAGCTCTGATATATCCTAATTTTGTGCTTGTGCTGTACTGAGAGGACTTCCAGATGTTGTTTAGACTAAAAAAGGCTGTTCTTGCTTTGTTCATTCTGTTGTTGATGTCTTTGCTTGCTCCGCCGTCTGGTGTTACTATGCATCCTAGGTATGTTAAGGCGTCTGTCTGTTCCAGTTGCTGATTCCTTACTGATATGGGCTCAGGGTTGCTCACATTGAGCGTCATGACCTCTGACTTCTTTAGGTTGATGTTCAAGCCCACCTGCTGCCTATTCTTATTAAGTCTATCCGTTTTTTCCTGGATGTGTTGATGGGAATGTGCTAGTAGTGCAATGTCATCTGCATATTCCCGATCTTCCAATGTAGAAAATGTAGTCCATCTTATTCCTCTTGGACTGCCCTCTGTTGTCTGGCGCATCACCCAGTCTATGACTGTTAAAAATAGAGTGGTTGATAAGGGGCATCCCTGTCGTACTCCTGCCTTCACCTCAAAGGTTAGGTTTAACTTTTATTAGTTTTGTAAAGATGAAGGTAACTTTTATTAGTTTTGTAAAGACAAAAATAACTTTTATTAGTTTTGGAAAGGTAAGGTTAATTGATGTGTTTTGGAAAGATGAAAAAAACAAAAAAAACAATAGAGTGGGTATCAACCACTCTATTTTTTCATCTTTCCAAAACAAATCAATTAACCTTACCTTTCCAAAACTAATAAAAGTTATTTTTGTCTTTACAAAACTAATAAAAGTTACCTTCATCTTTCCAAAACTAATAAAACTTATCTTCATATTTACAAAACTAATAACAATTATTTTTATTCTTTCCCAAAACTAAACATACGCACCGTGTTCTGCACCAATGCAAATAAAGTAATATTAGCTTTATTCAGACAGCCATATATTTATATCCGAATTCTATTGTCAAAACACTTTCATAAACCAAGAATTGCTTACTCTGAGCAATCAAGAAGAGATGCACATCATCACAGCAGGTAGACACTGGAGTTAGGTTGGCCATTTCCTCAGAAAAGACCACGACACCGTCATCAAAACTGCTATGCTATGGACCCCAAAAGGAAGGTGAAATAGAGGCCAACCAAAAACAACTTGGTGGAGGACTGTGAAGGCTAGGGATCCAAGAAGAAAAAGATAGCTTGCCAAATTATTTATTTGTGCTGGAATTCTCAGGACCGTATAAAATTACGGGTATGAATCACTCACGTTTCATGCATATTTTTTCTGAATTTTTACATTAATTTTTAAAATATTTATTTTACAATGCAAAAAAGTCCACACTAGGAATCAATAAGTGGTTGAGGAATATACACTATCTCCACACATGATCTTTAGTATTTTGAGTGACTTTCACTCTCATCAAATATATTCTAAAAGTATGAATACAAATCATAAGATCACTTTTGATTTATTTATTTAGGTTTTACAAAAGTATTTTTTAAAATCACCAACTTTCAAGAAGATTATAAATGCCATATAAAATTTGCTCATCTGAAGTTCTTAAAATATCCCCCTTATCACTCACTGACATTATTATGTCCCATCTTTTCTCACTAAAGTTGCAATCTTTTCTGTGGCACATTTTTCAGACAGGGAACTAAATTGTGCATCTAATGAAACAAGGCGCAGCTTGTTCTCAATATACTTCATGTTGCAGGATGTTTTCTTAGAAATATTCCTGCCTCTGTTGCTGTTCGGCGGCAATATTTCTGGAATTTTCTCCCATTCATATTACACATTTTGGTGAGTAATTCTCCAATATATATAAATATACAGGGTGATTCAAAAGTCTCCATACATAGAGGAAAATGGTCACCTTTTTAGCAAAATGTCACTTATCCAGAAAACTTGTGATTCAAAAGTCTCCACACATAGGAGAAAATGGTCACTTTTTTTTTTTATCAGTCACTTTATTCACAAAACATGCTCTACATGGTTGTCATTCCTTTGAAAACACATATGGATGCATCTCTCCCACTCATTATACCCTTTGTGTGGAGACTTTTGAATAACCCTGTATGTATATGTGTGTGTGTACATATATATATATATATAGTCAGTGAAGTCTCTTAGCTCATCATAGATGAAGCTTCTAAGCTTTCGTGCCACTGTTTCCGTACTTCATAAGCAAAATGCAGTAGAAAAAACACAACATAATTTATTTCCCGCCATGTTTTGGTGGGTGGCTTACTCATATATTATATTTCATCACTCCTATCTCTTCGTGGAGTATACAAAAACAAACAGGTATTCCAAAAGATTTATAAATGTAATAAGAAACTTAATTTACACTTCTAAAAATATTGCCTCTGATCATTACTTAGCTCTGTGCACTGAAAATATATCACACATTTACAAACGTTCTGTATGAGAGATATGATGAAACTTTTCCATTTATAGTCCCCAATGCATCCATCATAGCTAATCACTCTTACACATCGGTGTAATAGGAAAAACATAAAGAATACAGGTTTTAAAGAGCCGTATATGCATGGAGGCATATCTGAAGTCATCTTTATATGACCACCAGCTATGTACAATGCTACAATATTCATTTGTGGAAGTGAACCTCTGTCTGTGAGGCTAATTACACTCTCACTGACTCTTGAAATCATCCACACACTTCCAGGCACTCCCCCTGTGGTGAAACTTGTTGAGAACATTGCACACTAAGTTTGGAGAAGTCACTTGAGCCTTAGACGTGATTCTTTGACCTGGTTGACTGCATGCAGGAGGATCTCACTATGGACCCAGTGATAGGCAAGGGAAGCTGAGAAGTGGCTCTGTGCAGGATGTGACAATTCCTTGGGAGAGCCAAGAACCAGAGCACAGTATTTTAGCTCTATGTCATGAAGTGTATTCACCTTCTTTTCTCTCTGTCAGTCTTTTCTCATACCAATTCATTCCTTCTCTCTAAATTCTCTAGAATATCCACCACTTGTCAAAACACATCAGGAGATCTCCCATTTTTTTCGGAAAAGAAATTCCTTTCTCTTTGTTCTATGTTAAAGTCGTTGACTTTTTGCTGTGAACTTTAACCGTTGTAAGCAACATGGGTTTTCCCCTGGGTAAATTTCAATTTTTAGCACACCGGTAGGCTGCGGTATTGGCATGTGACTGTTGACCTCACAAGTACCGGTCAACTGTGTGTGTGTGTGTGTGTGTGGTTGCTGGTGGAACGAAATGTCAACCGCAGTTCAGGGACCACCCCTAACATATGCAAATTAAAGCCACCAAACAGAATATGAATTTTGGCGCGATTCTCGAAACGCATTCTCTCACTAGCCGGCAGACCGACCGGCCTGGACAAGATGGTCTGGTCTAGGCAATTGCAGAGGGGAACGGTCCAATTTTAACACAACAAAGATGCTTGGCTGAGCGATCCTACCAGGTTGTCCTAAGCATATGCAGTGTTCTCGAGGGCAGACATACTCTATCCCAGTTGGTGATGAGCCCTGTGTCAAGAGGGAGAAAGCAACTTGCCATCCTCTGAAACCCTAAAAAGAACTTGCTGGACCTGGAGTGCTGGGACAGATTGAACCCCCTGGCAACCAGACAACATAAATTCAGCAGCATCAGAGATGAGTAATTTAACATGCCAGCAGAACCACTACAGAATATTCCCATTGTCCTATGATGACAAATTCATTCTGACATGGTTCAGAACCATTCATAGATTAGGGAACATATAGTTGTACATTTGAATATAATGTGAGATTCTATCTTCAATTTTGTAAACTTTACATAACCGAGTCTGTTGTTATTTTTTTCTTGTAATATTTAATTGAGTTGTATAGTTTTAGTAACATAAATCTACACCCTGGGGGCAGAGCCATAATTAATAAACACTATTGGGTCAGGATATTTTTAATGTGGCTGGGCACCAAATCTCTTATCCAACTATATGTACTATACATATTCCTTTGTAGGATTTCGGATCAAGAATTTATCGACTAGAGAATATCCTGTTTAGTGGCCACAAATCTCTTAAGTAAATTTCTAGTGCACTATTTCCCAAGGAGAGGCAGTTCCATTACGAACTCATAAACTATCAATAAGATATTATTATCTGTTATCCATTTCATCCAAGCTGTCCTTTCTCCTCAAAATCATTTCGCTACACTGGGGGCTCGTCCGGGATTTACTTTTTTCATATTTAGACACTTGTCTGAGATATGAAAACTCTTATCTTTCCTAGACCACTACTGCTGTAGGTACTTGTCACTTATTGGTGTCCAAGGCTAGGATTAGATTAAAGAGGGGACATATGAATTACCCTAGACTTAATACACATAAATTTTTACAACAAAAACAGATTTTAAGTTATGTTATGAAAACTATTCTTGGTGGTACTGTTGGTTATTAGTTACATATTATTAACTAATATTTAAGTTATGTTTTATGTATGCTGGTTTTAAATAACATAGGTTGTTAAAATACTTTAGTTTAGTTACGGCTATAGAAAGTATTTAGGCCTGTATTTATTTGATAGTGAGCTAGAGATCGCATACTCGCTCAGCAAAACCACTGCTGTTAAAATGGATGAGATAGAAGGACTGAAGAAATGGACAGCGCAATCGTATGAGATTGGAAAATTATGTGTCTTCTCTGGAAGTTTGCTGGAAAATTATGTCTCGGAACAGGAAGAATGTTTCAGGAGCATAATGGGGCAACAGAAGGAATGGAGAGCAAAATTCAAGGAAGAGAATGTGGAACATGAGAGACAAAGACAAGAAAAATCTCTCCAGTGTAAGGAAGAACTGGAAACTCAGTTTCAACCTACAAAAATGGAATCCAGGGATAAACTTGAATCTAGGAATACTCATCATGCCACTCCTTTGCCAGATGCATCACCATCTTCAGCGGTAAATATAACTGCACCACATGAAGCCAAGTCTATGTCTCAGAATTCAGGCTCAGACAGAGCAGAGGTACAGATTTCTAAATGGAGACATCTAGACCATCCTGAAAACAAGATTAAGCACAAGAGTGCTGATAATCTGAAGAGACCTTCCTCATCCTCAGCTAAAACTCACAACAGGCATACTGAAAACCGCACAAAAAACCTGGTAAATAGGATCGCTCAACCAAATAGGATCACTCAACAGAAAAGGATTACGAAACCCTATGGGAAGGAAGGGATGTTCTTGAACATCACCTGTCGGCCACCCTACAACAGTTAGACTGTAGGCACCAAAACCCAATCCCACAGACTTCATAAAAAGCTAAGGTCCCTACCAAGGATGGGAACTTGACGAAGGCCTGGAGTGGATACAGGGATTCTCAAAATGTGGAGACTGCCACAGTAAATGGAGAACAAATCACCTGTTTGCATTATCAAAGTCTTGGGTGTGATGCCCTTGTCTCAGCCTCTGTCGTCGACCCTGATCAAGTCACCGAAGAGGATGTTGAGGTAACAGCACCCATGATAAACAACAGAAGGATGATTTTGCCTTTACCTTATGTAGAAGTTAGGTCGAACTTTGTAAACGGCAAAGTAAAGGCCACAATATTGGATGAACGAATTTACCCCATACCTCAAGGAGGGAAATATATCATCTTAGAAGACTCAGCACGATCCAGAGACGGCATGACTGAACAGGCTATGGAGACTCCAATGTCTAACTCATCTTCCAATATTTTCACTGAAAAGTTGGAAGAGTGCAAAGGGGATGACAACCCCAGTGCACTTAATTCTGAATCAGTTTTGACAGTCTCACCCACTCTCTGCGTGCAGAAAGTGAAGCCGGGCCAGAGTTTCTTGGTACCTGGTGGGATGAAACATGTTTCAGAAATATCTTCCGTTAACACAGAAGAAATGGCTGTAGAGGAACATGACCCTCAAGCACTTAGTCTTCACTCAGTTCCTAAAACCTCACCCACTCTCTGGGATCAGAAAGTGAAGCGGGTCCACATTTCCTTGGTACCTGGTGGGCAGGAACAAATGGTAGACTTATCTTTCTCTGTCACTGGAGAAACAGCGATAGAGGAACATACACGCTCTCATACCTGGGGAGATAGGTATGTGTCCTTAAGCAGGTCAAGTAATATGACTAAAATAAGGTTGTGTATGAGGTTGGCAACCTCATCATGCAAAACTATTTGCTATAGACCACATTGCAAGCAGAGTGTAGGCTTTAGTGCAAGCTCTTTGCCAGGAGGCAAGCTACAATGTAGGGTCCACAAGGAGGAACATAAGAGAGGGAAGATTATACGAGAAGGATTGCTTAGCATCCCTCAACTCCTTAACAATGAGGAACCGGATAGACATGTGTTGATTACAGGCATACCATTCGACTGAGGGAAAAGAGGAAACAATGGGATTGAATTAATGAGAGATATGAAAAACAGGAAGGTATTAGCAGACAGAAGAGAATAGTCGGCTCAACTTAAGTTAGCCATAGGCATAACTTTTAAAAGGGGGCTATGTCACGAAGTGTATTCGCCTTCTTTTCTCTCTGTCAGTCTTTTCTCATACCAATTCATTCCTTCTCTCTAAATTCTCTAGAATATCCACCACTCGTCAAAACACATCAGGAGATCTCCTATTTTCTTCGGAAAAGAAATTCCTTTCTCTTTGTTCTATGTTAAAGTCGTTGACTTTTTGCTGTGAACTTTAACCGCTGTAAGCAACATGGGTTTTCCCCTGGGTAAATTTCAATTTTTAGCACACCGGTAGGCTGCGGTATTGGCATGTGACTGTTGACCTCACAAGTACCGGTCAAGTGTGTGTGTGTGTGTGTGTGGTTGCTGGTGGAACGAAATGTCAACCGCAGTTCAGGGACCACCCCTAACGTATGCAAATTAAAGCCACCAAACAGAACATGAATTTTGGCGCGATTCTTGAAGCGCATTCTCTCACTAGTCGGCAGACCGACCGGCCTGGACAAGATGGTCTGGTCTAGGCAATTGCAGAGGGGAACGGTCCAATTTTAACACAGCAAAGATGCTTGGCTGAGCGATCCTACCAGGTTGTCCTACTGGGAGACCTAAGCATATGCAGTGTTCTCGAGGGCAGACATACTCCATCAGAGTTGGTGATGAGCCCTGTGTCAAGAGGGAGAAAGCAACTTGCCATCTTCTGAAACCCTAAAAAGAACTTGCTGGACCTGGGCATCAGAGATGAGTAATTTAACATGCCAGCAGAACTACTACAGAATATTCCCATTGTCCTATGATGACAAATTCATTCTGACATGGTTCAGAACCATTCATAGATTAGGGAACATATAGTTGTACATTTGAATATAATGTGAGATTCTATCTTCAATTTTGTGAACTTTACATAACCGAGTCTGTTGTTATTTTTTTCTTGTAATATTTAATTGAGTTGTATAGTTTTAGTAACATAAATCTACACCCTGGGGGCAGAGCCATAATTAATAAACACTATTGGGTCAGGATATTTTTAATGTGGCTGGGCACCAAATCTCTTATCCAACTATATGTACTATACATATTCCTTTGTAGGATTTCAGATCAAGAATTTATCGCCTAGAGAATATCCTGTTTAGTGGCCAGAAATCTCTTAAGTAAATTTCTAGTGCACTATTTCCCGAGGAGAGGCAGTTCCATTACGAACTCATAAACTATCAATAAGATATTATTATCTGTTATCCATTTCATCCAAGCTGTCCTTTCTCCTCAAAATCATTTCGCTACACTCTGCATAATTGGAGAGCACCCTTGGATGGCGGGGAATGCAAAGTATGCCACATGCTTCTTACTTCTAGCTTGGTACCAGATGTGATAATCCTTTAAATGCCAGCCAAGCTGGAGAAACTGGATCTCATGACCAACTCAATATGTTTCAGAATGGCAGAAAAGCCTAGCACTTTTATTAGTGTAGATAATATCATGGAGTCTTCAACTTGGTATTGGCTACAAAAGAGCAAAAAGCTCAGCAGTCCTAGTTAAACAACAACAACAAGAAAGAGCTTTATAAATGTGACACAAAAGTGACCATTCACAAGTTTTGTGCATTAACATGATATCACATATTTACAAAAGATCTAAAAAATGAGATATGGGAACTTTTCTACGTCATCATAACTTTCCTTTGCACTCCTTACGGAGCATGGAAACACCATTGTAGCTGGTCTCCTTGCAGGAAGCCTGCATGAAGCACTTACAAGCACCTGCAGTAGTGGTTTCTGTGACGATTTGTTTTACATGATGAGATTGCACAACCTCATATTACTCGCTAGTATGACATGCCTGAGGATGCAGTATTCCTATTCTTTACCTCCAGAGACTGCTGGGAACCATTCAGAGATGTTCCCTGACATATTTACTAAAGCACTAAAAATGAGATATGGGAACTTTTCTTAATATCGTTCCCAATGTATCGTATTAGAAAATTCTTACATATTCATATATATTAAAAAAAAAATACAATAATAAAAGATTTCAAGAGCTTTATAAAAGTCATAAATGAACCAGAGCTGGGGCATCACATGAAAGATGGCTGCTGACTGAGCACAGTGGAGGGAGTTTGTTGCTGGCCAACAGGGTGCCACCAGGCATGATGGTCACGGATTTCTTCGTCAGTCAGCAGCCAAGGACCAAACAGAAGATCACGATGATCACTTGCTGACACCTGCTCTAGTATCTAGGACTTTTCTGCTATCTAATGTGTTGTACATCATCTGTGTTATTATAATCTATCTGTGTAAATGATCATGACTACATCTATGATACAAAGCTTTGAGTTCTAGGATCTTTTTTTCTTCTTCTTTAAACTTGTGCCCCAAACACAATTTCCCCCCCCCCCCCCCCCCCAATGTAAAAGGAGGATCCCGTTACACGCCCATTGAGGCATATTAGGAATATGGTGTTAGGCCCATATTTTCTTGACCATCGGCACACTAGGGGTGATGTGGTCAGCATCACGCCGGCCGCCTTAACCTTCCCAGAAGTTGCTCTGGTACCCAATTGGGGCTGGGTCGACCCAGGAGCCGTTTGCGGCCTAAAAAAATCCCACATCATCTGGGGATCAAACCATAGACCACTGAGCTAGGAAGCCAGTGCACTAACCACTATGCTACCGTGGCTCCCTCGTGTGTTCAATACAAATGTGGTCTTAAACTCGCGCTATATGTTCAAGTTAGCTGTCTGCTCACATTACATGTATTATCTCCATTTTTTTGCTTCATCTTTTGTAGTCATGTAAACTATACTACTGTCTATCAGTCACTGCAGTTATTTTTAAAGTTTTTATTAAAAATATGCATAAATATAAAAACATGCAATGTTGCAAACACAAATCCATCAATGTTAACAATAAAAGACCCAAGTTGTTCCCATTAGATACATAATTAATGCTGGGTAAAAAATAAAATTCGTAGCTACTAACACCATGCCACCTCCAAAATAATAAATATTGTTTGTAAGAAAACAGTCTTTGTACTAAAATATACATTTTAAAATCACATTTTTATATCATTATATTTTTCAGGACAACAGAATTCATATCACAATGTGTGAACCAATCAAGAACTGCCAAGGCAACTAAGCACTAGTTCATAATGTTCCCCAAATAGCATGGGAGACCTTGCCTACAGGTTTCTCATTTATGGGCAATATGGGGCATCTTTAAACATGGTAGCCAATCTTCTCCCATTCTGCAGACATGGCCAAATAGGTGGAGCAGTATACAGCCATCTTCGTCTTCTTACCAACTTCTCTTTTGCTGAGGAATTGGGGTTGCACAAACTACAATTCATCTTTTTTGTGTTGTGTACCACGTAGTGCTCCAACTGAACGCATGTTGTGCAATCAACAACTCAGCAAGACACCCCTGTGACACACTCAATAATACTGTGATAAATGCCTCATTCATTCAATAACCTTCAGCTCCCCAAGGAGCATAGACCTTTATTTCATACCAAGTGCCCTTGTCCTTTGCCATCCACTCACTATCTTTCCATGTTCTTTTAATCCCTTTCATTTCTGTCTTTAGTTCTCTAAGAACATTCCGGGTGCCAAATCTGGAGATTTTCATTGAGAAGAAAAAAGAAAAATGTAAAATCTCCAGCCCAGACTCCTTTCAGTCTTCTCTCTGCTTGTTATGAGCCTTCATTACCAGAGGACCTTCTTCTGCTTTGGATGACCAAACTGAATTATTTAAATAACTGTGTGACTTGTCCATAGTTGCTAAAGTTTTTGTTTGGTTTTTTTGTTGTTTTGTTTTGTGTAAAGTTTATACAGGAAGCTAAATTCCCCTTCAAGGCAGAGGACCATCCAACTCGTGGTATTGCATCAGCCACCACATAGTGGGTCAGATATGTTTCATCAACTCTACAAATGTTCAGTCCGCAGAGTTGGGGAAGGAAGCCCTCTGGGTTAGCAAGAAAGCTCTGGAACTCACCCCAAATACAAATGGGTGAAGAGTGAAAATTCAAATCCCTGGTGATCAAAACAAACAAAAACATGTAGGAAGCTAATACAGTCAAATACCCAACTCTCCGTAGTTCCATTTGATGACATGCTTGGTAGGTGTTACTGTTCTTTGCTCTCCTTTCAGGCCAGGGTAACATATGGACCATAAATGCCTTGGCAGCACAAAATATTTTTTAAAGTGGACAAATGATGACCAACCGTCTTCTCCTCTTCCTGATAATTTCTATTTGGATGTGTTACACAAATGCTTTTTATAGTTAGTGTCTGACTGACAGAGTGGTTAGAGTGATGGTCTCTCACGGCAAAGGTGCCGGTTCAAATCATGGTACCGACACACTCCAGTCTACACAGCTATAAATGGATACCTGACTCTGCTCTTTGAGTTAGGGAAGGAAAAGGCAGCAAGGAAGGGAACTAGTCACCCCACCTCTCAATGCTGGACCTAGTATGGTGAAGTCTCTAACACTTCACTCCCCTAAGGCAGTATCTGTTATGGGGCTACCTATGCTTTGTTTTTATAATTGGTTGGACTTCCATTTCCCCATCAAGTCCATATCACCTTACAGTTGACTTTCAATAAACAGACAAGTCACCAGCCAACAGAAAAGAAATGCACAGCTAACATAAGAGAAACGTACGGCTAACAGTCAAGAAATATAATATCCAACAGAAGAGAAATGCACAACCTATAGAAGACAAAGATACAGCCAACAGATGAGAAAGACAGCCAACAGAAGAGAAATGTGCAGCCTATAAAAGACAAATATACAGCCAACAGATGAGAAAGACAGCCAACAGAAGAGAGATACGCAATCTATAGCAGACAAATATAACGCCAATAGACAAGAAAGACAGCAAACAGAAGAAAAACGTGCGGCCTATCGAAGACGCATACAGCCAACCAGAAAGACAGCCAATAGACAAGAAATCTATGGCTAACAGATGACAACGATATCAGCCAATGTAAGTGAAATTTACAGCCTGAAGAGAAATGTACAGCCAACACATGAGAAGGTATAGTTCATATAAGAGAAATATACCAGGCATCAAAACAGAAAGACAATTGGCCTACAGATACAAAATGTACAGCCAACATAAGAAAAATATAAAAACAACATAAGAGAAATGTTTAATTGACATAAGAAACGCACAGCCAACATAATTAAAATATAAACATATTGTTTTTGTTGATCAGAATCAACGACATTGCACTCTGGCAAACCCATAGGTGCTCAGTTTCCCTCAGCAAATGTTGAAGGGTATGAAGCTAATAATATAAAGATAACACAAGAGAAATGTACAGCCAATGTCAGAGACATGTAAAAATGTAAAGAGGAACGTAAAGCCAACAGAAGAAAAATGTACAGCCAACACAAGATAAATGTACAGCCAACATAAGATAAATGTACAGCCAACATAAGATAAATGTACAGCCAACATAAGATAAATGTACAGCCAACATAAGAGCAATGCACAGCCATCAGAAGAAAAATGCACAGCCAACAGAGGAAAAATATACAGCCAACATTAGATAAATGTACAGCTAAGGAACCTGCAGGAACTTTCCAACTGCCCTCCCATAATTTTAAAAGAGAGGTAAAGGTAAAGGATCCCGTTACACGCCCATTGAGGCATATTGGGAATATGGTGTCAGGCCCATATTTTCTTGATCTCATCAGAAAAAGGACAATACTGCAACCTCACGTCTGCTGTACAAAGTGTCTAACATGAGGCTGTACATGGGAGCTGGCAACCTTATTATGTAAAATAAACTGCTACACAAACCACTGCTGCAAGAGCAAGTGAATGCTTTGTGCAAGCTTCCTGCAAGGGTGGCTCCATGCTCTGTAAGGAGACAAAAAGGCAATGATGATAAACTGTACTACTAAAACTTACAGCAAGTTCTCCTCCGCCATTCTCACCATGAAGTGGTGGTGTTGGACTCATTGCAGCCATATAAATGATGTATCCTACACAGATCTGCCCCAGAAAAGTCAGTGTGACTATAATGGCTGTATGCTCAGCCATGACAAACAGTGCGAAAAAGCAGGCCACCGGGTTTGCGATCTGAGGCAGAGTGGTGGTCAGGTGATAGTACTCCAGGCCATACGGTAGGACGGAGTAGATCTGTATGCTGGACAAGAATGTGGTCAAGGTCATGTTGATAAGGATGATAATTGCCAGGAGAAGAAAAAATTTCCACATTGGGATATCAGTGACGTGCACAAAGTTCCTTACATACTGCCATACAGGAATGCTTTGATTTGGCTCATTTTCTTCTCTCAATGAAACCTCACTACTTGTTGAAACATCAGCTCTGGTGGTATTATTTTGAGGTAATTCATTAAAATCTGCTTTCTCTGTATCATCTTCAGCAGTACATGGTCCAATGTATCCTTTATCTTCAGAATATTCTGACAGTGAATCTCTCACACTACCCACATCTTGATTTTCCAGTGTACCATACATAGTTGTGGATTGCTTTGATGGGCATATGATTTTCTCCAGAACGTCTGATGGATGGTGGATCATTTCTGACCTGCAATAGCTCCAGAAATTGAGAAGCAAGAAGGCAATGGCCGAAGCTAAAATAATGGCTGACAGAATAATGAAGTACACTCTGACAGAAAAGCTAGGCTCTGTGCTTATGGCCATTGTACAACTATCCTGCTCAACATTCTGTTACCACATGGATCATTCATGTAACAATGCATCCTGCTCAACATTCTGTACCACATGGATCATTCATGTAACAATGCATCCTGCTCAACATTCTGTACCACATGGATCATTCATGTAACAATGCATCCTGCTCAACATTCTGTTACCACATGGATCCTTCATGTAATAATGCATCCTGCTCAACATTCTGTAACAATGCATCCTGCTCAACATTCTGTACCACATGGATCATTCATGTAACAATGCATCCTGCTCAACATTCTGTTACCACATGGATCCTTCATGTAATAATGCATCCTGCTCAACCTTCTGTTACCACATGGATCATTCATGTCCAATGCATCCTGCTCAACATTCTATTACCACATGGATCATTCATGTAACAATGCATCCTGCTCAACCTTCTGTTACCACATGGATCATTCATGTAACAATGCATCCTGTTCAACATTCTATTACCACATGGATCATTCATGTAACAATGCATCCTGCTCAACCTTGTGTTACCACATGGATCATTCATATAACAATGCATCCTGTTCAACATTTTGTTACCACATGGATCATTCATGTAACAATGCATCCTGCTCAATCTTCTGTTACCACATGGATCATTCATGTAACAATGCATCCTGTTCAACATTCTATTACCACATGGATCATTCATGTCCAATGCATCCTGCTCAACATTCTGTTACTACATGGATCATTCATGTAACAATGCATCCTGCTCAACATTCTGTTACCACATGGACCATTCGTGTAACAATACATTTTAAATGAGTGTCAAATGTACACTATTAGGGAGCCGCGCTAGTGTAGTGGTTACCACATCGCGCTGGTGCTCGGGAGATCTCAGGTTCAAGCCCGGGCGAGACATTTGAAGGAGTAATGTCGACCGGGACTTGGACTGGAATAATTCGAGCCCTGGCGAAGACATTTGAAGACGTGTCGTCGACCAGGGACTGAAATAACCTGAATGGCTCCTGAGCCGACCCAGCTCTAATGGGTACCTCCAAAGATGGCGAGTATCTGCCTGAATGGTGAGAGAACACCTGTCAGCGCACAGGGAAAAGGGATACTCAAGTAACATACTAACCGGAGATTTCGCCTTGAGTAATAGTGGGCGTATGATTAAAAAAAAAACCAAAAAAAATGTACACTGTTAAAAAGAACTATATAAATGAAAAAATATAAACAAGATTTACATTTTACTATAGGAAACTCTATACACAGCATTACAATAGGAGGCAATCTGATCAACAGAAATCCTCCCCCCCCCCACAAGACAAGTTTTTTTTTTTGGCCATCTAATCTCCTTTACACTCTTCTTGTGCAGGATGAACCCACTCCACCTGGTTGCAGCTTTCCAAATTCATTCCTGGTTTTATCTATTCCTCCAACTTGAGGCAGCTGTGAAAGTAACACTTTTGTTGTGTCAAAATTACTGTCTTGAATTCTTCAGCCCATTGTGGATATTCCACAGCCAGTATGGTGCCTTTTCTGCAGTTTTGCACCACCTTTTAAGTGCCCTTAAATTTCCTAGCTCAGTGGTCTATGGTTCGATCCCCAGATGAGGTGGGATTTTTTTAGGCCGCAAATGGCTCCTGGATCGACCTAGCCCCAAATGGGTACCAGAGCAACTCTGGGAAGGTTAAGGCGGCCGGCGTGTTGCTGACCACATCACCCCTAGTGTGCCGACAGTCAAGTAAATATGGGCCTAACACCATAAGAGGGATGGTCAAAAAGTAATGCCTCGTAATTTTTAATTTCATTCAATAGGCAAGAAAACAGATAAAATTCACATTGAAATGTAGCCCCAAGTCTGAACTTCAAAAATTTATTTCTCAATGTAGTCTCCGTTATTTGTTACAGTTTTTGTCCTTCTCACAAGGGCACGTATCCCCGCACGGTAAAAATTTGTGTCCTTTTTCCTAAACCACTGGTGTACGGCGTGTTTAAGGGTCTCGGTGTCCTCAAAGTGATGTCCGCAAAGATCTTCTTTCAGTGGTCCAAACAGATGGAAGTCAGAAGGTGCAAGATCGGGACTGTAAGGGGGATATGGTAATAATGTCCAGCCAAATTCTGCAATCGCATCAATGGTGCGTTTAGCGGTGTGGCATTATCATGCAACAGTAGTGCAGTTCTCTGATCTTTTAATGGGTAAAGTCGCCGAAGACGACCTCTAAGCTTCTTCAAAGTTTCAATGTAACGGTCTGCATTCACCGTGTTTCCCTGTTCCAAGAAGTCGAGAAGAATCACACCCTTCTCATCCCAAAACACGGAGGCCATAATTTTCCCTACAGATGGTGAACTTTTGAACTTCTTTCTTGTTGGCAATGTTGTGTGATGCCATTCTATTGACTGCCTCTTGGATTCTGATTAAAAAAAATGAAACCAAGTCTCATCACCTGTCACAATATTCGATAAAAACTCTTCTCCTTCAGTTTCGTAACGGTGCAGGAGGTTGATGACTATGGTTTTCCTTGTTTCTTTATGTCTGTCTGTCAACATTCTATGACATAACGTTGTTTTAACCGAACGTCTTTGGCAGCCATTTTTAAACTGTTACAGTGGTGCCACCTGTTACTGAAACAGGTTGGTAATGCTATACAATGCAGAAGAGTGAGGAATCCTGCTAAATTTACAAATTGCACACCGATGCAGTATTTACATACATAAAAAATAGGAGGCATTACTTTTTGACTTTCCCTCGTAAAAGGTAAAGATAATCCCATAGTAGATACTGCCATAGGGATTAAGCGTTATAGACTTTACTTACAAAATGTCTACTTTATGGGGTGGGGTGAAAAATTTCTTTCCTTTCTGCGTCTGCCATTCCTAACACAAGAGCAGAAATGGACCTATTTTTACAGGCAAGTAAACTGCAGCGCGACGTGATCTGACTTTAAATAAGTCTTCTTTGTCTCAAGAAAAAAATTGTTTTAACCACTCTACCACCTGAATACTTATCTCATATTTAGTAACATAATAATTAGCACTGTTTTGTCATAGTGCTCTTTCAAATTCAAATTTGATTTGAAATATTTTAAATGTCAACAATCCAAGTGACCAAAGTCCAAATGTAAGTCACAGAACTCAGAGCTTCCTGAGAGCAGCCTCACAGCTAACATTCATTCAGCCAATTAGAGCGCTTCAATCAGAACCAATTATCAAAATACATTGTCAAACTGGCCAGTGAAGTGGGAATATTATGATGACAATGTTGAGAAATTACTGCAGTCCATGGTAAGTGTTTTAGCCATGATGAACATCAAACATCGGCAGAGCGACACAATTCCGGAATAAATATGAAGCCCCCGATGCAAAAGAGAAAACATTAGTGACAAACCTCACCACAAAATTCCTCCGCAGTAGCATCACCATGATGACATCATGGACAGTTCATCGGCATTGAATCTGATGAAGCAAGATGTTCTTGACAAGAAGTTCTGCTACTGAGAAGTGACTTGTGAGGGGAAACTTAAGAAAAGGCAATCAACTCTTAACACCTAATTCAAGAAGAAGTCAAAGTTCAAGGAGAATGAATGACCCAATCCTTCATCTAAGTTGTAGCCCAATGCTGCTGCTGTGATGTGTTGCTGTTTTACTGATCATCATCATCATCATCATCATCTTCCTTTGTGCTCCTTACAGACCATGGAGCCACCACTGTAGCTGGTCTCCTTGCGGGAAAGCCTGCACCAAGCATTCACATGTTCCTGCAGCGGTGAATTCTGTGACAATGTTTTACATACGTTTACCAGCCCCATGCACTGTTTTACTGAAGCAAATACTTATTCATGAATACTGTGACAGAGTATGTAAATATATTTACATGTATCAACACGTTCTTGCTTCCACCTGTTTCCCACCTCTCTTTGCTTTTTAATATCCACGTTTCTTTAACGCAGAAGGCATGCGCTTCGATATCTGTCGAACTCAAATTGTAGCCACGCCTATTTTCTTGTTCTCTGTCTATCAGGCACTAGTAATGTTTACCAACAGACCTATTAGTTAGTCCTCAGCCGTTAACTGTATTTATCACGCGAACGATTGGGCAATCGCTGAAATATTGACAGATCAGAGAATGAGTCGTCAAATTTTAAAATCAAGGGCGATAAGTAAAGACGTACTTTTTCGGTAATTACTTTGGTTAGGGGGAATTAATCTGAGGAAAGGGGAGATAATCAACAGTTTACCCCCCCCCCATCCGTTTGTTCGGAACGTAATCAGCTGCAGCGAGAGATGCCAGATCAAAGCACGTCCATTCTCTAGTGACGATTCTAAGGTCGGCATAAGTGTAAAAATAAGCTTTGATTCAGCATTCGACTGAAGAAATCCCCAAAATCTAAGCGAAGGCATGAAATCTAGCAAGTGATAGCGATTTTCTGACCATTTAATATATATACTCCAGCTTTAAACTCAGTTTATCTAGTACCCACAGAAATTTCAGAACCATCTAGCTTTGAATCTTAGACCATTGTTAATGTGGATTTCTTAATGTTTCGATTGGAGATTAGTTTCTTTTTTTGTGTTTGCGGTAATTATATTTACTAGTATTTTTGAGTGATTTAATTGTTAAGTTCGTCATTATATTTCACTAGGATTTACTGTGTTAAAGTGGCTAGCAGATTAAATATATATAGCTAATATTTTCCAGATGTAACATAAATTTAATTAATTGCTAATAACCAGTAAGAGATATTTTAATTGACGAGTAAATGCACTAGGCAAAGCATACCGACGAAATATATATTTATCTTCTATCCATCATGTGTCAACTTTGTAAATGACTAGAATTTATTTCACGGGTTAATAAGACTGATATATAAGTTTCTCATGTGTGTTCTAATCAAAATCTTATAACCGAATGGATAATAAATTATAACGTTGCACGGGTTAGGATAGATACTGATATTGTGATTAAATGTTTGTATTTTTCTTCCTAAAATATAGTATGGGTCACAAACCTAAAACTACCAGTGGTCTAAGCCTACGCCTAAACCTGAATATGAGAATAACAGATCTAAGTCCAACAGTACAAAAAGAACATTCTTATATAAATATCGGGTCTTCAAGGTTGACCTGTTTGGCCTCTTGTTTACACCCAGAAAGAGACAGAGTACCAACAAAAAGAATTAAGAATAAATTGTAACTGGACCTATAGCTATCCAGATTTCTTTTTCCAATTTCATATACATTCAGCCCGTTGTGGCGTAATAATCAAACATTAACATTTCCCGACCATCAACCATTTGTGGTGTGACAAGGAATTTTATACTGAGAGAAGTTACATACCTGACATTCCTTTATGTATTGGAATCCCAAGCTACTGACACTGTGAGCACTGTTAATTTTCTTACCTGGACTAATCAATGTGACAAAACAGAAATCCTAATAACAGTAACGAAGTAAACGTTCCCAGAAGAAGAGGATTTAATCAGTCTTTGAGGAGCTGGGGTTTACTTTGCCAAAAATAACACTGGATTTGCTGTGTGTATCCTAAAGATTGTTCCAGATGTTGCTAATCAACAATTAGGTAAGAACGAATGAACGTGGCCACGGGTTTGTCTGGAGAGAGAGAAAGAAGGAATGAGTAATTCTTTTTAACGTATAAGCTTTGTACTCACTTTGTTTGTTTGTTTTTCCTTTTAGTTTGCTAGTACTGTTATTATATTTCCAGAATAGATTCATTAGAACTTTGTTCTTTACAGTATAGTCAAATTCTATACCATAGGGCTAATCTTTTGACCTTTTGGGGGTTAATACCTTCTTCTAACGGGATCTTGTCTCAACAGAGGGAATTACACTTACGGGTCTATTTCTTTTATTATTTCTGTAGCATATGATTTTGTATTTTTCTATCTTGATATTAAACGTTGTACGGTTCTTTATGATAAATAAACTGAACATAAAACTTAATTACCTGTGTGTTGGTCAGCTCATCCCAATATCCCTACTCTATTAATATAGTTTCACGTTTGTGTGTCTAATTGTCGTCACTTATCTGTGTGTGTGTGTGTGAGTGGTTGATATATATATATATATATATATTAATATATACAGGAAGGAAACTGTCTGATAAACAAATTTCAGTCGTAAGATAGGCTGGACTAGAGTATTTTCTAAATCCAGGGACAGACTCTACCTTTCCCCCATTTCACTCGTGAAATCTATTTCTTTACCTTATCTCTCACTGAGGTACCACCTTTTCCAGTTCTATTCAGACGGGACCTATCTATCTTAAATACTATCCTAAAATCTACGACAGAATGTGCGCTCATCCATTGGATTATTGAATTTAGAACAGGAGACAATACGACAGAATTTCCAAATTTGGATCTAGTCTGTATTTAGATAATTGACTAAAGTCTAATAGATAAAATCTTTTAGAGTCTAGATAGAGCAAGAGTGTGGTTGTCTCGTGTGTTTTAGTAACATTAATAATAATATTCCCCTAGACAAACGATCTGTTTATTGGCTTGCTGACCACACAAATATATCAATTGTTTTTTCCACAGCATTGTTAGAGTATATACAATTAGATTTACAGAGTGATCTTTGTCGGAGTTATGTAATGATTTTGTAATACAAGGCCGCTGGTAGCATGTGATTGTCTGACAATCACCAGGTTTTTTTAAGCAGAGGTGTTTTGAGCTAAGCTAAGGAGCGCATTCAGACTAACACGTCAAGTTAATAGCCTCCCTTACCCTAACTGACTTCGGGTGTGGACTTGTAGGTGGACTTAAAAATTAAGGGATTTTTTTTTTCTCATTAAAATTTTAGAATTATAAAAAATTTTTTTAGTTTCCGCTGTAATAACATTGTGGTTTTTTTCAGTTATTAGCCTGATCTACCATTTATTTGGCTAGTCGTCTGTATTAGGAGCCTTAATTGCCAGATAATAACAGTGATAGATTAGATAGCTGATAACAGGAGGAGGTATCACAGTTAAATAACCTTTTTTTTCCTCTCTGTATTTTTCTCGTAATTGGTAGGGAACCAGTGTAACCTTTTTCTTCTTTCTTTCTCGGGTAAGTCATAGTCAGTTATTTGCAATGGCTGAGCATGCAAAACTTAGACAAATGCTAAGAGAGGAAGCAAGGGAGGAGGGATTACAGGGAGAAGAAGCAAAAGCGTTTGTCAACGAAGAACTTGACAGATATGATGCGGAGAAGAAAGAAGAAGAAATTAGAGAGAAGGAAAAAGCTGACGAAGCTACGGAGCAGAAGAAAATTGAGGCGGAAATGGAAATTCGGAGGGCGAACGAAAGAGAGAAGGAGAGACAGCATGAGGAAAGAGAGAAGGAGAGACAGCATGAGGAAAGAGAGAAGGAGAGACAGCATGAGGAAAGAGAGAAGGAGAGACAGCATGAGGAAAGAGAGAAGAAGAGACAGCAGGAGGAAAGAGAGAAGGAGAGACAGCATGAATTGGCTCTTAAGGCTCTAGAGGTCCAAAGCCGTGGGGCTGCCTCTACTTCCAGCAATGGAGAGCCGTCTTCTCCCCATTCTTCTTTAACCGATCAAGCCAGCACTCAATCTCCCCAACTCACAGCTATGTCCTTTACCCTTGAATCCTTCCCAAGCCCTAATGAAAAAATTGACTGTTATCTAGAAAAATTTGAGAAAATGGCAAATCTGTACGGGTTAGAAAGGTCGCGTTGGTGTTTGAAGCTTTCCCAGGCTTTAAAAGGCTCACCCTATGATGCGTACGCAAAACTGGAAAGCAGTCACCAAGACGATTACGACATGTTGAAGAAGGCTTTGCTTGAGCGGTTCGAAATGAACGCTTGAAAATGTTTGCAACTGTTCCGTAACAGCAGAAAAGAGAGCACTGAAACTTTTCACCAGTTCTCTTCTCATCTGAAGGGATACTTGACAAAGTGCCTGCAGCTTTCATAGCTTACCTCTACCTATGAAGGACTTGAGGAGTTCGTTGTAAGCAAACAAATAAAGAACACGTCAAGTGACACCCGTAGATTTCTGGCTGAACAAGGCGCAGCAAAACTAGAAGACATTTTGAGCAAGGAGGAGCGATATAACAATGCGCTGGCCGAACTGCCAGGAACAAAACGTAAACCGACAGAAGAGCCTTTTCGGAAAAATAATCTAGAACAGTCTTCCCATTTTTCTCACCACCATAACCCCAGAGAAACTGTACTCCAGAATTCTCCTCCGGAAAAATCTAAATACTATAAAAACAAGTACCCCACCAACAACAAAAATTCTGATCAACCTAACCGGTCTACATGGCAGCACGGCCAGAAAGGACAGGGTGACAGAGGGAAAAACCCCTGCGCACAGGACAAATGATCAGAGCGAGCACACCAACCCTCATCGCATCGGATGCTTGCAAACAGCCTCGCAAGGAAGAATTAGTGTCAGTGATTCTCAACCTGAGGGGGAGAGGCCCTCAACACGAGGTACTGTTATTTTGAATGGGACTTCAACCTATTGTTTGTTTGACACAGGTTTATCTTTTGATTGTATTGTCGCAAGGCATTTGGTCAAACCTGGTCAAGAGACAGAAGACACCATCAAACTTTGTGGAGTTTTCAAAGGAGATGCACCCATGACGCTTCCCATTGCATTGGTGGATATTCACTCTGATTTTGTCAAAGCGGCTATCATGGATGACCCGATCTACCCAGTCATACTTGGCTGTAGATATGTGTTTATTGGGAGACCGAAAGAGCCCATTGTGGCAGCAGTAACCCCAAGAGGGCAAACCAAGAAGGAACGGGAGCTTGCGCCAAATTTGTTACCTAAGGAACTAATAGAGGCGCAACAAAAGACCCTACCTTGGAGCCCTGCTTTAGGAAACTGCCCATGGCCAAGGACCCCAGACACAATGGGGACATTTTTTTCTAAGGATGGCGTACTATATCGTAGAATGGGCAACCCTGATCAAGGGCATAATCAGCTCTTAGTACCGACACAGTACAGAGACCAAATCTTAGAAATGGGGCACTCTCTTCCCTTTAGCGGATATATGGGACAAAACGCCACAAATCAGCAAATATCGACTCACTATTGGTGGCCAGGAATGAACACTGATATTATCAGATACGTGAAATTCTGCGCCAAGTGCCAAAGGTGGCACCCAAGCATTGGACACCCCCAGTTCCCATGGGTGAAATGCCAATAGTGGGGACACCATTTGAACGGGTTGCTGTCGACATTATAGGACCCCTGGAAAGGACTAAAAGAAGGCACAGGTTTATCCTGACCTTAATCGACACATGCACTATGTGGGCCGAAGCTATACCGCTAACATGCATGGATTCCAAGCATGTCGCAGAAGCCCTCATGCAGATATTTACACGGTTGGGATTCCCTCAACATGTTTTGATGGATAACGGATCCCAATTCCGTAGCCTGTTAATGGAGGAGATCTTGAGGGCCAAACACATCCACACAAGCCCGTACCATCCGGCCGGAAATGGGCTCGTGGAACGTTTCAACGGCAGCCTCACCATGATGTTACATAAGCTGGGACAAGAGAAACCTGAAGATTGGGACCTTTTCATTTCCGCAGCCTTATTCGCCTACAGGGAAGTCCCACAGGCCTCTACAGGTTTTCCCCCAGCTACTCTTTTATTCGGCAGACCTATTAAGGGGCCGTTAGAAGCCTTACTCCAGTCCCTGACAGACCAGAAGGCTGATGAGACAGTCGTCTCAGCCAGCAAATATGTATCGGAATTAAAGGAAAGGTTACAACTAAATTGGGATCTAGCAATGACCAACCTTAGGCGAGCACGCGCAAAGCATGCTAAACGATACAATAAAGCAGCGAAAGAGAGAGAACTACAACCATGGGAGAAAGTTTTGTTGTTACTGCCGACCGGAAGTAACAAACTATGCATCGGATGGCAAGGGCCGTTTACCGTCCTTAAAAAGATCTCGAGAACTAACTATCAGATCTCTATTAAAGGAAAGGAGAAGGTCTACCATGTAAATCTGTTAAAGAAATAATTGGAAAGACCGGTGCCGTCCTCGGAACATCTCCTGGCGGTCACCATAGCTACCGAAGATGATGAAGATGACGATAGTTGCATGGAATATCCATTGCAACAAATGGAATCTTTCAAAGATGTAAAATTCGGTGACACTCTCTCGGAAGCACAACAGACAGAAATGAGGGTGCTACTGAAGCAGCACACAGCAGTCTTAACGGACATACCTGGGCGAACACATCTCGTAGAGTTCGAGATGAAACTTACAAATGAGACACCTGTTCGAACCAGAGTTTACCCTATTCCGTATGCTAAAGCTGATATGCTACGGGAAGAGATAGACAAGCTACGTAAAGCAGGAATTATTAGTGAGTCTACATCTCCATATAGTGCGAGCGTAGTACTGTTGCAGAAGCCCAATAAGGAAGTTCGGCTGTGCATCGATTACCGTCTACTAAACACTGTAACAGAATTCCAGCCGGAGCCTTTACAGAGCGCTTCTGAGCTGTTTAGCAAGCTAAGCAAGGCACGGATTTTCTCGAAGATTGACCTCAGTAAAGGTTACTATCAAATACCAGTCAATGAGGAAACTAAGTCTTTGCTAGCTTTCAGCACCAGTGAAGGACACTATACGTTCAACATGGATGCCATTCGGGTTACATAACGCACCAGGAGTCTTCACAAGGATGATGAAAAAGCTTTTAGAACCATTGCACAGTCCACATATACACAATTTCATGGATGATATACTAGTTGCAACGGACACCTACGAAGAACATATTGCTACGGTTGCTATGCTCCTCAGGAGACTACAGGAAACTGGTCTCACAGCTAGACCTAGCAAATGTTTAATCGGCTTCGAAAAGCTTGACTTCCTGGGGCATACCATTGCTCATGGTTCCATGTGGCAAGTTGCTAAGAACGTAGAGAAGATACGTGCAGCAAAAAGACCAAGGACAAAGAAAGAAACACGATCGTTCCTATCACTGTGTGCTTATTACCAGAAATTTATTAAAAACTTCAATGGTTTGACTGCACCCCTGACTGACCTTACAAAGAAGGGGCGACCTGAGAGAATTATCTGGGATTCGAAGTGCGAAGACGCTTACGTCACGCTTAAGGAACAGCTGTCTGTATATCCAATTTTAGGATTACCGGACATTACCAAACCCTTTATATTACGGGTTGACGCATCGGGTCAAGGCATCGGGTCAACTCTGCTTCAGGCAGGCGACGATGATCCGAACCAGCTATTCCCAGTGGTATACGGCAGTCGTAAATTGAATAAAGCAGAACGTAACTATTCCACAGTGGAACGGGAATGTCTGGCACTGGTTCATGGTATAAGAAGACACCATGAATATCTGTACTGAGTATCATTTACGGTGCAGACAGATTGTGCTCCCCTGGCGTTTCTTGGTGCGAATAAGGAATTCAGTGCGAGGATAATGCGCTGGGCGTTATTGCTAAGCGTGTACTCCTTTAAAGTAGAATACATTCCAGGAAAGGAAAACGTAAGGTCAGACTTTATGAGTCGCAATTGGAGCACAAGGGAGGAAGCGGATGAGATTGAAGAAAACAGTCACCTGGAAGCTAAGTATACAGGTAACTCTATTTCCATAAAATAGACATGAATGGTTTCATATCTTCAAGAGGGGACGTACTGTGACAGAGTTATGTAAATATATTACATATATCAACACGTTTTGCTTCCACCTGTTTCCCACCTCTCTTTGCTTTTTAATATCCACGTTCTTTAACGCTGAAGGCATGTGCTTCAATATCTGTCTAACTCAAATTGTAGCCACGCCTATTTTCTTGTTCTCTGTCTATCAGGCACTAGTAATGTTTACCAACAGACCTATTAGTTAGTCCTGAGGCTTTACTGTATTTATCACGCGAACGATTGGGCAATCGCTGAAATATTGACAGATCAGAGAATGAGTCATCTAATTTTAAAATCAAGGGCGATAAGTTAAGACGTACTTTTTCGATAATTACTTTGGTCAGATGGAATTACTCTGAGGAAAGGGGAGATAATCAACAGTTCCCCCCCCCCCCCCCACATCCGTTTGTTCGGAATGTAATCAGCTACAGCGAGAGATGCCAGATCAAAGCACGTCCGTTCTCTAGTGACGATTCTACGGTCAGCATAAGTGTAAAAATAAGCTTTGATTCAGCATTCGACCGAAGAAATCCCCAAAATCTAAGTGAAGGCGTGAAATCTAGCAAGTGATAGCGATTTTCTGACCATCTAACATATATACTCCCGCTTTAATCTCAGTTTATCTAGTATCCAAGGAACTTTCAGAACCATCTAGCTTTGAATCTTAGACCATTGTTAATGTGGATTTCTTAATGTTTCGATTGGAGATTAGTTTCTTTTTCTGTGTTTGCAGTAATTATATTTACTAGTATTTTTGAGTGATTTAATTGTTAAGTTCGTCATTATATTTCACTAGGATTTACTGTGTTAAAGTGGCTAGCAGATTTTTTTTTTTAATAACCAGCGGCACTCGAGCTTTCCGGCTCTTTCGGCCCAATGACATGTCACTGCGAGGCTGGGGGGTCAGTGGACTTTCCTTCCAACCCGGTCAGGAGCTTCGCTCCTTCCCATCCACACGGGATTTATGTGCAGGAGCCGTTCAGATTATTCAGTCAAATTTCCAGTCGTAAACATTTCTTCAAACGCCGACGGCCGGGTTTGAACCATGAACACCTGGTCGCCAGTACAACGTCGTAGCCATTACACCAGCGCGGCTCCCGGCTAGCAGATTAAATATATATAGCTAATATTTTCCAGATGTAACATAAATTTAATTAATTGCTAGTAACCAGTAAGAGATATTTTAATTGACGAGTAAATGCACTAGGCAAAGCATACCGACGAAATATATATTTATTTTCTATCCATCATGTGTCAATTTTGTAAATGACTAAAATTTATTTCACGGGTTAATAAGACCGATATATAAGTTTCTCATGTGTGTTCTAATCAAAATCTTAGAACCGAATGGATAATAAAGTATAACGTTGCGCGGGTTAGATATTGTGATTAAATGTTTGTATTTTCTTCCTAAAAATATAGCACGGGTCACAAACCTAAAAAACTACCAGTGGTCTAAGCCTACGCCTAAACCTGAATATGAGAATAAATGGATCTAAGTCCAACAGTAACAAAAAGAACATTCTTATATAAATATCGGGTCTTCAAGGTTGACCTGTTTTGGCCTCTTGTTTACACCCAGAAAAGAGACAGAGTACCAACAAAAAGAATTAAGAATAAATTGTAACTGGACCTATTGGAGACTACCAGATTTCTTTTTCCAATTTCATATACATTCAGCCCGTTGTGGCGTAATAATCAAACATTAACATTTCCCGACCATCGACCATTTGTGGTGTGACAAGGAATTTTATACTGAGAGAAGTTACATACCTGACATTCCTTTATGTATTGGAATCCCAAGCTACTGACACTGTGAGCACTGTTAATTTTCTTACCTGGACTAATCAATGTGACACAAACAGAAATTCTAATAACAGTAACGAAGTAAACGTTCCCAGAAGAAGAGGATTTAATCAGTCTTTGAGGAGCTGGGGTTTACTTTGCCAAAAATAACACTGGATTTGCTGTGTGTATCCTAAAGATTGTTCCAGACGTTGCTAATCAACAATTAGGTAAGAACGAATGAGCGTGGTCACGGGTTTGTCTGGAGAGAGAGAAAGAAGGAATGAGTAATTCTTTTTAACGTATAAGCTTTGTACTCTTTTATTTTTTTTTAGTTTGCTAGTACTGTATTATATTTCCAGAATAGATTCATTAGAACTTTGTTCTTTACAGTATAGTCAAATTCTATACCATAGGGCTAATCTTTTGACCTTTTGGGGGTTAATTCCTTCTTCTAACAAGATCTTGTCTCAACAGAGGGATTTACACTTATGGGTCTATTTCTTTTATTATTTCTGTAGCATATGATTTTGTATTTTTCTATCTTGATATTAAAAGTTGTACGGTTCTTTATGATAAATAAACTGAACATAAAACTTAATTACCTGTGTGTTGGTCAGCTCGTCCCAATATCCCTACTCCATTAATATAGTTTCACGTTTGTGCGTCTAATTGTCGTTACTTATCTGTGTGTGTGTGTGTGTAAGTGAGTGGTTGATATATATATATATATATATTAATATATACAGGAAGGAAACTGTCTGATAAACAAATTTCAGTCGTAAGATAGGCTGGACTAGAGTATTTTCTAAATCCAGGGACAGACTCTACCTTTCCCCCCTTTCACTCGTGAAATCTATTTCTTTACCTTATCTCTCACTGAGGTACCACCTTTTCCAGTTCTATTCAGACGGGACCTATCTATCTTAAATACTATCCTAAAATCTACGACAGAATGTGCGCTCATCCACTGGATTATTGAATTTAGAACAGGAGACAATACGACAGAATTTCCAAATTTGGATCTAGTCTGTATTTAGATAATTGTCTAAAGTCTAATAGATAAAATCTTTTAGAGTCTAGATAGAGCAAGAGTGTGGTTGTCTCGTGAGTTTTAGTAACATTAATAATAATATTCCCCTAGACAAACGATCTGTTTATTGGCTTGCTGACCACACAAATATATCAATTGTTTTTTCCACAGCATTGTTAGAGTATATACAATTAGATTTACAGAGTGATCTTTGTCGGAGTTGTGTAATGATTTTGTAATACAAGGCCGCTGGTAGCGTGTGATTGTCTGACAATCATCAGGTTTTTTGAAGCAGAGGTGCTTTGAGCTAAGCTAAGGAGTGCATTCAGACTAAAACGTCAAGTTAATAGCCTCCCTTACCCTAACTGACTTCGGGTGTGGACTTGTAGGTGGACTTAAAAATTAAGGGATTTTTTTTTTCTCCTTAAAATTTTAGAATTATAAATTTTTTTTTTAGTTTCCACTGAAATAACATTGTAGTTTTTTTCAGTTATTAGCCTGATCTACCATTTATTTGGCTAGTCGTCTGTATTGAGAGCCTTAATTGCCAGATAATAACAGCGATAGAGTAGATAGCTGATAACAGGAGGAGGTATCACAGTTAAATAACCTTTTTTTTTCCTCTCTGTATTTTTCTCGTAATTGGTAGGGAACCAGTGTAACCTTTTTCTTCTTTCTTTCTCGGGTAAGTCATAGTCAGTTATTTGCAATGGCTGAGCATGCAAAACTTAGACAAATGCTAAGAGAGGAAGCAAGGGAGGAGGGATTACAGGGAGAAGAAGCAAAAGCGTTTGTCAATGAAGAACTTGACAGATATGATGCGGAGAAGAAAGAAGAAGAAATTAGAGAGAAGGAAAAAGCTGACGAAGCTACGGAGCAGAAGAAAATTGAGGCGGAAATGGACATTCGGAGGGGGAACGCAAGAGAGAAGGAGAGACAGCATGAGGAAAGAGAGAAGGAGAGACAGCATGAGGAAAGAGAGAAGGAGAGACAGCATGAGGAAAGAGAGAAGGAGAGACAGCATGAGGAAAGAGAGAAGAAGAGACAGCAGGAGGAAAGAGAGAAGGAGAGACAGCATGAATTGGCTCTTAAGGCTCTAGAGGTCCAAAGCCGTGGGGCTGCCTCTACTTCCAGCAATGGAGAGCTGTCTTCTCCCCCATTTCTTCTTTAAAACCGATCAAGCCAGCACTCAATCTCCCCAACTCACAGCTATGTCCTTTGCCCTTGAATCCTTCCCCAAGCCCTAATGAAAAAATTGACTTATCTAAAAAAATTTTGAGAAAATGGCAAATCTGTACGGGTTAGAAAGGATCGCGTTGGTGTTTGAAAGCTTTCCCAGGCTTTAAAAGAGCTCACCCTATGAGCGTACGCAAAACTGGAAAGCAGTCACCAAGACGATTACGACATGTTGAAGAAGGCTTTTGCTTGAGCGGTTTCGAAATGAAACACTCAATAATGTTTTGCAACTGTTCCGTAACAGCAAAAAGAGAGCACTGAAACTTTTCACCAGTTCTCTTCTCGTCTGAAGGATACTTGACAAAAAGTGCCTGCAGCTTTCACAGCTTACCTCTACCTATGAAGGACTTGAGGAGTTCGTTGTAAGCGAACAAATAAAGAACACGTTGCCAAGTGACACCCGTAGATTTCTGGCCGAACAAGGCGCAGAAAAACTAGAAGACATTTTGAGCAAGGCAGAGCGATATAACAATGCGCTGGCCAAACTGACAGGAACAAAACGTAAACCGACAGAAGAGCCATTTCGGAAAAATAATCTAGAACAGTCTTCCCATTCTTCTCACCACCATAACCCCAGAGAAACTGTACTCCAGAATTCCTCCTACCGGAAAAATCCTAAATACTATAAAAACAAGTACCCCACCAACAACAAAAATTCTGATCAACCTAACCGGTCTACATGGCAGCACGGCCAGAAAGGACAGGGTGACAGAGGGGAAAACCCCTGCGCACAGGACAAATGATCAGAGCGAGCACACCAACCCTCATCGCATCGGATGCTTGCAAACAGCCTCGCAAGGAAGAATTAGTGTCAGTGATTCTCAACCTGAGGGGGAGAGGCCCTCAACACAAGGTACTGTTATTTTGAACGGGACTTCAACCTATTGTATGTTTGACACAGGTTTATCTTTTGATTGTATTGTCGCAAGGCATTTGGTCAAACCTGGTCAAGAGACAGAAGACACCATCAAACTTTGTGGAGTTTTCAAAGGAGATGCACCCATGACGCTTCCCATTGCATTGGTGGATATTCACTCTGATTTTGACAAAGCGGCTATCATGGATGACCCGATCTACCCAGTCATACTTGGCTGTAGATATGTGTTTATTGGGAGACCGAAAGAGCCCATTGTGGCAGCAGTAACCCCAAGAGGGCAAACCAAGAAGGAACGGGAGCTTGCGCCAAATTTGTTACCTAAGGAACTAATAGAGGCGCAACAAAAGGACCCTACCTTGGAGCCCTGCTTTAGGAAACTGCCCATGGCCAAGGACCCCAGACACAATGGGGACATTTTTTCTAAGGATGGCGTACTATATCGTAGAACGGGCAACCCTGATCAAGGGCATAATCAGCTCTTAGTACCGACACAGTACAGAGACCAAATCTTAGAAATGGGGCACTCTCTTCCCTTTAGCGGATATATGGGACAAAACGCCACAAATCAGCGAATATCGACTCACTATTGGTGGCCAAGAATGAACACTGATATTATCAGATACGTGAAATTCTGCGCCAAGTGCCAAAGGTGGCACCCAAGCATTGGACACCCCCAGTTCCCATGGGTGAAATGCCAATAGTGGGGACACCATTTGAACGGGTTGCTGTTGACACTATAGGACCCCTGGAAAGGACTAAAAGAAGGCACAGGTTTATCCTGACCTTAATCGACACATGCACTATGTGGGCCGAAGCTATACCGCTAACATGCACGGATTCCAAGCATGTCGCAGAAGCCCTCATGCAGATATTTACACGGTTGGGATTCCCTCAACATGTTTTGATGGATAACGGATCCCAATTCCGTAGCTGTTAATGGAGGAGATCTTGAGGGCCAAACACATCCACACAAGCCCGTACCATCCGGCCGGAAATGGGCTCGTGGAACGTTTCAACGGCAGCCTCACCATGATGTTACATAAGCTGGGACAAGAGAAACCTGAAGATTGGGACCTTTTCATTTCCGCAGCCTTATTCGCCTACAGGGAAGTCCCACAGGCCTCTACAGGTTTTCCCCCAGCTACTCTTTTATTCGGCAGACCTATTAAGGGGCCACTAGAAGCCTTACTCCGGTCCCTGACAGACCAGAAGGCTGATGAGACAGTCGTCTCAGCCAGCAAATATGTATCGGAATTAAAGGAAAGGTTACAACTAGGTTGGGATCTAGCAATGACCAACCTTAGGTGAGCACGCGCAAAGCACGCTAAACAATACAATAAAGCAGTGAAAGAGAGATAACTACAACCATGGGAGAAAGTTTTGCTGTTACTGCCAACCGGAAGTAACAAACTATGCATCGGATGGCAAGGGCCGTTTACCGTCCTTAAAAAGATCTCGAGAACTAACTATCAGATCTCTATTAAAGGAAAGGAGAAGGTCTACCATGTAAATCTGTTAAAGAAATAATTGGAAAGACCGGTGCCGTCCTCGGAACATCTCCTGGCGGTCACCATAGCTACCGAAGATGATGAAGATGACGATAGTTGCATGGAATATCCATTGCAACAAATGGAATCTTTCAAAGATGTAAAATTCAGTGACACTCTCTCGGAAGCACAACAGACAGAAACAAGGGTGCTACTGAAGCAGCACACAGCAGTCTTAACGGACATACCTGGGCGAACACATCTCGTAGAGTTCGAGATGAAACTTACAAACGAGACACCTGTTCGAACCAGAGTTTACCCTATTCCGTATGCTAAAGCTGATATGCTACGGGAAGAGATAGACAAGCTACGTAAAGCAGGAATTATTAGTGAGTCTACATCTCCATATAGTGCGAGCGTAGTACTGTTGCAGAAGCCCAATAAGGAAGTTCGGCTGTGCATCGATTACCGTCTACTAAACACTGTAACAGAATTCCAGCCGGAGCCTTTACAGAGCGCTTCTGAGCTGTTTAGCAAGCTAAGCAAGGCACGGATTTTCTCGAAGATTGACCTCAGTAAAGGTTACTATCAAATACCAGTCAATGAGGAAACTAAGTCTTTGCTAGCTTTCAGCACCAGTGAAGGACACTATACGTTCAACATGGATGCCATTCGGGTTACATAACGCACCAGGAGTCTTCACAAGGATGATGAAAAAGCTTTTAGAACCATTGCACAGTCCACATATACACAATTTCATGGATGATATACTAGTTGCAACGGACACCTACGAAGAACATATTGCTACGGTTGCTATGCTCCTCAGGAGACTACAGGAAACTGGTCTCACAGCTAGACCTAGCAAATGTTTAATCGGCTTCGAAAAGCTTGACTTCCTGGGGCATACCATTGCTCATGGTTCCATGTGGCAAGTTGCTAAGAACGTAGAGAAGATACGTGCAGCAAAAAGACCAAGGACAAAGAAAGAAACACGATCGTTCCTATCACTGTGTGCTTATTACCAGAAATTTATTAAAAACTTCAATGGTTTGACTGCACCCCTGACTGACCTTACAAAGAAGGGGCGACCTGAGAGAATTATCTGGGATTCGAAGTGCGAAGACGCTTACGTCACGCTTAAGGAACAGCTGTCTGTATATCCAGTTTTACGATTACCGGACATTACCAAACCCTTTATATTACGGGTTGACGAATCAGGTCAAGGCATCGGGTCAACTCTACTTCAGGCAGGCAACGATGATCCGAACCAGCTATTCCCAGTGGCATACGGCAGTCGTAAATTGAATAAAGCAGAACGTAACTATTCCACAGTGGAACGGGAATGTCTGGCACTGGTTCATGGTATAAGAAGACACCATGAATATCTGTACAGAGTATCATTCACAGTGCAGACGGATCATGCTCCCCTGGCGTTTCTTGGTGCGAATAAGGAATTCAATGCGAGGATAATGCGCTGGGCGTTATTGCTAAGCGTGTATTCCTTTAAAGTAGAATACATTCCAGGGAAGGAAAACGTAGGGGCAGACTTTATGAGTCGCAATTGGAGCACAAAGGAGGAGGCGGATGAGATTGAAGAAAACAGTCACCTGGAAGCTACGTATACAGCTAACTCTATTTCCATAAAATAGACATGAATGGTTTCATATCTTCAAGCGGGGACATACTGTGACAGAGTATGTAAATATATTTACATGTATCAACACGTTTTTGCTTCCACCTGTTTCCCACCTCTCTTTGCTTTTTAATATCCACGTTTCTTTAACGCAGAAGACATGCGCTTCGATATCTGTCGAACTCAAATTGTAGCCACGCCTATTTTCTTGTTCTCTGTCTATCAGGCACTAGTAATGTTTACCAACAGACCTATTAGTTAGTCCTGAGGCTTTACTGTATTTATCACGCGAACGATTGGGCAATCGCTGAAATATTGACAGATCAGAGAATGAGTCGTCTAATTTTAAAATCAAGGGCGATAAGTTAAGACGTACTTTTTCGGTAATTACTTTGGTCAGGTGGAATTACTCTGAGGAAAGGGGAGATAATCAACAGTTACCCCCCTCCCCCCACATCCGTTTGTTCGGAACGTAATCAGCTACAGCGAGAGATGCCAGATCAAAGCACGTCCGTTCTCTAGTGACGATTCTACGGTCGGCATAAGTGTAAAAATAAGCTTTGATTCAGCATTCGACCAAAGAAATCCCCAAAATCTAAGCGAAGGCGTGAAATCTAGCAAGTGATAGCGATTTTCTGACCATCTAATATATATACTCCAGCTTTAATCTCAGTTTATCTAGTACCCACAGAAATTTCAGAACCATCTAGCTTCGAATCTTAGACCATTGTTAATGTGGATTTCTTAATGTTTCGATTAGAGATTAGTTTCTTTTTCTGTGTTTGCGGTAATTATATTTACTAGTATTTTTGAGTGATTTAATTGTTAAGTTTGTCATTATATTTCACTAGGATTTACTGTGTTAAAGTGGCTAGCAGATTAAATATATATAGCTAATATTTTCCAGATGCAACATAAATTTAATTAATTGCTAGTAACCAGTAAGATATATTTTAATTGACGAGTAAATGCACTAGGCAAAGCATACCGACGAAATATATATTTATCTTCTATCCATCATGTGTCAATTTTGTAAATGACTAAAATTTATTTCACGGGTTAATAAGACCGATATATAAGTTTCTCATGTGTGTTCTAATCAAAATCTTAGAACCGAATGGATAATAAATTATAACGTTGCGCGGGTTAGGATATTGTGATTAAATGTTTGTATTTTTCTTCCTAAAATATAGCACGGGTCACAAACCTAAAACTACCAGTGGTCTAAGCCTACGCCTAAACCTGAATATGAGAATAATGGATCTAAGTCCAACAGTACAAAAAGAACATTCTTATATAAATATCGGGTCTTCAAGGTTGACCTGTTTGGCCTCTTGTTTACACCCAGAAAGAGACAGAGTACCAACAAAAAGAATTAAGAATAAATTGTAACTGGACCTATAGCTATCCAGATTTCTTTTTCCAATTTCATATACATTCAGCCCGTTGTGGCGTAATAATCAAACATTAACATTTCCCGACCATCAACCATTTGTGGTGTGACAAGGAATTTTATACTGAGAGAAGTTACATACCTGACATTTCTTTATGTATTGGAATCCCAAGCTAATGACACTGTGAGCACTGTTAATTTTCTTACCTGGACTAATCAATGTGACATAAACAGAAATTCTAATAACAGTAACGAAGTAAATGTTCCCAGAAGAAGAGGATTTAATCAGTCTTTGAGGAGCTGGGGTTTACTTTGCCAAAAATAACACTGGATTTGCTGTGTGTATCCTAAAGATTGTTCCAGACGTTGCTAATCAACATTTAGGTAAGAACGAATGAGCGTGGCCACGGGTTTGTCTGGAGAGAGAGAAAGAAGGAATGAGTAATTCTATCTTGTCTCAACAGAGGGAATTACACTTACGGGTCTATTTCTTTTATTTCTTCTGTAGCATAAGATTTTGTATTTTTCTATCTTGATATTAAACGTTGTACGGTTCTAAATAAGCTGAACATAAAACTTAATTACCTGTGTGTTGGTCAGCTCGTCCCAATATCCCTACTCCATTAATATAGTTTCAAGTTTGTGCGTCTAATTGTCATCACTAATCTGTGTGTGTGTGTAAGTGAGTGGTTGATAAATATATATATATATATATATATATATATATATATATATATATTAATATATACAGGAAGGAAACTGTCTGATAAACAAATTTCAGTCGTAAGATAGGCTGGACTAGAGTATTTTCTAAATCCAGGGACAGACTCTACCGTTCCCCCATTTCACTCGTGAAATCTATTTCTTTACCTTATCTCTCACTGAGGTACCACCTTTTCCAGTTCTATTCAGATGGGACCTATCTATCTTAAATACCTATCCTAAAATCTACGACAAATACATCATATTACACCCATGAATTACTGCCTGCATACTGTACTATGAGCATCCGATTGACACAGTGGTTAGAGCACTGGTCTCTCATGGCAAAGGTGGCGGGTTCAATTCACGGTATCGACACACTCCAGTCTACCCAGCTGTAAATGGGTACCTGGCTTTGAGTTAGGGAAGGAAATGGCAGCGAGGAAGGGATCTGGTCACCCCACCTCTCAATGATGGATCTAGTACAGTGAAGTCTCTAACACTTCACTCCCCTATGGCAGTATCTGCTATGGGACTCCTTTACCTTTTATACTGTACTATGTATCTAAGGTTGAAAGCAACATTATCAGGAATGCATCTCCATTTACATAATTTTATAATGACTACATAAAGCGCTGTTTTGTGTAGTACTCCACATTCTAGGAACATATTCTGAGCTTTAACGAGGATATTACTTTGTACATTTTATGACTCACACATACGGCTTCATAAAATTACCCAATTACATTGTATATAGGAGATCAGTGTTTGTGACCCTTAAAGAACCAAGCTGCACCATGACCTGGCCAGTCAGTAATAAAATATAGCTGAAATCAACAGCTGTGTAGCCCCCCCCCCCCCCCCCCCCGAGTGTAGAGGAGATAAAAGAGTTGAACCCCATGTCAGCATAGTGATCACTTCTGATGATCGGACTGCCTCCTGCTATAAAGCTTGACTATAGTTTCCTATCATCATAGCTAAAATAAATAGAAATGTATTTCTACTATGCACAATATAAAAGACAATTAATTTTCCCTTTTTTTACTTAAATATGTTATTTCCTGGGGTTGCATCCCAAATACTGAAGAAAAAAAATAAACAAAAAATCTGACATCACAGATATACCAACCTAGGAAGAGAGTAGCCATGTACTCTGGTTTCATATGGGACATAAAAGCATAGAACGACACGGAACTTGTACAGTCCCCGACTGCCAGGAAAAAGTTGAGGATCAGAAGTGCGGTGCTGTGTTCACTACCCGCAATATAAGATGTGCGCTCCCACAGGAAGGCAAGCAGAAAACTGGCCACCATACCTAGCACAATAATAATGAACGAAGTCACCTTCTCCAGCTTTGGCTTGGTCTGTGGGGCTAGGCAGGAAATTAGCACAAATAAAAGTGGTCCAATATTCGCGATCTGAAAAGGGATCAGATGAATTGAGAAATGCAGCAGGAATATAATAAGTGTTATGAACTATGTGTTTGTCATAATAATGTGTTATAATAATAAACAGTTATCATCATAACTTTCCTTTTCACTCCTTTATCTTCTGAATATTCTGACAGGGAATTTCTCACTACCTACATCTTGATTTTCTGACAGGGAATTTCTCACACTACCCACATCTTGATTTTCAAGTGTACCATACTTATTTACTTACTTAGTCGTTCCCCTTCTACCGTGAGGTGTAGAGGTTTGGAAGAGAGAGCGCCAGATTATCGTATCGGCTGTCTTCCTCCTCTCTCCCCGCCCCGCCTGCAACTATGTGGGACAATAAATGGTTATCATTTTCCTTTTTCGCTCCTATGGATCATGGAGTCACCCCTAAAGCTGGTTCTCTGTCAGGTAGCATGCAACCTAGCATTCCCATGTTCTTGTAGCCATGGTTTCTGTAGATGTTTGTTTCACATGACGAAGTTGCCAGCCGCATGCACAACCTCATATTAGTCACCTCGTACAGTAAGCCTGAAGCAGCAGTAGTCGTGTTCTTTCTGTCTCATCAGAGACCCCCCCCCCCCCTTCTGGGGTACTACATGAGGCAACACATGGTTATATCTGTGATAAATTCCTAGTTGACAAAGAATGCAATAGTAAGTGAGGTGGAAGAACCTGAAAAGATCATTGGCTCACATATAGAACAGCTAAGTGTGTGACACACCTAAGGCATATCACAACTGGGGCCTCTTACTTACTTACTTACTTACTTAGTCGTTCCCCTTCTACCGTGAGGTGTAGAGGTTTGGAAGAGAGAGCGCCAGACTACCCTATCGGCTGTCTTCCTCCTGGCCTGGTACCATTCTAGTCCTCTGTCCTTCAAAGATTGTCTAATGTTGTCCTCCCAGCGGACTATGGGTCGTCCTGGGTGTCTGGATCAATGGCTCTTTGTTTCCCATGCTTGTCGTGGTAGCCGATCTTCTCCCATTCTGCAGACATGGCCAAACCATCTTAGTTGGGATTGTTCTACTTGGGTCTGCAGGGAGTGGGATTTTAGGCCTTGACGTATCGTCTGGTTGCGGACCATGTCTCTTCTTGTAACTTCAACCACCTTCCGAAGATACCTCATTTCTGAGGTTTGGATCTGGCTTTTGTGGGTTGTAGTCATTTGCATAGGTGGAGTGGGACATAGGTGGAGTGGTATACAGCCATCTTCGTTTTCTTACCAACCTCTCTCTTACTGAGGAATCCTCAATTTATGGCCTGAAAAAGTCTCCCAGCTGCTGCTTTTCGAGTGGCCAACTCTTCTTTGATGCCTCCCTTTCGGTCTATAATAGCTCCGAGGTATTTAAAGTGGTCGACCTGTTCCAGGACCTGTTCTCCCAGCTTAATCTGATGTCTTCTTTCTTCTCGTAATATCACCATGGCTTTTGTTTTAGAGCTGCTTATGACCATCCCTCTCTTCTCCAGCTCTTCCTTCCAGACTTGCAGGTTGGATTGGAGATGTGCCTCTGATTTAGCAATCAGGGTAACATCATCAGCAAATGCCAGCTCTGAAATACAGACCTGTCTCATCTTCCAGTACCCCACTGAATACTTTCTTGTTCTCTCCTTACATGCCTTGATGACATCGTTCATGAGGAGTATGAAAAGATAAGGTGACAGGATATCACCTTGTCTTACACCAGTGGTGGTCCTGAACTCTTCCGACTTATGGTTTGCTGTCCTCACATAATTTCTGCAAGACTTGTAGAAGCTCTTAATAGCATGAATCAGAGATGCTGGAATGTTCTTCCTTGCCAAACAGTCCCAAAGTTTGCTCCAGGGGACCCTGTTAAACGCCTTTTCCAGATCTATGAAACAAAGATGGATCTCACTCTTATACTCGAGGGCCTTTTCACTCAGCTGTCTGAGTGTGAAGATTAGGTCTTGAGTACTTCGGTTTGCTCGGAATCCGCACTGGACCTCATCCAATTGTGGCTCAGCTAGGCGTCTGAGTCTCTGCTCTAGGATTCTAGAGTAGATTTTACCAGGGACACTGAGAAGGGATATGCCTCTATGGTTTCCACATTGTCGATTGTCACCCTTTTTGAAAATTGGTGCCTCACCAGGTAATTTCCAATGAAATTGTTGGATCAGGGCCAAAATAGATAAAAGGATCCCGTTACCCACCCATTGAGGCATATTGGAAGTGTTAGGCCCATATTTTCTTGACCATCGGCACACTAGGTGTGATGTGGTCAGCATCACGCCGGCCAACTTAACCTTCCCAGAGTTGCTACGGTACCCAATTCATGAGGCTGGGTCGACCCAGGAGCCGAGGGCGGTCTAAAAATTCCACCTCAACCGGGGATTGAACCATGGACCACCGAGCTAGGAAGCCAAAGCACTAACCACTGCGCTACCGCGGCTCCAATAAAAACAGATAAAGCTACACAGATAATTCCTGGTACCTACTGGGCAGAAATCTGCTGCACAAAGCAACAGGGGAAGAAGCGACTAACCTAATTAGTAAGGAAGTCTATAATTATGAATGTCTCCTGAAAACTGCAAGAACTAGCAAAATAAGTAAACAGGGTATATCATGAATATGCATTGGACATCAACACAGAGAAAAAAAGACTGATTATTAGGAACAGATCAGAAGAAACTTAAAAAGTAAGAATACATGGGAAAATACTAAAATAAATCAAAAGTTTCTCATATCTTGTGCACATACTTACTTAGTCGCTCCCCTTCTACCGCGAGGTGTAGAGGTTTGGAAGAGAGAGCGCCAGACTATCCTATCGGCTGTCTTCCTCCTGGCCTGGTTCCATCCTAGTCCTCGGTCCTTCAAAGATTGTATAATGTTGTCCTCCCACTTACTTGTGCACATAATAACAATAAATGGCAGGTGTGACACATAAATCAAGAAGAGAACAGTAATGGCAAAGACAGACATTAACATCAAAACAAATTAAAAATGAGTCATCAAGTGTTGATTGTAAATACTCTTTATACCGCATGATGCAGCAAAGACATCAACAACAGAATGAACAAAGCAAGAACAGCCTTTTTTAGCCTAAACAACATCTGGAAGTCCTCTCAATACAGCACAAGCACAAAATTAAGATTATATCAGAGCTGTGTGCTTTCTGTGCTTCTCTATGGTGCGGAAAGCTGGAGAGTTACAGAGAAGGAAATGTCGAAATTGTCCTCTTTTCACACAACATGCCTAAGAAAAATTCATCGAATCTTTTGGCCGAATACCATCACCAACCAAGATCTGCTTACTCGGAGCAAGCAAGAGGACATGCACACCATCATAAATGGCAGACGCTGGAGCTGGGTTGGCCATGTCCTCAGAAGAGATCCTGATGCCATCACAAGATCAGCTATGCTTTGGACCCCTGAAGGAAAACAAAAGAGAGGCCGACCAAAAACAACTTGGCGGAGGACTGTGGAGGCTGAGATGCAAAGAACAAACCAGAGTTGGGGCACTGTACGAAGGATGGCCACCGACCGAGCAAAGTGGAATAAATTTGTTGTTGCCCTACAAGACGCCACTAGGCGTGATGGCCACTGACTGCTTTGACGGACGGCGGCTAAGGATCAAAGAAGACTGCATGATGCAAGAAAATGGACAATGAACAAGTAGAAGAAGGAATTAAGGCCCTTGAAATGCGTGAAGAAAAACACACACACACACCCATCTACCCACCTGGTCATGCAGGGATATGTGGCTATAAGAGAGCTGACAGCTCAGCTTCAAGAGCACCTACTGTAGGGACATTGGATAAGGGAGAGATACTAATGACAATCAACGATAGCCTGTTAGAGAATGATACTGCAACTGATGAATCAACAAAACTAAGATTGCTGGAACTGGGCATCAAACAAAGATGGACATATGCATACATGCCACACCTCGGAGATGAAAAACCTGTAGAAAAAATCCAAAACCCTGTACAAAGACCTGCAAAACCTGTACAAAGACTGAAAAAAACAATATCAAAAGAGTTAAATCGTGTAAAAATATTTTCAATTACAGTGGGCTGCATTATAAATGAGGCACGGGGACTTTTCCTTTTAAAGCAGGTCTTTACTAATTTAAAAACCCAAACAATAAATGTCTGAGTTTATTTTACACTGTAAAAATAATGTGATGGTGTCATCATTTAGTCTATTTCTGTGCTTAATTATCACTAACAGACTGGGAAATCCTGTGTTCAATAGGACCTTATAAAAGAACTCTGAGACACAGTAATAAGGGGAATGGGTTAGAAAACCTGTAAAGAAATTATGTGGTGTACACATCTGAAAATGCAAACACCTTGTACAGATTATGGGTAAACCATAGCATGTGGCATGTATGTATATGGGAGGATGTATTCGGCGCACTACAAGAAAAATTAGCATTCATACCCTTCGACGTTTGCTGAGGGAGACTGAGCACCTGTGGTTTTGCCCAGAGTGCAGTGATGTCGATTCTGAACAACAATAACAATAATGATCAGTAAACATGACCCATATAGTTAGCTACTGAACATTGCACTGTAAATTCGGGTATGGACATGAATGTGGCTTATAAGAGAACACACACACATAATTTGGGAACTTTAATTTACACACACACAAAATTAGGAAATTTTAATTTATTCTATTTACAGTAAATGGACAGGATGTGTGATTCCATGTTCAGGTATTGGCAAATGAACATATAATCCGAAATTAAAGGCACTTTATGTCTCCTAATTATAAAAAAACTCATCAGAGATTTAGAGGTATTACAACTTTAAAAAAAAAAAAAGCTTGTAAGAGGAATAATTTCTAGTACTTATTGGTTTTCTTATGTCATTACCATTTGCTTTATACATATCACATATATGAGACCAGCCAGTGGATCAAAAAAGACTTTTTCCGTAATAAAATTACCTAACTGCACTATGTGTGAAGATCTGGAACAGTGCAATCTGGCCCAAAGCATGGAAAAGATCTGTGTATATCCCTCTCAGAAAGAAAGGCAATTTAAAACTGTGTACCAGCTATCGTACTATTGCTTTAATAAGTCATGCCAGCAAAATCCTCTTGCGGATTATCATGAAGAGGATAGAAAGAAAGTTAGAACATGAAATACTCGTACATGAAGTACAGGCAGGTTTTAGACAAGACAGAGGTACGAGAGATCACATCTTTAATGTGAGAAACATCCTCGAGAAATGCAGAGAATACAATGTAGATCTTCATGCTTCTTTTGTAGATTACACCAAGGCCTTCGACTGCGTACAACATCAGAAATTGTGGAACATCATGAGAGACATGGGATTTCCAGCGCATTTGATCCATCTAATTGAAACACTATACCATGAACAACAAGCAGCTGTCAGAGTAGAGGGAGAAACATCAGGATGGTTTGAAGTGAAAAGGGGAGTAAGACAGGGTTGCATCCTCTCGCCATACTTGTTTAACATCTATGCAGAAAATATAATGAGAAATGTTCGGAGTGACCAAGAATGTGAACATTGCGATCCATTCACAATTGGTGGAAATGCGATCCCAGAACTCGGGTACGCAGATGACACAGTTATTCTTTCAAACAGTGCCAAGGGACTAGAACAGTTAATCCTGTCTGTCAAAAGACACAGTGAGGATCAGAACCTTTTTCTGAACACAAAAAAAAACAAAGATTATGTCCACAGACAAAACAAGATGCCAACCAAAAATTACCATCAATGATGAGGAAATTGAAAATGTCACAAATTTTGAATATCTTGGCTCCATAATTAACAACAATGGAGACTGCTCAAAAGAGGTCAGAAGGAGACTGGCCATAGCAATGCAGAGGTTAAATAAAATAAAGAACCTATGGCATAACACCAGCAAATTAATAAAAGTAAAACTTCTGAGAACGTGCATCTTTCCGGTAGCAACATATGGATGTGAATCATGGACCATTACTCAAACATTAAAGAACAAAATTGAATCTTTCGAAGCAAAGTATTACAGAAAAATTCTCAGAATATCGTGGACCAAGAAGAAGAAAAATATAGACATCCTACACGCCCTGAACATCGAGGAAAACTGGCTCATAAACAATATCATGTCCCGGAAACTGAAATATTTTGGCCACATTAAACGCCATAGTGGCTTAGAGAGAGCAGTGATGGAGGGTATGGTACCTGGAAGGCGAGGCAGGGGCCGACCAAGACGACGGTGGTAAAAGAAAGAGGGACTGAAACCTGACAATTATGCATGATATAAAACAGGGTCCCAGCCTTTTTTCTGTTCCTGAACCCCCTTGAGTTTTAATAAACTTTCCCATATCATCTATTTCAAAATGACAGGAAATAAATCAAGAGTCTTCCCTCCCTGTATATGCAGATAACAAAATAAATAAACAGTGTAATTAATTTTTTATAAAGAAAACTTTATTTGGGACATTACAACATATTTTAGTAATATAAAGTTCTTGAATGTTTAAAAGAAAAGTCAAACAGATTAGTAACATGGCAGATTCTGTTTCTTAGTAACCAACAGTTTTGTTTTAGGTACAGTATTTGAAAGAGATACCAGAATATCATGTTTGTTTCGTGCTCTGAATTTCATTGGAAACAGGACTTACAGTCATGATACACAGCGATGGTTACCAGAGATAAGGATGGCAAATATAAATGATACTATGCCATGCTTAATAGTCGCAATAATAGAACCACTCCCTTTAACACCTCGTCCTAGCCGCAACTTTTTTTTCATTAACACTACAGGTCTATGTCCATTTACCTGAACAGCCGAAAACTGAAATATTATGAAAATCAAGTTTATTTGAGTGACTTTTCGATCATAGTTTGGGTGATTTCTGACTATTTTAGGTGACTTCAATGCTAATTTTGAACACATTTTGGGCAACTTTGGGCTATTTTCTAATACATTTTGGGCGACTTTTGGGCTATTTTATAACACATTCTGGTCGACTTTGGGCTACTTTTCGTAAGCAATGAGCGCAATATTTGAAAACCGAAAAAAGCTTTTCCTGAGGATTTTAGATAAAAGGATACAGACCTGTACCCCCTTTGAAGTATTTCAAAGGGATAATATAGTTATTTACCAAATATTTGCCATACCATCCTTGACAAACTTCCTGTAACCCCTGGGGGTACTCAAGCCCAAGTCGGGAATCCCTGGCATACAAGGAAATGAAAGGGACTACCTAAGACTGGCAGGGATGGATCTGGCTGATAGCCTATGCTCCACAGAAACCTGAAAATCATACACTACCTGACTGATCACAATGATATACGAGGGTAGTTTCCATCCTTCTTTAGCTCCTTCCACCAACAGAGGTAACTCTGCCCACATTCCATTGAGATCAACCCATGACGCTATGGCAAAGATGCAGACCAAAATGTGGACTATAATCTTTGTATCCCTGAACAAATTACGGATGCTCATAGCTTTGTCCATGAAAGGGTTCTGTCTGCCGCTGTTTCTGACTGGTGTTTTATAATCAGTCCCAAACGTCTGACCTAAATAACAAGAAAAAGTAATTTTTATACAAACTGAATCCTTTACGGCCTAGATGCACCCTTGGGGAGCCTCCACACAAGGAATTGATAGATTCCCCTCACTCCCACGGCGCAGTTTATTCATACATAAAAAACAAAAATTACTATTTTACAAAAACCACACAACAGCAATAATATACCCAATACATTCCAAATCCGCATATACTAACCAAATATACACACCTTACACCAGCCCATCTTCACCCTACGCATTATAGCCACTCCCGAAGTCCTTCTAAATCACGACTAAAACCAACCCTACAAACAAAAAAACATCAATCAAAAACAAGTGTCTGGGCGCATTGCGCTATAATTATCTAACCATCTGACAAAGACCTGGTTCTTCTAAAGTGTAATCAAAAACTACACTAAGCTCAATAGGGGATTCCACTACTCTACCTCATCTCACAAACCATAAACGCACCAAAACCATCCCACCATCAGACACACTTCCTTCCTATTCTTTTGCCAATCACAACCTCTCAGTTCAAACCACACCACCAAAATGTGGTATACTACATGTAAAACCTTTTCCCTTTCATAGCATAAGGTACCCTCAATTCAATCATTCCTTTCTATTTATTCTATCCTCTCACCAGGTGCAGTATCACTAACTCCAACTCTGACCTCACGACTACTACCCCCACACCCAAAACAAACCCCTCCACATCAGATTGGTACTATCTCAAACAAAATGGGACTCAAAGTTACCACATTCAAACACAAAATTTTTTTTACTTTCGAACAGTGGGAATACTTAAATAAACAACCAGATAATTTTCACATCAATCACCCAACCAACCAATCTAAACACAACCAAAAACAACCCATCAGCATCCCAACAAACCCAAAACACAAACCACCAACCTACTTATTCAACAAACTTACAACAAAACTAAACATCATTACCCACACCAATCAACGGAATCAATATCCTTTCACAACATCACCATCAAACCAACCCCTTTCACCATGATTACCTACCCGCACACAACACTCAAAGTAATTCAACATCTTTGGCAATACTCCCCTACACCAACTCTTAATCCCATAGCGGAATTTAAATCGGAAAGACAACACCATCCTGGGAATAAATCACCCTTCCACCATCGTTTTCCCCAACTTCTTTTCCTTATCACCCCATCCTTGCACCATAAACTCCCAACATACCCCCTCCAAACAGCCAACAGATTGTTTTCTACCCCAAGGGAACGACGTATCCATTCTGGGGTACTAGTTTATTATGTACAAGACAACTCTCCGGAGCGGACTCACTCCACATCGCTATTTAGGGTTAAGGGTAAATTTACTTATTGAAATTACGTGGCCACACAATCACATATTCTAAACACACATCCAATCCCAACCCCCAAATTACACAACCTAATTCATAAACACTCTATCCCCAACACAAGACCAGTGGTCCTAATCAATGTCTTTCAAATACCTACCAATAGTGAGTATGCACTATCGCCTTTAGCCATCCAGACCGTCGGCGACCCCATAAAGAGGCGCACAAATAGCAGCGAAGATACCATGTGTAAGTTGCGCACCATTTAAAAATCCCAACCGGCAGCGTCAGAATCATAGTAGCCCATAAAGGGCCAGTAAAGTTAGTCTGCTGTATCTTTCTAATACAGCGGACGTCCGAGCGCAATCAACCCCTCTTTTTAATTCTTGGCCGTCATTGTGATTTTTCTAGGCAGAATTTTTTCATTCAGTAGTTTTTATCCATTGCTGATTCTGAACGGTACGGAGCACTATATACCATTGTTAACAGGGAATCCACTCACAAAGTGATCCTGCTACCAAACACTCTGCAGCAGTGTTGCACATTCGAACCTGTATATCTAAACCCCCCACCACCTCCTATCCCCACCACCCCAACCCCATTATTCCCCACAGATGCCGGACATAAGCCACACAGCCCCCGAATGGCAAAAATAGAAACCTATCCACCACAAAACTCATCTTTAAACAATTCTTATTTCTCTCATTACCATTTTTCAAGTAACACTTATTGAACATAACCCCCAAACCCCCCACACACCCTCCCGCCGCCCCCGTCTCCCATCCCCGTGGGGACACACCACAACCTAAGAGAAGGGAACTTTGTAGCTACAAGAACCACAACACATGACCCTGGAATAATGTCCACATTTAGCAGCACCCCCCCCCCCCCCAAGACAACCCACAGCAGCGCCCACTCAAGGCAACGACGTGCCCCCCGCACTCACCCCCCCACCCGCCAATACACCTACCCCACAACCACAATCCCAAACCACCTGAACCTCCCTGCCCCCTGCAGAAGACACCCAACAAACCATCAACAACAATACCTCCACACCAGTTAACTCAACCCCCCCCGTGTGGCAGCAATCTTCGCGGCAACCCACAAAGCCGCGGAGTCCCAATCTCATTCATAAAGCCAGTAGCAGTCATACCTTTATGTATTTAAAAATCTGTATATACCCCATGGTCGGCAAAATACGAGCCGCTATGTCATGGGACCATCTGACGTGCTCTATAAGCCGTAATAGAGGACGTACACGACGCTCGTTTATCCACACCAACAACCCGACCCCCCCACTACCCCCACCCTTCTCCTAGTAACCCTAAACCTAACAGCAAATGTTTGGACCCCCAACCCACTCAGAAAACCTGCCCCGCCCCATCTGCCAATTTCACTACAAGACTGGTGAACGACCAGTTCCTAACGTCTGCGCAAATGATTTGTCACTCGTCCCCTCTCCACTAGCCAAAAATATTGTTTGATAGTAGGAGACAATTTTCCTCGACATCAGATTACATCTTGGTTAAGATAACGGAACACTGGAAACGATTAAAACACAAAACTACATTAAACTTTCCATTTTAATTTTTAATTAGCAGCCCAGCTATTTACTACTAACCATCTCTGTCAATGGTAGTGACAACTTATAATTACGGGTATATAAAAATTAAATATTAGCAAAAGTGGTAAACAGTTTTAAGTTGCATCAACGCCAAACAAAAAAAGGTACGTAAAACACATTAGGCAATCATACATGGTCACATTTAAAAAACTCATAGAATTCCAAAAAACAAATTAGCGCTAGAGGAAGCATGACAGACATACCGTACATTATTATTGTTATTGTATTGAACCCAACGAATACAAACATCCCCAATCCCTCCAAACCGGTGACAAAACCATTCACTTACACACTTAGCTATGGTCACTCAATTGATACCCCGCCGAGGTAACCCCCCCCCCGACGCCCCCGTCCCTACCCATAGGACACTGTACCATTACCTATCACCACAACAGGAGGTTAACCTCAAGCGACAGATACTAAAGACCACCGACTGAATATGCGTTTCACGCCAGAATCCCAAAAACCCCAACCCCCCGATGCCCAGAACCTAAGCCCCACACAGGAGCAAAAGCCCCAATGGAATACAACAACAGTTTGACCAGAAGCCAAGAAAACTGCACCGCGATGACAAAACCACAAAAAACTGTAACCCAACATACCTCGTATTCCAGTAGGACCGGGGCCACCAGGGCCCCCCAGGCCACGCTCCGTTACTTGCCTCCTCAGCCCCGTGAAAAAGAGAGGCCTCGCCAGAGCCCAATAGGGCAGCGACAGAAGGTACCCCATGCTGCGGGCTGGCACATTTGCAACCGCAAGCACGTGATGGCGTGCCTGGTTGATTAGTGTAATCAGACAGGAGCGACATGGAACCAAGACTATTGAGCGAGTGCCGGCGGCATTGAGACTATCTGACGGGGGCAACGATGATTATGTTGTCACTAGGCTCTCCTGCTATCAACCCCCAAAACGCAGAACGCGCAACAGAGGGTATGTAAATTTAAAGATTGATTGCACATTGAATTTACTCAATTAGGCTTTCAGGCAGCGCGATGCGGCGCGCGGCGACCGAATAGAAACGACAAGCCGGACGTGACACGACAAAATCCACAAAAATCCGCAGCCCGCCTTAAGGACACAATAGGCTGTTCTGAAACCGGAGGAGTGAGTTTCGGGGCAGCAGCCATATTAGCCATTTATCCTATGGCACTAAATGTGAAGTCTTTCTCGCAAGAATGACAGCATCTACACGATTTTTTTCTCACAAATCTTTTCAAATCCACTTTCTTATTCATTTTTTTTATCGCCTTCCAAGTGCAGAAGGCATATTCTTTCTCTTTCTTTTTTCTTAGCCCTTTTTTTATATTTTATTCATTTTTTTTATTTTTTTTATACCAATAGTATAACCCCCCCCCCAAAGCCCACCGGAGTGTCGTTTTTTTTTTTTCTATTTCTTTGCGATCCATATCATTTCTTTATTTAGCCTTTTTTCACGTTACATGTTCCCGATGTCCTATCATGTCTACATTAGTTACACTTCTTCAGAAGGGTCGGGTCATTCCCTTTTCTTTTATTCTTTTTCTAAGAATTCTTATCGTTCACTTTTTTTTTTTTTCCCCACCCCTACCAAAAAGGCAGTTTTCCCATCATTCCCAAAACTGAGGGTTTTTCGTCTCACCGGTAACCATTAAAAACACTTAACCTCATATATAAAATCTTCATACTACCAACCTCATTCTTAAATTTACACTACAATATCATTTTAAATGACCAATCAATAAATTAAAAAAATGTCCTACTACCTTCATTCCACCCCCCAATAACCCCCCCCATTCCCCATCCATTCTCCATGGTATTTTCTGCATATTGGATGCAACTTTCATCCTTCCACAACCCAACACTGACATCTAAAACACCTTCCAATTTCCAACAATATTCAGATATCTTTCCACGTTCTAGCACATTATCTTGCTTTTCACGTTCACATCAACTCACTTTTTACTCAAAATTAATCCAGGTCTACCACACCCCCTATATACACACATAATCACAAATTTATTGTCCTTTTCCCACTCTCACCCATATCCTATAGTTAGAAATCCTTGAGGATTATCTCAATTATTATACTTTATTTAAACTGCCCACTTATACGCAAAGAATAACTATTTTATCAAAACAATAGTGATCAATTTAGATCACTACTTTCACTAGGACTGATCCATCCATCCAACTGATCATGCTTCACAATAAATATTCAAACCTTCCTTTATTTCAAAATCTTATTTTATTAATATCATCCCCAATCACAGAAACACCAAAAATTCTAAAGGTACTCCCCTCCAATAATGGCAATTACTACTAGGATAGAGTTTCGTTATTTATCTACAACTTACTAAGCGAATATTTTAGTACTCTAAATATATAACACCATATATAACAAACTTCTTTCATAAATGTTATAGTTCTAGACATGATTTAACGGTAACAATTATAAATATTACCACTCCTCTAGCACATACCCTTTTTAGGCCGGATCGGTTTACACTACCCAGCAAAACAAATAACCACCTTACCCACTTTACTACCTATCATCTTCAAAACTACCCCACAAACTAGAGGTGTAAAATTATTTCCCTACTTATATCAGACGTTATTTACAATACAAAACATTAAAATACATTAATCACTGATACTTCCTTCTGGCGCTAATCTCATCCATCCTTAGTCACACCTTTTACACAATTACAAAGATCTGTCTAATGACTTGTTTTCACCACCGTACTCTGAGGGTACTTTAAACTCTATACCTACTGATCTTCAAAACTGGGGACTCTTCTGGATCTATGCTATTTAAAAATTAATCCAATTACAATATTATCATTAGGGCCCATCATCAAAAAAATCAATGCCGATATGGCCAAATCAATACTAGTAAATACTAATTACAATACATAAAAATATGCAGGGTAACGTGTTGGAGAACAATTTTAGATATAGGCATTATCTATGAAATAACTACGTACTGGTTGCGGACCATGTCACTATGTTTCTTGATACTTCAAACCACCTTACTCATTATAATCACATTTCTGAAGTACCATTGGAATCTGGTCACCCTATGGAGGTTAAACACATATGCCCAAGTACATACATTCCATAACCATATATCAACAACTAGCATAACCTAATCTGGCGTGAGCAGGTAATAAACTGTAACGCCAATTATCTTCAAAATTCTTCAAAACTACTTCCACTAATCTCCCCCCATTCCTAAAATCAAAATTAATTACAAAACAACTTTATTATCCATACACCTCCCATATCAAAAGTCTCTCGTCGAGGTATACATGTACCATTATTCCGGAATGAGTCACACACTCTAACTTTGAAAAACCATCCAAATTCATAAACGTCCCTACCAAAATAAACCGTCCTATTATTCCCAATAACTCCTAAAAACTCTACAATTCTATTAATTAGCGTGAGGATTCTCTCCTACCATTCTGCCTTACCCTAGGATCATGTATTTCATTGTCTAATCTTTACATTATATTATCCTTCTTTCTTCAACGTCTGGAATTATTCTCACGTATGGGAGCGATATTTGTCTTGATCAGTACTTATCTTCACATTACCCAAATTAATAAATAAATTCAACCAAACATCTATCTTCTAACCAAAACTACAAAAAACTTGAGGATTGTAGAATGTTGCAAAAAAAAAATAGTACAAAAACATGAACAGAATTTCTAAATATAAATCTTTACAATGCAACAGACAATCCATCCAAATCTGACAACACTAATACCTTAAAACTATATAACATAACCAAAATAAAAATGAAACCTCCTATCCCATCTACTACTATACAACATACAGAATCCCTACCAACAACAAATTATGATACTACCTCATATCTCCCAACACAAAAACAATGAGTTATACTTACTCCAACAATCCACCCAGGTCCTAAAACCCCCAACAACATTCACAATTAATGAGACCATCCTCATAAAAAGTAAATACTCTAATATATCAGCCCTCATATAACCATTACAAACATACATCAATCATTCATACCACTTTACACTACCCACCCCTAACCCCTTTTACTACCTTCCTATATACTTAAACCCTTCACCTCTCAACAACTCTTATAATAAATGTATAAATAACACTATTATCAATAATTCAAAAATCTTTGATTCTCTTTAACCCAAGTTTTAACATTTATATTCCCCTATACCTTCTTAAATGATAACCTACCTATACAAACCTATACATGATATATTGACCGTATTTGTCACACATACAAACAAGCGAGAACTCTCACAACACCTTGTCAACCACCCTCCCAACAAAAACTTCTTACACCCTGTAAAATAAAACGTGTATTCACCAAGTTCTGTGGAAACAATACAATATCTTATCTATGATCACAATTATATTCATATAATATGATAACATACTTGAAGGGCCTAAGGCCTAACATACAACATTATCCCACAATATTCATAACTTATCTCTATGTAGCGTAAATATATTGCCCACTAAAACACTTTATCACTATCCTATATTAATAACCCTTAACATTAATTTAATCATAAATCCTAATTCAATAAAATGATAATCAAAAAATTAATCTCAAGGACATACTATCCTTTGACCCTCAGTTTCGATGACTCTTGAACATAACCAAATAAACTCGCAACTTAATGAGCAAATAAGAGTAATGTAACCTGGTACACGAGAAAATAAGAGCGAGAACCACAAACATACAATTTTTATAGTACGCACATAATACAACATAATAACAAATAATACGAGATCCTGCAGAAACTATGCTATCATCACTCCGCGCGAAGAAAACAACTAGTAGACACCCACTACGTTGTGCCTTATCCTCATACATGGCCCAAAACTAGGGCATCCACTTCTTCCTCACTCGTTCGTACGTCGTGATGAAACTGCTTTACAAAAACAAACAAAAACGCATTTTATGCACTCACAACCTAGAAACACAACTATCTTCAACATTTCAATACAAGTTCGAGCAAAATATGACGACTCGTATTTATCTTTATTAAAACATTATAGGCCCTAAGACTGAGATAATCCAGGATGGCAACTATGCGTTCTGATCGTTGCGAGAAGCAGACTGTCACTTCCTGAGGTGCTATTCACTATAACCACAACAGAAAATTTGGCAATAGTCTTATTAATTAGAGCCTAACCTTATAATATTTCTTTATACAAAAATAAATGACGTAAGAGAATAATCCGTGCATGCCGAATAACTCGAGAATCTGGAATATACGAACGGGCCAACAATCTAAAATTATAGACTGATATAGGTCTCTAATTATAGACCCATTACAGATGAACGAAGAATATTCACCCACCTACACAAACACAATCAATCGAACGTATCCGCGGTTTACCTATCTGAATAAGAAAGAATTCAATAACGCACACACGCAACCAGCTGTTTCAGTTTATGATAGGACTTCTACTACTTGTAGTCCATAAATCATTCTGTAAAGAACCTAACCAACTTATTCATGGGAGTAAGAACAACTTTAATTTTTTTTTTTTTTTAAAGGACAAACATATGAGTTTTCTAAGCAGCGTTTGCGATCAATAACTCTACTTATTAGGCCTCGACGAACAGCAACCCAGTTAACCTACTGCCATATTAGCCTACTAGTCTTTGATCACTTATAACCGATCAGAGGTTGAACGGGATATTTTTCTTCATTAATTTAAAAAAAAAAAAAAAACCGAGCTAACTTGACTTTAAATATTGCTTTTCGGGTAGATAATAAAATTTGTAGTTTTATTTTACACACTCTGCGAATACGCGTGTTTTACACTCCGTGATTATTTTTTTTTCACAAAATCATAACCACACGAAACCTATAGTGGTAACTACCCTCCCATTAACCATTGTACTCCGTAATTAAGCAAGTTGTTGCCACAGCATGGGTATATTTTCTTATTTCTTTTTTTTATTCTTTTGGAATCGGCACTAGAACTGGACGCACTATTTTGTTATTATTTTTTTCTGCGGCCATTCCGTCTGGGAGTCTCTTGTGGGGTATTTTTTTTCTCCAATTTGCATTAGATCAGGGTATATTTGACAATTATGGCGTCTTTTACAATTAATGAAATACTTCAGCTTGGCACCTAGTAAGCCATATATAGATCCTTGCATAATTTAAGTTGAAATTATTATAACTAGCAATTAACCGCGTCAACAAGCCATGTTATTAAACCTTTACTAGTAGGTTTGTTGAGTTTTTCTGTGTACACAGTAACAGTACGGTACTGATACTTATCCACCTACTGTTCACTTTCATTGCATATCGAACCCCGTTCCGCTGATATTAGAATTTGCGAGTTAGTGCAAATATTGTAATGGATGTATAAAATATTGTAAGACATGGCAGTAAACCTTCCATAAACTCTGAAACATTGTGAGAGACCAGCGTGATAACAAAGAATCTAAGCTTGGCGCGACCGTAAAACTTGACTTAAACTACACAAAACATTCTTTTATAACAACAAGTGTTCGTTAATCGCATTCGTAGCATCTCTTTAAAATTTTTCCATGGTACCGACTACTCCTGCGCCTCATGGAGAAGGCCGATGGTGCCCCATGGTCCGACTTAGCTGCAAGAACAGGCTATGACCTTTTTGATTAACAACGTTTAAGTTTGACGACAACGTCCAGTTAGGACAAAGTACTGTTAAATCAATCCGTGATGTTGAACTTCTTTCATAATCAAACATGTAGTTTCATAAGCAACCCTTTTCACTTTGCGCACCCCATTACTTTACGTTTCTCTCTTTCACGTGACGAGCATACATATAAGCGAAGAACAACACTCCACATATCTATGCTGTCTCTTAACTTTCAAACCACAGTTAGCAAATGCCCCCTTTGACTGTTCGTTGAAGTTAATGTTTAAACATCATCTCAATCGAAAACAGTAACAAGAGTGTGCGCAAATGACGTAGTGCAAAATGTCGACCGTACCCTGAAGTACTTACGCAATCTACAGCGCGGAATTATGGTTATTTTACATTTAAAATGTAAAAAAATTATGTGCTCTATATTTTTTTTATATCCCCTAATAAATTTTAATTCTCTGTTATTTCAAACTAGACCGCCTATAACAATGTCGTGAGGGTTTTTTTTTAACACCACTGTCTAGTTATACAGCAACTAATTATATCAGTTTATATCTTAATGGTCGGCGTCTGGTGGCCTAAATGGATATGAACGGTCAGTTTCATAATCCAGATAATACCACGGCGCTTTCGAAACCTGCTGAACACGGGCGTAGCGCGTATTGGGTTAGCAGAACCTCAGCGCCTTCTTGTGAGGATAATCTTTCTAACAAATGGCGCCTATAACCGATACCTCCCGTTCCCCCCCCCCCCCCCCCCCCCCCCCCCCCCCCCCCACCCCCACCCCAACCACCCCCACCACCCCCCCCCCCCCCCCCCCCCACCCCCCCCCCCCCCACCCCCCCCCCCCCCCCCCCCCCCCCACTTTTTGCCCCCCCCCCCCCCCAAAAAAAAAATTTTTATAAATATTTTTTCACAATATTTTAATAACTATTTAAAATTATGGCGTTCTAGATACACATCTGCATGCAACTTATCTATCCCAGATACTACAAGGAGTTATTGAGGTGTATCCATTTTTTCTCTGCGATGTGTAACATTTATCTATAACAAGAGATACTGTTTCTTTTATTAAAACATCTACTACTAAACACTTAAAGCAGATAAACCCAGCTATTATACGTATTTTAATAATATGAGTGTTTAACTCAAATACACACAATTATATCATGAAAGCTATACTTTAGAAATGTACGCTAGGTGAGTCTTGTTTGCAGCATGACTAACATCACACGCCACGCAAGAGCGTAAAAAAGCGAAGTCGCATGAGACAGTATTGTCGCGGTCCAGTTTGCTGAGCCATCTCCAAGTAAAACAATATGCTGAATAAAAGCTGGCCTGGATCCATGAGATACTTCGTAATTCCTAGTCTTAATCATAAAAACCAACGGCGCAGAAATCCCACAAAGGGATTATTCTATGTTGGCGAATGATTGTTTGACAGGGCGTATAGACGTACTACACTTGTCTGAGATTATGTCAGTTGGTCATGTTTTTGCAAACCCGGAATGTCCAGTTTTTTGTGAGCCTGAATAGATGCAGGTATTTCAAAACCGATCTACCTTTTTCGAAGCGATAGCTTTCAAAAAAGAGCTCCTGGCGCTACAGTGCAGCCATAGTGTGAGCCGTTGACATGAGTGCGCGGTGTTTATATTATGGAGGTGGAACGCCTAATACCCGCATAGTAACTGGTCTAGTTTTAAGAACGACGTCAACAGATGTAAACTCTTGAACTAAGTCCTCTGTAGTTCAGGACAAGATGAAGTCGTACTATTTATTTAAAGTGTGTACTCTTTCTCAGTCGCCTGGAAGGCTCACATATGAGTGTGGGTTAATAAAATATATATTTCTGAAGGGACATGCAAAGTGTCAACACTGACTCTAGTGCAACCTGTCTCTTTCTCCCTTATTGATAGAATATACACGATCTACATCGATATTATGCGTAAAAACTCAAGCTTCTTATGAATTCACTATCCCTTAGCTGGAAATACGAATACACCTGAGTTATAAACATATCAGCTTGGAAAGGAAGCCTCACTATCTGTATTCGGAATTATGCACAAGGCTTGGTCAATCCCGAAAGTAATAATTATATATATAGTAATGCGTTCTGCTATCACCAGCAATCGGTCGGGCGGTAACTCGAATTGAAAACAAGTGAGGATTTCCCCTTGTTTGATGAAGAATCACACCCGGAGGCCATTGAACTGTGAGAGTCCGCCATTTTTAGCAACCGTGAGCACCCTGATTGTGAAGACATCTGAATATCTCCTGGACAACAAATACTTGATACGTCCAAACACGACAGTAGGATGTTTCCTGTATAAACCACTTCCCCATGATGAGATAGGGGCTATAATTAATACTTATCCCCGCCCTAAAAACCTAGAAGACTCAGATGATTGAGACGAGAACATACTGCGTTATCGACAGATCAGACTCACTAAAATTACAATGCATAGCTGTGGATGATGACAGTATTAAAATATCATGGACCATGTGTCTTCTAGTTCAATAGGAATATTCGCTAATCCACATATATAAAATATCAATTTAAATATAAAGCCTACATAAATAATATAATAAAATGAAAAGATGCAATGGTAAAATAACAGTGCTGTCACAAAGAATGTACTCGAAATCCCCCCTTGTTTTCTGCTTCGTCTGCAAATTGTAACGCTTTCACGTTGATATAAAAGCTTACTGTATTATTACCCGCCTTCTTCAATGAAACGTGTGCTGTAATTTTCTTTGGAAAAGAATTGAGAGACTGCGTAATGAACGCTATAAATTTTTAAATTCCTTCGTCTTTTTCTATCATTACCTTTAATAAGGATTAGTCTAGGAAGAATAGGTACAACTGCTGAACGAAGTATCAGAAGTGGACATACCATGTCTATGAGACTGAGCTTCGCGAATAAATATGTGTGAGTGGAGATAGAAGCCTGAAAACAACCTAAACACGCTACGGCGCAGCTGAGATACGCCAAATCTCAACGTGCCAAGAGCTTAATATCGGGGTAAACAGCGAAGGTAATTCTAGCAAGACAGAGATGCCCCTAATTAATATTATCAGACCACACTGGAACAGTGATGACACATCCAAGAGAACTCTAAGTGTCTTTATAAAATCAAAACTAAACAAGCACTCTGTAATAGAAAAGAAGTCTGACCACATCCTGATTGGTGAGTTTAAACGTTTTAGAAACAACAATAAACACTATGTAAAGAATGCCAGGCAATAGTACCCAAAGCACAATCTTTACGCAAACGCGTGAGTATGGTGTCGAAAAGAAATATATCATATAGCTGCCACCAGAATTATTGAAATTGCAGAAGTGATGTCAATCCACGTTATGCATCAAACCCATATATAAATCACAAGTACCTAATAGATATAAATTGATGGTGTAGCATGTCCTTACTCATAGATAAGGCTATGCTGACTAGAAAATATGAGAACAACATTGTGAGAGCGATTAAAATCAAACATGACTCAAATAGTCCCAGTAGAATTAAGTATAAAATTAATAGTAATGAGCCCATAAATTAAAAATATTTGGTGGGGTGCCTGAACAATAAAGCTGTAATAAGAGACAACAGTCCCTACTGAAAGTAGCTACAATTAAGTTTTCTGCTCATGAAGTGAATACAAAATATTGTTCTATATTTTAACGAACCGTGTGACGTGATTTGAAAAACTAAAATTCGATATAGAGAATCAGAAATTACTTTAAAGAGCCTAGCGACCCATTGTAACACTCCGAAAATCAGAATTGGAGATACACAAACAACAAATGCTCAGCCAACCACGAATGGAAGGTTGCAACTAAAATGACTATCCAAGCAAGTTTGTGTTTATCGATTCTGAAGTAAAGCTTTTTGGCTGTAGACGCGGGTAGAATAATGTGAACAAAATAACATTAATTTTCAAGACTTACTATTTGTACCCTGAAACGATACTTATTTGCTCATTTGTGCCAGTCTGCGTGAGGCAGATAAATCACACTTGGAGCGCGTATTCTACGCGCATATCCTGTGATATGAAACACTCGCTTAGAATTAATAAATCAGTACACTAAAATCCTGACAATACATAACAAACACGTCGAACCGATGCTGAGGAGCAAGCCACTGTAAGATAAGTCGCCTGTGAAGCTATAATTGGACTCAAAAAAGCCTGGCACCATTAGGCCAGATGGAAGTTGTTGTCGTTTGCTCAGTTAGTTTGCACTAGAATTCATTGCGTAAAATTAGACGCCTACGTATCTACTGTGTACGTATTATTCGTTAACAAGATGAAATTGATAAGAAGGAGTTGGGGTAGAGGTGCTATTAAACCATATAATGAACTAATTGTCAAAGGCAAAATATAAGTGAATAATATGTGAAATATAGGTTGATTCTTCAAATAGCACTGTTTATAAAATTATAGTTAGATATTTCATAGAATTGAGGCCACCAAGCTAAGTAACAAGTGGCTGAGAAAGGCTCTGAGACGATCATTTCAAGGGCCTAAAATGCTACCCCATCCGGTGAACAGAAGGCGCATAGTATGTAGTTCTAAGGAGAGAAAGTAAAAACGAGACCAAGGAATGGGAAAACCTAGTACAAACGTCGGTTCTACAACTAGAACGGACCTCGCATTGAATGAAATAGACTATAGAAAAAATTATTTGCACGAGATAGTATTATGATTGAAAATACGAGGAATAGCGATATAGGCTAGTCTATAACCATCAAGACAAGAGGTAATACTAGAAATAAAAGGTCATTTCAATATATGAAATCTGAACACTGATTAGTTGAGAGTACCTCATAAGGCAGGATGCTCTGGAAACCCTGCAATATTATGCTGCTGATATATTGATAGTAACTAATGAAACAAGAGTAATATAAAACTTTAGTTATATTGGTGTAAGTATAAGTTACAATCCTTTCTTTGTATTCTCAGGGACCAAGTGTGTCTTGATAAGAAGTGAGCATCACCAAGTCACAGGATGGGATTTTTGAGTCAGAATCCAGTGTCGGCTAGAGCGAATTAGGAAGCCAGGTCCTTTAACTACATCAGTGAGTGACATTCAGTCCACTACCCATACAGAGTAGACAATTCGAGAGCATTATGAGTTCCTCATCCTTGCCGCCATCACGTACAAGAGATAAGCAGAAGTTGGTGTTCACAGCTTAGAGCTCAACATTTATGTAACCCCCGTGCTATCTAAAAAAACTTTAATAAACAAATACCATATCAAGATGGGAATGATTACATGTCATTAAAAAGCAGAACAGGCAAGCAATCATCCAATACTGATTCACCTAAATACAAACAATTAGAATGATCAATTACAAGACAAATACCAAACGTCCAGAGATAGTAACAACCAAACTAACCAGTAATACCTGTGCATTTAATACTACCTACTTTATCAATAGACAACACTTATCTAACATTTAGTAAAAAAATATATATTCCCTAATTCATAAAGGAAGAATAATATTACAAATAGAACAAACAAACTGAAACATCCACCATGGATAATTATAATTATTATGAATAGACGCAAAATGTACCTGTTTACACCTAATTATTTGACAGTTAAACCGTACAATAATCAAAATACAATCATGTAGGCCAAGTAAATAACAACTATATTGGTAAAATCTTGAACATAACACGGTATATTTAAAGTGACACTATTTTATTAATCACATTCATTTTCATATCTTCTGTTATTAAGACAGAGTGGTTTTTATATCTGTTATGTGGAGTGTCACCCGAGTGTTTGTGTCAGCTCATATATATATATAATACAGTGTGAAAATAGCAATAAAAATTGTCATTATCTGTCCCTGATTTGCTTTTGTAACTCTCACACTGTCACCATAACTCAATTAACCCTAGAACACTAACTTAACAGCAATCGACACTATATACCAGAAATTAATTCTCATCTTACTTGAATGATAACATATAAATAGATACTGATGGTAGCCAGACTAAAGGTTCTCACCATATCATACACTACAGATTCATAGAATATACATACTCATATCACCCAGTCAGTGAGTCCACAGTCAGAATACATCAAGATTTCCACTAATAAAAAATTCAGGTATCTATAAAATAAATAGGCCTTAGACACAAACCACCTAATCCCCACTATCACACTTTCAACCATATCCCTCTCTGAGCTCCTATCACCCCCACTCTTCGAGGGATTCCTTGAAACTTCATCAGAGCAATATCACACTTATCTCTTACGGTATCACACGAGCCACCTCCCACTGACCCACTAGAAATCATTACAACATCCATGGTATCCTTCCCCTGACCCCCCCCCATTCATCAACTACCCCCCCACGACCCCTTCCACAACGGACCCCCACCCACCACCCAACTTATTCCCTCCACTTAGCCATGCTTGAACTTTATGGGCTGTCCTCAGTCCCCCCTATGTCATATACAAAGATTACCCATCATAAAGACTTCCTGGTCCTATCCCAATGGCCCATTCCCCTCCCTATTTAATCTGGCGTGATTCGGATTCAAGGGACTTGCAAATACTTTTCTTTAATGCAGTTCTGGGCACTAGATATGGTTGCCGTAGTGATTCACCAAACGCTACACCTCACAAATGTCATATAGCCATCTGACACTCCAAATAACCCTTACTTTATACCGATCAACCATCAGTTTATTCTTCGCAAAACTACCCAGCGTTCTATTTATTAAAAATAAAAAACAAAACCAAAACTCTAAAAACAAACCAAGTATACAAATTATACAAACTGCCAGGCTGAATATACCCAAGAGGTCTGTGGCAGAATTGACCAGTGAGCTTGACAATATATAATCTAACTAATCTATGACGGACCAATCGGGGGTCATTACTTTCTCTACTCATCCACTAACATTTCTTTACTTTCAAATTATATGATTATTATAGATGTATGGGATTTTCCTCTTACTTAATCCCACACCTTCTCTTTATCTCCCTCTTAGTCAAACAAAAACCCCCCAACGATTACCATTCTTTCATCACTATCTATACCAACAAACCATCTCTATCCTCACTCCTCAGAACAACATATCTAAGACAACTATACATGAAATCTTACTTTATCGAAGTGTCCATTGATCCTCGTTTAATACTTATGGTATCTCAGTCCCCTATCCGCCAATACTGATTCTCTTACCCATTACTCAAGCACTTTCCTCAATCTCAAAGTATACTGTCATTTAGGCAATCTCTCTTTGTCCCTCATTCTTTCTTGATGTAGCACTTATCTTGCGATCTGAGTAGAGCTTTCATAAATAGGATTCTTCGAATCTATCTTTTCTTTCCTCCATCCCCCCACCTTTCTTTCGTATTCTTTTTCCTCTATCTTTCACCCATCATTGTTCTTTCTCTTAAAGATTACTTTCCTCTACGGCTTCCTTTCGTTGGGGCTTCCTTATCCTAAAGTATTTATTGCAAATCTATTCATAGGTTTAGATCTTTGAGAAAATACAAATACACACAACCCCGCTTGAGCAGCTCTTCTTCTCTTTCCTAGTCTCCCAATAATCAAATGACGCAGCCAGTCATATCCCCCAACAAGCAAAGGTTTCCACAATCATTCAAAAACGAACAAAAAACGATTAAACGCGAAAAAAAAAAAACAAACAACAACAAGTCACAAACGAAACCCGCGCCACCTACTCTGCCCCACCATCACCAGATCTTAATCTTGGAAAACACTCACAACCCAACCCTGGCTTCGTCCACTCCACCCCAGGCCATAGCTCAATATATCGAGACAAAAGTCACCTTACGTCACATAAGCACTTCCAAACAAGCAAGTCCATTGGCTCCAGACTCTTACCGAGAAAGGGTTTCTCAAGGTAAACAAGTGCAGAGTAAGATGCCTGGTAGGGAATTGCTAAAATGACCCCTGAAACTGGTATGACAACAAGCAAGCAAACGAGTGAGGGCAACAGTGCCATAATAAAAACGGAAACAAGAGTGGTGACGAAAAAACTTTTACAGGGCACCAGCCAGACCAACTTAGACCAATAAAATGTATTGCACAATCCTCCCAAGGATCACAAACAATAAAAAAGGTAAGCACCCAAACTTTGAATAAGGGCCACGGTAATGACCATTAAATAAAAATAAAATTCCCACAAATCGAACAAACCTCCAAGGATCCAAATATGATGAAAGAAAAATCTTCTAAACCAAGGAAAAACAGGGTGTAAAAATTGTCAGAGGGGGGAAGGTCAATCATCGTTGACACTGACCTCGTACATGCAGAAGATCAAACACCTTTGTATAATATGGCTAACCCTTCAGGTTCAGGATCGACCTCCGCACAAGACAGGAGGAGGATATTATGTTAGAAATACCACACCAGGGACAAAGGATGAGGAAGGCCACAGCTGGCAACATAGGCGTTCAACACTCAAGCCGTTGATTTCAGAAAAATGAATGTCATGCATGGCAACATTGGTCAGTTGGCGAATGCTGAAAACGCAAGTGACAGAGGGATTAAATTTATTACATCTAAGAAAAACAAGTAGCAATAGAGATAATGAGTAATAGGAAAAGCACCAAAAAACTAGATCCAAATGGTCACGGACACTTATGGTTCCCTTCCAAAAAGATATACTGACAGACATTACTCCCTAAAATATGAAAGCCATACATGTGGAGTAAACCAAATGAGGGGCACACCGATAGGAAAATGAGTACCAAAGATAGGTACCACATTCAAAAGGTGGCTTCCACACTCTAATCTCATTAATTATGGGATTGGCGGGCGACAAAGCAAGACCTGGGACACTTGAGACCAACGGGGTTTTGTGTGCCCAGAATTTGGTGTTAGCCATGCGTTTAACAAACAGGCATGGGACGCAGACATGAGATAGGCGGGGGCATAACACAAAACGTTGTAAGGGAACACCCAGGCCCAGTGGGAACATGAGGATACAGACAGGACCTGGCACACGCCACGGGGCAAAATTCATGGCACTGGGGGCTGTCACAAAAAAAGGGAAAGATAATAAATTTTGATAAAGTGGAGATCCAATCGGTTTGGAATGGGAAGCCCCTTTTCACGGACAAGCTTCACTTAACTGTTTTACAATGGCCACTATGCGGAGAGTGCAAAAAGATGTCGTACCCCAGGATAAGCCGAAAATCCCTCAATCGGACTTAAACAAACTGGAGGAAGAAAATGTAGAGAGGAAATCTCTCATCAAGAATTTTAAGTGGGGAGAAAGCCCCAAAAGAAAAATTGGTAGCGGTCGTTTTGTGCATGAAAATTCTGGGAGGAAAAATCATCACTATAAAGCTTCGAGTGGAAGAGACCATACCGGTGCATGGACAAATAGGTCCACACAATTTAAGGTCCATATGTAGCTTTGTTAAGAACGTGGACTGATGAAAAGGCAGAGGAAAACATTACATCTTCATACCAGTATGTGAATGAGCTGACCACTCGGTTAAAAACTGGCTGGAAACTTGCCAATGAAAATTTGAAACAAGCCAGGAAGAAACATGCTGCCTATTATAACAGGAAGGCGAAAGACAGAAATTTGGCTGTGGGAGAGAAAGTACTGCTTCTTTTGCCCGGGAGTCAGAATAAGTTACAAATTGGATGGCAGTGTCCATATACAGTTCTAGAGAAGGTGTCTAGAACAAATTATAAGATAGATAAGAAGGGGAAAGAAAAAAATCTATCATGTGACTCTCCTGAAGAAATATTTGGAAAGAGAACATCAGGAAGAGACACACTTGTTGACCTTGTCCATCGCCATGGAGATGAAAAAGGAACCACTTTCATCATTTGAATATCCATTACACCCCTGAGAGACAGCAGCACAGGTGAAAATCAGTACACATTTAACGAAAACTCAGAAAGAGAGAGTGCAACAGGTTCTAAATAATCATGCAGAGGTGTTAACAGACCGACCAGGGCATACAAACCTATTGGAATATGATATGAAACTCATAGACTCCACACCTGTCTGTATGAAACCATATTCGATTCCGTTTGCTAAGGAAAAAGCTTTGAAGGAAGAGATAGACTATCTATTGAAGGAAGGAATTATTTCGCACAGTGGTCTTCGTATAGTTCCGGTGTTGTACTCTTAAGGAAGCCCTCTGGAGAACATAGACTCTGTATAGATTACAGGAGACTGAATGCTATTACAGAAGGACAGGTGGATCCATTGCCGGATACAAATCAGCTGTTTGCCAGGCTAAATAAAGCTAAATATTTCTCAAAAGTGGATCTGAGTAAAGGATACTATCAGATTCCAGTAAAGCCTGAGGTTAGACCATACCTAGCTTTTAGTACCTCAGAAGGACACTATGAGTTTAATAGATTGCCATTTGGATTGAAGAATGCGCCTAGTGGCTTCTCTAGAATGATGAGAAAATTATTGGATCCTCTGAATAATCCCTGTATAACAAATTTTATGGATGATATCCTTATAGCAACAGAAACATTTGAGGAACACATTGACTCTCTGAACATGCTGTTTGATCGACTTAGGGAGGCAAATTTAACAGCCCGTCCAACCAAATGTTGCGTTGGATGTAAAGAATTGGAATTTTTGGGACACACAGTTTATCAGGGAAACATGACCCCTGACCCAAAGAATTTAGAGAAACTACAGAAAGCCCCGAGACCACACACCAAGAAGGACGTGAGATCCTTTGTCTCATTATGTGGTTTCTACCAGAAGTATATCAAAAACTTTAATTCCATATGTGCACCGTTAACTGAATTGACACGTAAAGGACTTCCAGATCGCATTACATGGACACCACAATGTGAAATGACTTACCAAGAATTGAAGGAAAAGCTCACAAGTAAACCCATTTTGAAATTACCTGACTTAAGTCAAGAATTCATAGTAAGGACGGATGCAAGTAATATTGGGTTAGGTGCAACTCTACTACAGAAATCAGATGCATTGGATGGGGAATTAAGCCCAGTGGCATATGCTAGCAGAAAGTTGAATAAAGCTGAAATCAACTACTCAACTAGCGAAAAAGAATGTCTTGCAGTAATATGGGCAATAAAGAAATTCAATATTTATCTATATGGGAAGGCATTTAAGTTGCAAACTGACCACAAACCTTTATCGTATTTTTCAAAGCACAGGCTAAGCATGAGAACTCTAGGTTACTCCGATGGTCTTTGCTTCTGGCTCCATATAATTTTAGCATTGAATATATATCTGGAAAATCAAACCAATTTGGGAGCGGATTTTTTAAGCCGCCATCCGTGTGATGAGAATCACCGTAAACCCCAGAAAATAATAATAAAATATTTCTATATGTGTAATAATAGAATAAAGGACTGACATACATAATGTCCCCCTGTTTCACATTTAAGAGGGGAGTGTGTCATGAAAATGGATATTCTAATCCCACATATATAAATTATTAATTAGGTAAATATATGAAGCCTAACAAATATTCAAAAATAATATATAGAAAAGCTAAAATTGAGAATTGTAAAGAGCAATGGTAAAAATGACAGTTGCTGTCACAAGGAGAATGTACTCGAAATCCCCCTTGTTTTCTGCTTCGTCTGCAAATTGTAACGCTTTCACGTTGATATAAAAGCTTACTGTATTATTACCCGCCTTCTTCAATGAAACGTGTGCTGCATTTCTAAGAAAAACATTGAGACGTACTGCGTAATGACCTAAATTAATCCTAACATTAATTATATTACGTTACCAAAAAACGAACGAACAGAATGGACAAAAAGGATAGCGAGAAGGGAGGGCTGAAAATCAGGAACGCAATGCAACACGCGACGCGCGAAATACAATACAAATGCATGACTGGCATCACGCGTGTAAGTCTACATGAGCTAATTTTTTTTCAGACGGACAGTGATAAAATACACTACCCTTTCCCAGAGTTAGGTTTATACATCATAACAAACTCTTATTAGAAAAGACAACATTAGATGGGTTTACGTTTGAACACATAACAGTACCCAGACAGCACATCTTCGAAACAGGAGGTAGAAGAAATTGCATATTTTGAACGCAGCCACGTAGCTCCTTTAAATTAGTATTTTTGGGTTCCTTAGGGCTTGCTGACAAATAATATGTAAAACGTTACACAAATAGTCCAGGAATTAATAAATTATACCCAAAATAAAATATTGGGGGTGCCTGACAGCATAAAATCATTTCTGCTCATAAGATTTTTTTTTAACGTGTTTGAAAAAAATTTACGTTACAGAAATAGCCTACCATGTAAACCCCAAATTGATTGGAGCGCAACAAATGAAAGCCTAACCACGATTGGTCGGGCTATAAATACTATCTTGGTTGTTAGGGGAGACGGGAAAAGATAACATTTTTTCAAACACTTGTCGAAACGTGGCTCATTGGCCAGTCTCGCTGATATACACACTTGGGAGCGTTAGTTCGAGACCACTTGTTTAAATACACTTGATAAAGCATCAGTGCGTTGAAGCCAGCTTTAATTTTGACTCAATAAAGCCCTGGAAAGCCTTGGAATTATATAAGCATAATGGAAGTCATCTGACATACATTTCGTGTGCCAGTTTGTGCCAGAATTCATTGCTAATCAACGATTTATCTGTGTGTATATTTCGTGGTATGAATTGGTGATGGTAAGCTAAAATGAACCATTTAATAATCTTTTGAAATGAAAAATTGAATAAGTTGAATTGTTTTTGATTTATGCCTGTACTTATATATATTGTGAGTGTAGTTCAGTGGCAAACGTAGCTAGGTAAAGCCTAAAATGGCTCCAGCCTGAACAGAGGGTGTCGGAGAGAAGTAAAACGGCATGGAATGGCCAAAAATACACTGACACCTGGATGATTGACTAGAAAGAAATAATGCTGGAAGTGCAGAGGCGTAGTAACCATTAAGAAGGGTAATACTGGATATAAAGTATTTTTCAAACTGAAAAGCTGACTGTTGGCCTAACGCTCTGAACGCAATGTTTGTGATGTATTGTGATCAGTGTAAAAAGAGAATATAAATTAGGTATGAAGTAGAAGGTACATCCTTCTTGATTTCAGGGACAGTGGTCTTGATGGTACTGAGCAGCACCTGGTCAGAGATTTGCTGAATCCAGTGTCGGACAGCATACTCCTTGGTCCTTTTAGCTATCAGTGAGGTGTCTCCAGAGCCCAGAAGAGAATTCGAGCAGAGGAGTCCTTTCCTGCCGCCATCACTCAAGATAAGCAGAGTTGGCCAGCTGAGCTCAACATTATGTCCCCTCATCTTGAAGTCACTTTATAAAAATACCATTCAGAGGGGAATTTACTTGTCTTAAAATCAGGAACTGTGAACATCTCCAATACTGGTCCCTAAAGACAAACTATTGAAGTCATGATGACAAATACCAACAGAGCTTGAACAAAACAAAACCAGTATTACCTCATTTTACTACTACACAACTGACACACATAGAACATTTGTAATAATATATGTCACTACAATATTCATATTAAATACATTCTGTACATAACTTGTAATTTAAATTGATTGTGATTCCTGGTTCCCTTGTAGTTGAATCAGGACACATATTCATTCATGCCAGTAATGAATACATATTGTTATTTGAAAGTTTATCAGTGACTCTTTTAAGATATCTTTGTAGAGTGTTATATGTATGTGAGTGTCACAGTGTTGTCAAGAGTAGTGGATTAAATTAAATTGTTTATCTGTCTGTTGTTGTGACTTACACTTCACCATACTCATACCCTAGACACATAACGTAGCATCACACTATTCCAGAATAATTCTGACTGAGATATATAGATGTGTGGTAGCAAGTAAGGTTATCTATAATACACTACTCTTAATAGATATAGATACCTTCACAGCTGATCTCAGTCAGTACACTAAGTTCCCTATAAGTATTTATAACATCCCACTTCACCACACTGTTCAATGACTGTTGATATTAATGTCGGCATACCTGCCGCTTGTGGTGTAATAAAGTCCTGTAAACGTCAGAGCTGTTCCAGAACTCTATGAATTATACCTGTGTAATTATAGATGTTATCTTCCTGCCTACTTTCTACTTCCACGAACTTTCAACGCACATTCGCAAAACAAAACATTGAGATTCACTCAAGACAACACATTAAGACAAGCTACACGAATGCCAGCATTGTTGCGTCCAACCAAGGACTGTACCGCTCATGTCAGCCTGTATTGAGCTGATTCATATTTATACTGCTACTGGTCATTCGTGTACATTACATTTAATATTTACATTGGCCAAGCTGTACCTATGCTATTTGGGTCACGGGCACCTGCCACGCTTCAACGCATACGGCGACATTCAAGACTATTGACATTGTCGAGCCTTACACAATTAAGAGACGGCTCGTACACTACTACTGGCCTTCAATAGTTCTCCCAAGATAGAAACACACCTTAACATTTATAAATTGAATTTAACATTTATGATGGCCAGTAAGGCTTTAACAATGGTATCAGCAGGCTTTTTGTACAGAATGGCTAACAGACACTGATAAGAATAATTGTCCAATAAGAGTTCTCTTGTTAAACTTCCGTCTGAAACAAACGCGTCAGTTTTTCTGGAAAATAAGGAAACGGTAAGCATTGCACAGTGTTTTGTGTGAAAGCTATAAAGAACAGTCATTAGACTCATTCCATATAGAGGCCAATAATACTTCTTCCTCGCTCGTCCTGAAAAGGACGTTGGTTGCGTTGTGTCGCCGTTTACAGCTAAGCTGCGATATTTGCGCCTTTCGGCCCGACACATCCGACTTCCGCACGGCATTTTTTTGGGACATCAATGTAGAGCCAAGCGGATACAGCTTTGCCCTGTGTAGCTTGGTGCCGTTTTCTTGGGACAAGATGCAGTTCTGGTTATATGCTTCGTAAGGAGCACATAGGAAATTGATCATGGTGAGTGATGATACCAGTTTCCTGTCATCTTGAGACATCGTCAGTTTTCTGCGTTGTTAGTTTTTGCCTTGAGAATCACCACAACACAGGGACACTCGCTTGTTCATTTTAAAATTGTGAAAATATTGCAAGTCCTCGGCCATCGGAGGGCCGGTAAATAGAAACAACCTCTATTAGAGTTACAACTGGTGTTTATTGTAATAGTGCATTCATTTATCTTTAAAATGACATGTAATTCATAAAAATCTGTAAACAATTACGAAAACTACAGCTTACTTTGTGTAAACACCTACAGGATGATAATGGGAAAAAAATTTAATTCGGCCACAGTGTGTTTTTCAATTCGGTAGTTAATGTGTTAAGTGTGTTCCTACCAGACAAAGTGGTTAGAGCGTTGGTATCTCGCGGCATAGGTGCCAGGTTCGAATCACAGTACCGACACGTTCCAGTCTGCGCAGCTGTAAATGGAGAGGAACTGGTCACCCCACCTATCGATGCTGGACCGAATGTTGAGAAAAACCGTGCCCTGCCCTTTCTTTGATGTTATCAGCCCAGGATTTTCTTTGCCTTCCTCCGTTTACCTTCGACTGTTCCCCCCTGGAGGATCGTTTTCGAAAGGGAGTCATGACGAGTTACAAGCCCAAACCAGGCAAGCTTTCGACGTTTCACTACTGACAAAAGTGGTTCTTGGTTTCCTGCATACGTGTTTATTTTGTCTCTAACATAGACATTTGTTTTGAGATCTTTATAGCAAATGCGCAAAATTCTTCTATAACATGTATACTCGAAAGCCTGAATCCTTCGCTCCGTTTCTGCAGTGAGTGTCCAGCCCTCGCACCCATACAAGAGAATAGATAATGCAAGTGATTTGTGTAATTTGATCTTCACAGGAAGATCTGTTACTTTTCCAGATCACATTCAGCCTTGTCATGCAGCTGAGGCCATATCAAGCCTTCTCTTGATTTCTCCCATCACTACATATAGTGGACCCCAGATATTTAAAGATGTTCACTTCTTCTAACTTCTGCACATTTAACGTAATGTTGGTCGGAACATGTTTCTTATGGCTATTCACCAAAATCTTGCTTTTTTTCTATATTAATTTCCATCCCATACGTTCTTGTTACTTTCTCCAGTCTAGAGGTAAGGTCTTGACGTTCTGATTCTGTTCCAGCTATAAGATCGATATTCTAGAGGTACCGGGTTCGATTCCCGGTAGAGGGAAGATAACTTATGGAATTGTTTTTCAAAACCAGTTGTCCTAATGATGTCATACTCCCCCCTGGTCTCACGGGTAGTGAGATCGGATGCCTAGCTTTCTCGGATAAGGGCAAGTCTAAATAGGAGGTCCCTTGTGCAAGTTGCGCACGTTACAAATCCCACGGCAGTTGGAAATCGTAAAGAGTAGGCCATAGGGTCGCTGCCCTAACAAAATTTAAAAATTAGAAACCTACCAACCAAATATATTTATAGAATGTGATTCCTATATACACACACATTGGGATTCTCGCCGATGCTACGGAGTTCGTGCACTATACTGAGATCCTCCTTGTGTGATCTAAGGGAGGAGATCGGAGCACTGATGGAGGTGTCCGTGGGCTATGAAGATAGTCCTTAAAAATACCAAACCAGGCAAAACAATCTGTCTACCAAATTCAATGTTTTTGTTGTAGTGACTTTTACAGTTTTTTCAACTGGAAATAATAAATAACTTCACATATGTGTGACACTAAGGGAGCATTTAAGGCAGCGGTAGGCAACCCGAGAGCTATGGGAATCTACTTTAGAAACACTGAACACTGTAAAGATTCACTTGATAAAGTCATGTCTGTTTCAGGTTTCAGAGTATCAGGAATTAGGAATAAGTCCAACCTATATGTGAGCCGCAGTAGCGCACTGGTTAGTGCACTGGCTTCCTAGCCAGGAGGTCCATGGTCCGATCCCCAAATGAGGTGGGATTTTTTAGAACACAAACGGCTCCGGGGTCGACCCAGCCTCATGAATTTAGTATCAAAGCTACTCTGGGAAGGTTAAGGCGGCCGGCGTGATGCTAATCATATCACCTCAAGTGTGCCGATGGTCAAGAAAATATGGGCCTAATACCATATTCCCAATATGCCTCAATGGGCGTGTAACGGGATTCTTTACCTTTACCAACCTATATGTAACTTTTATCTTCGCCGCATGATCTGCTTTCTACAATCCCATCAACAGCGTGATGGAAAATTAAAACTAAAATTACCCTGAATGTTAACTTTACTTCAAAGAAAAGAGAGCTTTCTATCTTATACAGTTAACGATTACATTGCATTTTTAGTTGGCTGGCATGCGGGTTTGCACAGGAAATATGGTGGTAGTATCTTTAAACCTGGCGACATCACGCTTATTTAGTGCCGGTTTGAGAAGGCAAGTTCGAAATTTACATAGGTTAAACATTCTTCTTTTTTTTTAAACCACCGGGTCACCTAGAGATCTACCAAATGATGGCTTGGGACCTACCAGTTGAGTAAGATCAAGCCCCTGATTCAGGCAAACAAAACTGTTTATTAATTGAAGATGAAAAAATATGAATGCATGTGCAAGGCAAGGAAAACAAAACAAAAAGATTTTACATTAATGAGAACAAATTCGAACTAGAAAATACTATTTAAGTACTAGTATCACAAAATATATAGTAAAACAGAGTTAATATGATAAATATTTACACTGCACTGCCTCAACTAAAGGCCTCATACTTCGATACGAAAAATATTATACATTTAAAGTAAATAATTTAATTAAAGAATTCGATAAAAATAATTCAAACGTTTATATATCAGGCGATGCACCTAACATTTTCTTGCTTAAATGCTACAGCGTTGTAAGAATACCTCACTGACTTCCAACTGCTTCAAGAAGAAATCATAGACAGTCATGAACACGGAATATTAGGACCCAAATATAGGATAGGCCAGAGGACTGGACGTGAATTCTAACATTAGAAGAGAGTAACCCCAGAGACATCAAGTTGCGCCTTAAATTCTAAAACAAGTGCTCTAAGTAAGACGTCTAACTCACCTGAAAGAGAAGGCATCTTAAATCAGTTGCCGGACAATATTCGGACGTTTCCTGTGCAAAAGAGTCTGTGTTCGCCCGAAAAACTCGGGGTAAGTTGTAATTTGTACCTTTTATTATTTTATATCTGCATTTTGACATGCGTAATTTGCTTGTAAATGTACAGTGGCATAGGAGGCTGGTAACTTTATCACTGCAAATAACTTGACACATGAAACACCACTGCAAGAGCTGGTGACCGCTTCGTTCGGGTTTTCTCACAAGGAACCAACAGCAGAAGTGACCCAAGGCTCCATAGAGAGCAAGGAGTGGATGATGGTATCATGGTGTAAATATTTATTATACAAGCACCTTAGTAAATTTCATATGTATGTATGTATGTATATATATATATATATACATACATACATACATATATATATATATATATATATATATATATATATATATATATATATATATATATATATATATATATATATATATATATATATATATTCATTCATTCATCATCCTCCCAAGGAGCATAGGCCTTCAACAAACACATGCCAAGTCCTCCTGCTACGTGCCATAATCTCGTACTTTCCACGTTCTTCTCATCATTTTCTTTTTACCTCTCTGTCTGTCTGTCTGTCTCTCTCTCGTTATATATATATATATATATATATATAAATTGTCTCCTTCCGCTGTCCAAAAGCTCTTTCATCCGACTCACTGGGGATACAATTAACGCTCAGGGAGGGTAACAAGTATGAGCAAGATGAAGTGGTGGATGGAAGCGGAAGTAGCCTGATGACTATGTCTTCCCTATACTAAGCAGAGACATTTTCAGTACAAGTTTGTGGTACAAGTTGCCAGCAGAGCCCGAAAGAAATCTTATCAGACGGGTCTTGAAGATACCTGACGTGACAACCTAAGCAGTTACCTCGGCCTTGTGCAAGAGACGTGCTATGCCACAATATTTGACTATTGAAGAGAAGTACAGCCTAAGCCCAAACTAACTGTGTTAAATCAATAAACATAGAGAGTTATAAAATTAATAATTGCTGAATCACCTTCAGCTAGTAGCTCTGAAATACGAGCGAAAATATATTACTTCACAGAAAGGGCGTGAGAATAAAAAGTTCATGGCAGCTTAAATGATCTCAGTTGTTATGGTTACTTTTCTTTAAAATCCTGTGAGGCTCAAATGAAGCATTATTCTTTCATTTTTGTCTCTGCTAAGTGTAAACTTGAGCGAAGGTTAATACTTTTCAAGACCCTTGTCATTAAACTCTAATTAAGGCTATTGTTGGACCACTACTGCAGAGCATGGGAGATAATACCGTCATACCTCCCCATCCTCCTCACCTCCACCTGCCATAAAACCAAGACCTAGTATAATGAATTTTCTAATATTTCATTCCATTACGGCAGTATCTGTCATGTTATCAACATTTACCTTTTATACCACCGTAGCTCTGTATCTATCCCTATACTCTGGCACAGTGGTGAGCAACTCAGGAGTTGTGGGGATCTATTTTAGGGCCACTGAACTCTCTAAAGATCTACATTGATAGAATCATGTCCGCATTCAGGTTTGAATGTATTTAGAATTTTGAATAAGTTCAGTCTACATGTAACCTTTAGCTCTGCCACACCTTCTGCTTCCTTCAATTCTATCAACAGAGTGGTGGAAAATTAAGATTAATTGATATTTTACCGAATGTTATGCATGGAGGCATATCTGGAGTCATCTTTATTTGACCACCGGCTATGGACAATGCTACAATATCAATATGTGGAAGCGAACCTCTGTATGTGAGGCTAATTACACCCTCATTGACTCTTGAAATCATCTACACATTTCTAGGGATTTTCCCTGTGGTGAAACATGTTGATAACCCAGCATTGCACACTAAGCTTGGAGAAGTCACTTGGGCCCCAGACGTGATTCTTTGGCTTTGACCTACATGCAGGAGGATCTCAATATGGACTCAGTGATAGGCAGGGGGAGCCGATAAATGGTTCTGTGCAGGACGTTACAATTCCCTGCAAGAGCCCAGACTCAGAGCACAGTATTTTAGCTCTGCATAGTTAGATAGCCCCCTTGGATGGCGGAGAATGCATAGTATGCCACGCTCATCTTACTCTTAGCTTGGGTCCAGATGTGTCGATTTTTAAATGCAAGCCAAGCTGGAGAAACTGCAGCTCATGACTTCAACTCAACACGTTTTGGAATGGCAGAAAAGCCACAGGAAAAGCCTAGATCTACAGTGTAAATAATACCAAGGAGTCTTCAACATGGTATTGACTGCAAAAGAGCGAAAAGCTCAGTAGCCCTAGTTAAACAACAACAACCGAGTGTTAACTTTACTTCAAAAACAAAATATCGCTTCCTATCTTAAGCAGTTCACAAACAAAGTAAACTTTAGCTAGCCGCTAGCTCTCAGGTTTTCACTATGAATATTGTGAAAGTAACTTTAAACATGGGGATACCACACTTTTAAGTGCCGGAAGGGAAGGGCAAGTCGGCGTTTTACCTAACAGAAAATGTTGTAATTCCCCCCTACCCTTCAGCCACTTAGATATCTACCAAATGCTCTCCTGAGATCTACCTGCAGACATGATCGACCAGTTACCGACCTCTGCTCTGGCACATTATTTTCATCTAAAAAATGTGCAAGTGGGCACTCTCAGAAGAGTTAACAGTTTGGTACGAAGAGAAGATTGAATAAATTTTCCAGTCATCAAGGACCACTTAAAAAAATAAAAAAAGTTAACCCATGTGTACGAGAAATGTGGGGGTTTTCCTAGGTACATGGGACACCCGGTGCAACCCCACGTGTGTTATAATTTGGTTATATAGTTTTCTTTAATATTGATATCATTTTCTATACGTTGCTTTTCGTTTGTTGTTTCTTGAATACCGGTACTTCATGTTCTTGCTTTTGATATTATGGTGTTTATCACTGGCAATAGTGTACATGAACTGCCTCTTTACACTCTTTGTTAATCTCTCTCTCTCTCTCTCTCTCTCTCTCTCTCTCTCTCTCTCTCTCTCTCTCTCTCTCTCTCTCTCTCTCTCTCTCTCTCTCTCTCTCTCCACTTTAGTTTTTAGAGGACTTGAAGACTTTAGTTATTAACTTATTTCCTTTAGTTTTTGTTTACTGTATCTTCCTCTACAAAATGTAATGCATTTGAAACGCTTGGCTTAGTCAGTTCTGGCACTCGTCTGGTTAAGACCACCCCTTATCTAGTTTTGACTTTTATTCCCTCCCAATTCTCTCTATTTTGACTCCTGTCAGCTGTATTTTGGGAAGTTGGCCTGTCACTTTTAGTCGGACACGTTAACTCCCTTCCTTTTGCGCGAGTAAGCCGGAGGTATTCATTTATCTTTCATGTTTCTCTCTATAGCTGGTCGGCACCTCTTTTAAGTCGTCCCCTGACTCTTTGTTGCGGGTCGGCGGCAAAAGTTCCGGAGGACCTTTGACAGCGAGCAAGGCACTTCTGTCCGCTTTTTGCCGTGGTCGGGAAAATCTCCTCGAGTCTTTGATTCAGAGTGAAGTCAGAAAAACCTAGGAGGCGCAAGAGCGTCTACACAGTTATGCATTAACTCTTGTAGTTTGCGATGCCGGTAGAAATTCTCCTGGAATTATTACGTCGATTCCTTCGGTTTCTGTCCAGCTCAAAATCACGTTGGGCCACCTGCAGGCTTGATTTTAGCTTAAATAGAGTTCCTTTTATTTCTCAATGCTTTATGTCTCTGGAACTTCTGGTCAGGTAGAAGAGGTCGCTGTCTCAGTGCAAGTTTGCCTGCTACTAATTATGGTGCAGGAAATTCTTCACAAAATCGGTAATAGCTCTTAAGTAATTAGATAGTGTTTTTTGGGGACTTAGACATAGTCGGAGCTAGCGCATTGGTAGTATTAAGTCTAAATATAATCTTTCATACCGAATAGGTTCTATCATTTTTAAGGTTCGGCCACTACCCGACAAACAATAAGACGCTATATTTAGATTTTTGAAAGAAAGTGTGTGTGCATGCTACTTACGATTTTTTTTTTTGTTGCTAAGCATAATGTAATTATAACTTAAGATGCTTCATTCAGTTCAAAACTTTTCCCAACCATGAAGTGTAACAATAATCTGATCTGTTTCTTTAAGAGATTTTTTTTCTTACACGGAGTGTAACTATAATCCGATTTTCTTACTTGACTCCTATGTTGATATTTTGCAACCCACATACAGGTTCACCAATAAGTGTCTTATAATTTTTCCCTATGTAATACTTGTATATATGAATCGTAGTAAGTGTGTATCAGCCCAGTTGATGTAATCAGCTATGGGCCTTTAACTTGCGTGTAGTAATTTTGAGAGACGAATGTGCTAGAGGCAGAACTGACAAATACACAGTGAGGTCAGATTCTCGCCAGGTATAATTTGGGGCAGGAAATGTTTACATACAATTGGCCTACCAAGCGTGCGTAACCGTTAACGATAATACGCCTGTTTGTGATTCTCATGTAGGCTCGCCCAAGCACACCTACATTTCGCTTGGCTATCAAGTGGTGAATAGAAAGCAGAAGGGGAAGAGATAAATTTTGGGACCAGGTCAGCAAGCGCTGAAGGATAGGAATTCACAAGCGAAGTGTGAATGGTGCACGTAGACTGTTGATATAAAAATGTAATCGGTACCTGTTTCTACATATTTCAACAATATAAATGTTGTAACAATTGGTGAGGGCTTGTGGCAAAGCGATTTTTGGATTATGAATTCATTTCAGTGAGATAAAACCTCGATCAGACAGATCAGCGGGACCATTGGACCACCAGCCTGTATTGCCTTCCACAAGGGCCTTAGTAGTCGTCAAACCTTTACGTGTTCCTCAACCACCTCTTACCAACTACCAACCTCGGGTAGATCTGGTGGTTCCCTTTTTTGGAGTTATACATCATAACACATAGTACCAGGAGCGTTCATTCTCTAACTGCATCAACCTCATAGAGCTACGCATCATTGCAAGTGCAATTGCCCTCGTAATACGTGTTAGATTTGACCATTTTTCTCTCTCACGTGCAGTCGCGTGCTGAGGCCTGCGTCATTTGGATATATTAGGGCACGTTGCTTACCTAACCTGAGTTCAATATCGCACAACCCTTTGGATCCTGGATTTCATTGTACCTGTGTTATCAGTAGGATGCTTTTCCTGCTGACCTCTGTCTTTCGTTGATTTACATTTTCTTCCATCTATCAGCGGCGGAATTGAGGACTGGAAAGGGTAATAATCCGTTCATTAACGAAACGACGAGCTATTGAACCAGGCGGAACTAAATACAGGGACTCTGAAAGAAGGAGAGGGGATGTGAATTAGATAAGTGGGGTAGTGGGCGCGCTTGAAGTAAAGCGGGGTGTTACTCTCCATTTTGTGTAGGGGAGCTATGTTGCTTACCAGAAATAGTTAACGGGGTTTATGTGTCTTTTAATTTCAGATACTTCTGTGGAACGGGTATTTCATAAAGGGTTGGTTTTTATATTGGTTGTTTTGATTTGTAAACCAAAGATTGAGCCAAGGTTTTTTTTTGCATAATAGTGTAATTGGTTTATTTTTTGTTTCTCGTATTGGATTCTCGACCTCGGTCAAAACAGCTCATGTGTTTTTGTCTTGATTATATACTGCCATATTTTTTATTAAATAGATAAATATTAGCGGTTCAGAATTCTCTTCACATATTCATTCTCTTCACCTGTTATTTTTGAATGTGTGGTCACTTGATATGTACGTAGTCCTTACTCATTGTATAACGTTACAATAGAAGAGAGGCGGGGTGAGGCGTAGCATTGAAACATTGTCACTGAGTGGCAGGAGATGATAGACATCATCATAACTTTACTCCTGACAGCTACATTTGATTCCATTCACATTCTACACTCAGTTCACATCTACCTTCTCAGTCTTCACTCAGATTTTTATCTTGTCGCAGACAAACTCTTTTCACCACTCGTGAAAGCATTACAAATTATTTTTAAATAGCTTTTTTCTTTGATTATGCAGAGGATCTCCTGACTTATGCATGTTTAAGGAACAACTGTAGAATCTCAGTTACTCACTTTCTGATTTACTCCTGGTTTTGTCTTTGTCCATGGCCTTGTCGGAGTAAAAATTTGTGTCGCCTTTTTTGTATGCAGTAACTCTGAAAGATCAAGAAAGTTTTCAGAACTGTAAATATGTTGATTATTTATTTTTAAATGGCTTAACATCATTATTGTAGAATAAAGCAAAGCGTCTCCAACCACTAACAAAGACATGTAAATGTTTATAAAACGATGTGATTACGGAAACATGAGCAAGCAAATAAAGATAACCTGGGTGAAACAAACTAGAAATGAAACAGGACAATAAAAGAGGACAATATATATAAATATTTAGAGTGTTTTGGGGTTAATATATACAGTTGTTGATAAAGGCTGTTCCGTTGGGAGCTTTGTTACATTGAGTGTTTGTGAGTTGACGGAGTACTGAGGGGGTGACTGTCAAATGTTTTCTTAGTGGTACTGAGCAGTGTATGTGCTATCATGACTGTGAGTTTGTTTGGAGAGTACACAATGTTGTAGGTTTTGGCTACTGGTCAGCGGATAAAAGTGAATTGGAAAGGAGTGGGATTGTGGAGAGAAAAGAGTGTGTGAGCTTTGGAATTTTGAACGGTGCATACGTGTTCCGTGAAGTAAAAAAAAAGGCTCTGTCGTAATTTTTGATAGATAGGCCTGAGATATTTATGGTCCCGTCCGAACAGAGGGTGATAGTGATAGCTATGTGAGAGGACGGTGTGAGAAATAGTTCCTGTTTCACGAGGAGAACTGGTGTAAGAGAAAGCACAGTCTTAGATTGAGTAATTGCTCTAATCCAGCCTATCTTGTACGACTCTATTTAAAGGAGACGCACTTCCTCACTTGGTATAGATTCAAATTACACTACCCTCACGTACACACACACACAATTTTGTGACAGAAATACGTACAGACGTAAAAACAGATAAACTATGGATCACATATAATGGCAGGGGGTTTTGACCGACACTCTAGTTTAAGGTTTAGTAAGTTTATTATTTACTAGAAAATATCATGACATCAAGAAAAACATTACATCAATAAATTTAGTTACATAAGAGAAATGAAAATATAAATCTAATAGGCCCGCCCTCTGGTATAGGGAAACTAGGAAAGATCCCGACAGAGGTAATTTACCCAAAAGATCAAAATAATTAACAATGGGGTAGGGGTATTTCAGGACGGGTAAAGAATAAGTCCTTAATGTAACCTATCCTGGGGACACTCAGATTAGAGAGAGATAAAAATAAAAGATGGTAAATAAGTAGTAACTTACGAAATAAATTCTATCGTTCCATTCATTCACAACACACATACAGTGAGCTCACTATCAGATTTGCTTACCCCTCTGTCGACTGCATACATTCCAGGGAATTAATCAAACACGTATTTATACAAATTTGAGTCCTAGTATTTTGTCCAGTTCAGCCCCAGACTCTCCGTTTATGCAACAGCTTTTGTTCGGGAGTAGCTGAATTGGTGCGTTGATTATTTTATTCCTGGGGTATTCCTCTTCTTACTGCAGGTATTGGTTTGGAACAAGTTTTTTTTCTATGTAGTGGCACTGTCATGGACATTTATAAGTTAATATATTGTTCCAGTGCTGTCTGGCCTCAGGCGGCTGTGACTCTCGGTGACGTGATGGGAAAACAAAATGTTAAATGATAATAGTCGGCTGTTCGGTTATATGATGGCCGATTGTGGACGGTGAGTTCTCGTGAATATATCCGATGGAAGAAAACTCCTGTCCTGGGTCAGATAACAGAGTACCAAGTTTCTGCCTCAGCAGACTGATAATAAAATTATATATAAAGATGTAAAAAAGTTTTATTCTGGGAATGTTCCGTTCCAGTTAAATTTTTATATAATTATTGTGTTTTTCTAGATTTGACCTCTCGTCATAAATGGAGAAGGGGCCCGCACAGGGGTCTCAACAAGAAGATGGTTACACAAATAGTTTTTAGATGCTGTTAGGGACATCAGATCATAAAAACGCTAGATCGCAAGGTTTTGATCATCCTGGATTAAATAGGAGGAAAGATATAAACGCTTTAACAATATTATAAATCCTAATCTAATTCACATTAAGTCTGACTTGTAAAGCACTCCCATATTAAATTAAATTTTAAACCCCACAAGTGTCTAGCTAATCTCGTCGCTCCTAACGTGAGATATGAACACTAGTCACTTAAAATTTTACACCAGATTAAAATAGAAAATAAATCGCGTTCTCTAAATTATCCACCGCCTAGTGTCTATTACTTAATTTAAAGCATCTCATACTGAGGAAATAGCGGGTAATTAATTTTACGTTTATAGCTGGTAAACTTTGCTATACGTTATTTTAATACGTTTTACTTAACACAAAAATCCCGGTGAAATATAATGAAGCTTTAACACATTGAAACACTTAATGGCTAATATACTATTATTTACCGCAGATCAGGAAACTGAAATCTCCACGTATAATACGAATCCAAATTCTATAAGGCTCTACTATGCGAGCTAGACTACCAGGAATCCTGGAGCGAACTAATAGATTGAATTATAAGAGATTTCTATATAGATTAAAACGCTGGATTTTCGTCCCTTAATGCGAAAAATAGCAACTTACGTCCGGTCAGGGCAATTGTGCTGTTCAAATCGCGAATCAGAGTTTATTTTCACGCTCACGCCGACCGCATATTGGGAGGTTAGCACGCGGGCGCCTTTGAGTTCGTTTTCTCTCGGTGAGCAAATTGCGTCCCTTGGATGAAAATCGGTAAAATGGTTAACGCCCTCTTTATTTGCAATTAACGAACCGTTCTCTATTAGCGAGCTACCAAACCCATAGCCTCGCCCCCTTTTGAAGGAATGACAGTTATGAATCTAAATATCATATATTGATAGCGCGTGAAAGGAAGACAGGTAGGTGTGTCTAAAACTATCAGCAAAGCAGAATGCGAGAAAGGCCTGGCTTACGCGTAACGATTTGCATGCTAATTAGGAAGCGAGGGAACCCACGTGGAATCGAGTAGATTGAACAAGAAAGAGGGGTGCCGATGAGAATAAGTTGGATCAATCAAAATGTACAATTTTCCATCTGTCACAGCCTCGGAGAATGGTTTACAAGATACAGGTGACGAAGCATGAGTCAGACCACCACAAAGCGACATTAAAAATATAATGATACCGGCAGGTGATTTTATGTGCAGGTAGTTCAACCGACGTCAACAGCTGTCAGTGGTTTAGCAAGAGTGGCAGGTTGGCCACACTAGACAGTCTAGCTATCTCGTGATGGAATAATGACACAGGTCATGTTAACCCTTGGCGGTATAAGATGTATTCTCACTTCTTCTGTTAACTCTTATACAAGCAACGTACGTACATAAATGACGACACTAGCCTTACGACACTGGCCTACCGTTAAATCAACGCTGGTTCGTTTTTTCAATAATTTAATTAAAAACTGAATGAACATATGAATAATGAGTGATAAAGTCGTCATGGTGTGCAGGGAAAACTCTCATTCTGCTCGTTCAGATAAATGCACAGAACTCTAAATAATATTTCTCTATATTAAACGTATCTCGTACTACTCATACTCTAATATGAGTATGTATATATATATATATATATATATATATACACCCATACACTAGCAGATATACCCGGCGTTGTCCGAGTTAAAAAAAAAAAAGGAGCTGAGCTTCTAACATATCATCTGAATGCGGTACTTCTGAGCCACCATTATTATCTGAGCAACCAGGACCAACAGTTCAAGTTTAATTCTCGAATTAACCCAATGAAAACTATACATCTCACCTCCAGCATATCTACTCAAATCATGTTCTCCATTGAACCTCTCACGACCAAATCTAATTCAATCATGTCCTGCACCACACCTCTCACCTCAAACACATCTACCTCAATCATATCCTCTACCGCATCTTTCACCGCTAGCACATATACTCCAATCGTTTCCTCCACTGTAACCCCTTCGGTTCTGTTTGAAGGAGACCAAGAGTATGCAGTTCCTCCCTTTCCATAGAAATAACCTTATCTTTTACGGCAATTAAAGCTGTATTGTAAATGTCATCACTTTAACCAATTTCCATTCCAGGGTATATTAACCGAACCTGATGTTTAAAATCTTCGGTACGATCATCTCTGTATTTCATCCTTAGTTCTAGTGGGTCACAAGTTCTATGTAGAATGCCATCTGATATTTCTTGCAGTGTGCGCTGATGAAGACTCTAAATGTAGACGAACCAACACAATTGCGACCCCTGATCTTGTTGAATATTTTAATTAAAATGGGAAATCCATTGATATATTGCCCCAAATTTCATGTTAAGGGAAACAATACAATTAATGTCTAACAACTTTCATTACCAAAACACATTGCTTCCCCTGTTTCTGTAGGGGACAAACCGAAAGACGTTCATATTCATATATATATATATATATGTATATATATATATATATATATATATATATATATATATATATATATATATATATATATATATATATATATATATATATATATATATATATATATATATATATATATATGTACACTCAAGCATATAAAACATAAAACATGCCATGCACATGTGCTAATTCAAAAAGATATTTACACGCTTATTTAGAATGGTGTAGAAGGACCACAGAAAATAGAGTCCTTTTTTGTTACACCAATTCTGTACTTCACTCGACTTTATTGTCTCCCCAGACGTTGCCGTCCTAGGCAACCGGTTAGTTCGCCTAATAGTTCGCCTTGCCATGTTGGCCAAAATGTATTTATACTAAAAGCCTCAATGAAAAACTGGACAAAATTCAAACTACCAAAAAGACTGCGAGTTATTTTGTTTTCAACTGTGATCTTGCACAAGCTTTGATTTCGAGGGGGATTTAATGAATTAGTTACCCTTCATCTTCCACGTAGAACATAGGACTTCCACAAAATCACGTCAAGTTTTCCCACCCAGTCCCATTCATTCACGGTTTTTCCATTTCTTCTTGATCCCATTCATGGATTTCACAATTTCCGTTCACCTTGTGTTTTTACATCTCGTTCTATACATTTTACCTCGAGGGAGTCAAGAACAAGGACAGTGTTGTAATGCTATCAAATTGTTTATAAATAAACAAACGACACACAAAGGTATGTTATCAGGCACTCAGCGAGAAATAAAGAAGTAGAAGACCAGACAACAGAAAAACAACAGAAGTGATAGGCTTACCGGGAATCAAACCAGGACCTTCCGAACGGCACCCACCGCCTAGCCACGGTAGCGAATCGCCACTATCCATTCTGCCAGCTAAGCATTACTAAATAATGCTTCACCGACAGAGGTCTAGCACGACCCCCCCCCCCCAAGTGACCCGGATATGTACCATAGGAAGACCCAGACTAATTATAGACGCAATCACTTCTGAAGTTTCACTATTCAACAGTATAGGTCAGATTACACAAGACAAAGACCTTAATACTGTTTCTAGTAAATGATAGAAGAATGAGAATAAGTAAAGGACAGAATGTAGGTTTTTGGGTATCAAATTGTTTCCACTGTGTCCCATCGAACGCGCACGTATTATCCTCACACCTCCTGCTCAGCAGGTGTTTGTCTTGATCTTTTCTTCAGTTCCGCTCTAGTGATCTTGTCATACCATTTCAACCCTTCTCTTCTGCGAAAGCACCCAGTTATGAAAGTTTGTATTTCGTGATTTGACTTTAGTAAAATCACAATGAAACTGAAAGGAGATAGTCTGACTAGAAAAAGACCAGAAAACATTTGAACGTATCGACAACCGTGTCTGTGTCAGCGGACGGAAACAATAAAATAAACACACACTCAATTGAGCTGTAATGTTAATGTGACAGAGCATTTTGTGTAATAAACTGGTAGTTAATTGTCTTTATTTTGACGTTTGTTTCATAGAAAATTTGTTGGATAGGAGTAAAGTAAGCACAATTTAAAAATAGGAAGCTACATACAATCACCCTGTACATGACCACTGTCGAAAGCCACTTAATTCAAGATCCAGTCGTTACAAATACCGCACATGCTTCTCTCCAACGTTGGCAAGAGAAGGTATACAATACAGCACGCAGTAAAGCTTGTTCATGGGGGAAAAACGCAATAAAATTTTATATGGGACTAGGAATCTATTCTCTCTAAATAGTAAATAATATAATAAAACACAACTTATTTAGTATAATTATAATAAATAAAAAAAAACTACTCACACACCAAACGCCAACAATCTACTTAGAGTAATGTCTGTCCACATTCGTGATACCAACACTTGTGTCTTCCAGACCAAGTACTTAGCATGCTGCGAGCTCCCCAACGACCGAAGCACCCGTGCCCCCGCCTGTTAGGCGGAGGGCTTTTCTTAATGCTTAGCGAGGCACAAGTAACCGTATATTCGTTTTATGCCCTGTTTTATTCATACGCTTCTGTCTATTCGTCTACCCCCGTGTAATCGTATTTATTGCCCACAAAACACAGGGATTACGTTTTTTAATAATTATATCGTAGGATGTTTGAAACTATGAGATGTTTCATTCGATGAGCCTAATCATAAGCAGTAAATAACAATATAACGTATTCCATGTATTATAATCGGTGAACAGAGTTGTGATGATCTGAATTACATTCCATAGTATTTCTGGTTTGACAGATGAATGATAGTGAGTATTCTTCTACTAAAAAATATCACGAATTTGCAGGACAACGATTCACATAAAATCGTAATGTGTCAGAAACTAGTAGACATTTAGGAGATCCAGTTCATTTATAACAAAGTCCTCAGGTTTTCGACCGACTTATACAATAGTATACAACGAATTTTCATTCTTTACTAACCAGTAAAACAACTCCACAGATAATCAATTGTCACAGTCACCCCCCAACCCGTGGATCCATCCACTCATCCCACCCTCATATGGCCCGCCGGGGATGCGACCATGAATGGGCAGTAATCATAGATCTACAGCTGTTAAAGTACCCTATTACCGACCTTGATACGCTCTGAATAAAACCATATTCCCGTTTTAAATTCCCGTATCACATTAGATCATAATTGCCTTCTCATCTGCACGCCTCCAGATAAGTCCCACAACAATAATCAAAACGCAGAAAATCCAAAAAATCATTCACCACCACGATATTTACCTTCGGGTCCATTGCCACATCCCACATATCCCCAAAAACTACTGAAGAACTTCCAACTCAAATTCTATGCGGTCCAAAACCACCCATGTCGCACATAGCAAGCCGCGTTTTCGTACATTGTCACGAAATATGCGTATAAGAAATGGATTAATCGCTTTAAATTACTGTACCGCCGAATAGGAGACGCACGTAACATAATCCTGGCTAGCAAGACCTGAGCTCCTTGCTGACATCACATATCGACTTACAATTAACTCATAAAAGATCTGAAAGCAAAGTATTTGAAGCGGTTATACCTAACTTCTCTACGTGGTGCTTCAACCCAACAACCTATATACCAATCCTAAAACTACTCTAGAAATGCCCCCTAAAGAGAAACGGCTTACACAAAGTACGCTATGGGGCGTGTATACATCTTAAGAACTAGGAAAGAGCCTAACGCTCGTACACGGTTTTACCGCGACCTTATTTAATTCTATTGCCCAATGGGAGGTGTTGCCAGGTCGCAAAACTCAGTCTGAATCAAGGGGGGGGGGGTGGGGGGGGGGGGGGGGTGGGGTGAGGGGGGGGGACAAATAAAACCCGAAAATGCTTCGAAAACGATGCATCAATACCCGCAACAACCCCCCTACACTTAGCCAAGGTTATACCATAACATGTGACGCACCACATTCGCGTAGGCCTCCTGCAGAAAGATTATATATATATATACCTTGTATATATAATACTAATACAATACCCTTTATTTTAATATTATATATATAATTTTCTGATTTATTTTTTATATAATTATATATCATATATAAATATATATAACATATATATATATATAAAAAATATAAGATATTATAATATCTAAATGTATCAACATCACAACTGCGCCACGGAACTAACTCTGATGCAGAACGTGAACTCAAGTAATAGGTAGCTGAGTGTCCTCACTAAAAAAACTTACTTTATACAACGCAATTCTTCATTGACAGGAGATTTGCTCAGAGCATGGACATTTGTGAATAGGTGGGACAGAATAAGATAGAAAGATAATCTTACCTGTGTCAGACTTATGAAATTATATACCCCCTAGTCTTCACACATACTCAAGCATTTTTGTCAAACCTTTCACAGCCTTTTAAAAAAACCTTAACAAAGATAAAGTCTACAGCGTGTATGTCATGTTAGTTCTAGTACTACTAACTCAACCAAATATTAAAAACTGGCAATATCCTATAATCATCAAACCAACAGATGCACACGTTTCTTAGAGTCTGCATGCAAGCAAAAATCCATAACAGTTTTCAGCAAACAGAAAATTCGAATAAGCAGAAGTATAATTTTAGATAGTGCCCAGCTGACTTCTACTTACATCCGAAGTCTGCCCCCTAGAATATCATAATAATTGAATAATCCTTTACTGCAGGAGGCCTCACCGAACACCAGGAACGTTGCTGCATATGTATACTCTTGACAGTAAGTGTGTTTCTGTACACACATTTATTTAGCAGCGCTCTCAATAAACAATACCATATCTAGGCTCCCCGCGGAGCAAAGGCCTTCAATAAAAACACAAACCACACTGACCAAGTCTTTTTATCCTTGTCCTGTATCTCCTGTGCATCCGCTTCAGAGAGTTCTTTCATGTATTTTCCCTCGATGTTACTTAATTCACCTCCCTGTAATTCCAGTTCGTCTTCCTCCATTGGTGTTTTGTCTTAGTAATTAACAACAAAAAGCTTCTGCCATACTTCTTTTCCCCACCCTATCCCGCTTACCGTCCTGTGGATCCAGAACCAAGGACCTTGGGCCTTGGGTAATGCTATCTCAACTAGGTTTCCCTAATATGTGAGTCCTATCATCGCGCATCCGGCTGCCTTCTATTTGACAAAACTCTTTCCTCTTTCTTCTCTCAGACTTCACATCACTTACGCAATATCTTCACCTCCTGTCTCTCTTAAGCTCAACTCTTGTTCCACTTTCGAATCTGGTTCTATAGAGTCATCAATGTCCAAATTATGTCGACTTTGTCAAACGCATTTTCAATCCCTTACTACTCCTAACGGCTCAATTTCTAATGCAGCAACCCGCTTTTCTTAAAAAGTCTAAGCGTTATTTGAGGGCCTTGTGCTGAGTTCATCTATGCGGAGTTGCTCTACACCATCAAACCTGTCCCTCTGAAAGCCAACAACCATAGGCACCTGTAGGATCCTTGATCATTTGAGTTTCTGACAGATTCTTATTTTTCGATGATACCGGCGGAGAGGATCAGAATCAGTTATAGTGACAACAAAATGTAAGATATCCTTGAGACAGTGAAAAAAAGGAATATATCCGAAACCAGGATTATTTGCCCAGATAAAGTATGACATGGTCTTTACAAGAAACATAACCGCCCTATTTACATCTCCTGAAAAAGGAGATAAAGGTGATGTATCCGGACAAACATGTAGGGTCCCCAAGCTAGCTAATAAACCATTCAGGTATGATTAAAAGTGTTTGTCCTCTTGGGAATGTCTATGTGCTAACCCTCTCAAGATCGCTTCCGTGGGGGATAATGTTATTATGCTATTAATATTATGTGACTCGCTAGTGATTAATTATTATATGCAAATAAGTTATCTACATATCAACCACAAACCGTTTAGCATCAATTTAAATTTGAAATTCATCAAGAAACTGAGATTGTACACTAATTATAACAATATTTATTATGATCCTATACCTGTCTTATCTTTCTTTCGGGATTGCTATCCGGACTAACCGTTTAAAAAAGCAAATGCAATGTTTTTTACAACAATACAAAATAAATAAACATGCAAATGGAATCAAGTTTTCAAAATAATTTCAATGTAATAAGATTCTATCTTCTTCCAAAAACTATCAATTATATATTTCACTCTCCATACAAATTTCTATCACTTGGGCTGAGACTGATGGCGAGTATGTAACTCCATTTTAATACCTGTCCATCATGAGATATCATCACTCACTAGGAGTTGTAGATTTAATTTATGTATTTGATTCCTATTACTATGTACTGTCCTCTGGAATAGTCTTACTGACCAGCTGGATATTGCGTTTTCCATCTCCATCTGTCTAAGTTGGGAGCAGGCATCCGACTCTAGCCATACATTGATCATTCACAATTCGTTCTGGATCTCCAGTGCCGGGGAAAACCATAGTAGGCAGGGGGGGGAGGGGCGGGGGTGGGCTACTTCTACTGAACTCACAAGCAACTATTTCCGCCAGCCACAGTAGTCCCACAGAGGGAGTGGAAGTCCAGCGGAGTCTCTGTGACACAACTTGTGTCACACGCTTACTGCGCAGGATAAAAACCACTCAGAGCATATACACACAAGCTGGTTAACAGTCTCTCTATTTAATGGGCATCTCAATGAAGAGTGCTCTCTGCACCTACAATATGTGCAGTAGGATTGCGATATATGGCGCAAAGATAGTGAACTAACGTAGACACACTTGTAAAACCAGCTCTCATTCTTTGAGCAGCAACTAAAGAAGGCTTATGACTTTTTGAAAAAATAAACGCGTTGTGGACCATCCAATTCAGCCGAGTTCAAAGGAGACTATAATATACTGACTAGAAACTAGAGCCTTGCAATAAACGTCCACTCCGTCTCGGATGGCATGGTGTAAAAGCGGTGTTAAAATCTAATACCTGCGAGGGTCTTTTGCCTTCCGTTCAGTCTAGCAAACATTTTCTAATATTTAATACATCTTTCTTAAATTATCCTGGGCCCGATTTTGATCATTTAAGCTAGAGAATTTAATACGTGAGAAATTGATCTCTACCAGTTTTTCTATATAATGACTAGTTTAGTTTGAGCAGAAATTGCATCTATTAAAAACCTACTGCTCATGCACTTTAAAGTAACTTAAAAATGTAAATGGGGGACAACACTGAATAGTTATAAAATTGTCATTAGTTATACGATCCCTGAAGTCCTTCATCTAAATAAAATTACTATTCGAGGACAGTTCAGATATCTCAATAGTGCAAAAATCTTCAAACCTCTCTAAAGTAAAACAATTTCCAATTGTTGAAATAATACCTATAAAGAAAAGACGTGACAATAAAAACCGAAAAACAAGAGGGAAAAAAAAAAACAAACAAACCAAAAGGACCAAAAAAAAATAAAGAATTTAAGAGAGAGAACATACAGCCCGCCCCCTGCCCCCAAACGACTTCCCAACCCCCCACGGCACGCCCCCACCCCACCATCCTGCCCACCCCCCTGCCCTCAACGCCCGGGGGGGGGATGGGGGCATGTACAACCCTTGGCCCCGAACCCCTGCGCCCCCCAGCCCCCCCACGAGAGATTATCGTATAAACCCCAAACTCTCGACGACAACCTATCACCTCACAAACTAAAAAATTTCTTCTTCACGTATCCTTGTACCACAAAACACACAAACGATGGACCTCCCTGTTAAAGACAAACCTGACCAATAGTAGGCCCAGGATATACCACCAAGAACACGGAGCGATATATTCTCAATGCTCTCTGATATCACGACCATAAATCCCACCAAAATGGTTTAGCGTATGACGTGTCTTGTAAAGACAGTACCAATCAATATTGACAACTCACGTCAAATACACGACATTCGTGTTGGACAAGCTATTTTCTATTGTTCTCTCCACATAGATATCTCATATTAGTGCGTCCTCTCTCACACAATTACCCTCCAACGCCAATCCCCAGTCCGCACTAGGAACTACACCCACCCCAGAAACCCCATTAACACTTAAGTGAATCCGCCAGAGACTTCTCCCGAAAACCATAATATACACGAACTTAATCATAAACTATCGCCCATAGCTCACCGAGTCTTGCCACCTGCTACACAAACGTGAAGCCCCATTACACCAACTGACTAATCGATGTTAACCAGGTATAATTCTATCCGTAGCTCTTGTTCTTTCTTCTGTGAAAACACTGACTTCAGTCAAAACCCTTTATTTTATATTAGCTCCCTACAAAAGCATAGACATATTTAAAAAAACAAACAAAAAAAAAAAAAAAAAAAAAAATACCGCCCCATCAACCCCAGCCTAACGCCACTTACCTCCTGTCACGAGCCATACAGCTTGTCACTTGCGCACATCACACGCAGCTCAAGATCTTTCCGATGTCCTCTCCTCCTCCATCATCGCAGTTAAATATTCCATTTCTGTATCCAGCTCTACTCTCCCACGTTGTTCCTTTCCCGGAACCGCAGCAGGTCATCCTCTACATTCTCTCTGCACTGGAGATACCCCGAAAACAAGGACTGTTCCAGCAAAGCTATCACAAAAGATTGATTGATTTAATTAACTATTCATATATACAAGAATTTTATACTACTGCATAATATTACTGAAGCCGGCCCGTTGATGCTTACCACATTCACCCCTAGTGTGTGCACGTTTGGTCAAGAAAATATGGGCCTTAACATACCCAATATTCACTAATATGCCTCAATGGGAGCGTGCTAAAAAACGGGATTCTCGCACCCCCGTTTCCATTATATTAATGTAGAACTTTAAAATCCTGGCGACAGACAATTCGATACGTGACCTAATGCAATAAAATACATTGTGGACTCACTCTTCATAGAACGAGTGTTTATTTTATATGTCCTTTTTACATGACCAAAATATGTTTTTGCATGGAAAATATCTGGAGTCATGCCTTATATTGACAAAACAACAATGCACATAAACCATGGCTAACAATATAACCAAAAGGAGTGTTGGAAGTGTGAACCTCTGTCTGTGAGGCTCTAAATTACACATCCTCATATGAATTGAAATCAACCTATAGACTTTCCAGGGCATTACCCCCTGTGGTGACTATGAAAGTTTTTAGTGCACTTTACGAAAAACAAAAACTAGATCCAAGATTTATTCATACGTTTTTTCCCTTTTGTGCTTCCATTCATGGATACAACGATCCAGGGGCGAGAACAGCAGTGAGACCGCATGCGATGACAGCAGTAGCCACCAAAACGGAATTCTTTGTGATCATGCAAACGAAGTGGTTTCCAAAAACGGCAAACGTGTTTACCTTGAATATAAGTTGCCAGAAAATCGATATATTATTTAAGCGTTCCAAGCAAAATTGAAGCAAGAGAAAGAACAGGAAAGACAACGCTAAACCATTGTTTTTTTTTTTTTTGGCTACCCCCTCCCTGCCTTTGACCACCCGCCGCCAGAGTCGTGTCCTTACCCAGTCTAGCCCCCCCCAAAGATTTATCGTTTTAGCAAGTCGTAGATATCTGCGAGGCATCTAGTAAAACACTCGTGCAAAAGTCTTGCCCTTTATTGGTAATATACCCATAGCTACCCGTAGACACTGTCAAAAACCTATAGGGGACATGCTACGCATTTGTATAAGCATTTTTTACAGCAGGGCTTACTTGGTGACATACTATGACAGTGCAAGTAAAGAATAAGTCAATAATAATTATCGTAGACGCATCACAAGTTTTTCACCACTGATCTTAAAAACCCCTCGTCAAATCTTGATTATTAATGCAAATACATATTTCCACACCGGGCTTCACCTGTCCCTCTGCTAACGCCTACCACGTCGAACACGCAAAACAGACTGTGATCCCACTCACGCCCCATCGCACACCCCTCACAGTTTGGATACCCCCATATCGTCCCCCACCCCGGTAGCAACATCGCATACAAATTAACTAATGTAGGGTTAAACTGTGCTATAATCAAATACCAAGCTGCATCCCCCACTTACAACACCGCGGGCCCCCTCGTATTAGATAAGCCGTATGAAAAAACACTGTGTATAATGTATTAATAATTTGGGATTTAAACTGTGTATCTGTATTTAACACCTAATGGGTCTTAGAACTGTCTTCTTCTTCTTTGATGGCTTAGGCGCGCCTTGGACCGTACAAAGCAAAGTCATTGGTGGCCATAAACTGTGTAATAAATAAACCCTCGGTGGGTTACCAACCCCTTGTACTCCATACATCGAGCACAAACTGCTTATTCCTACTTTGCTCAGGTAATAATGAGCCCACTCCTTCGTACAGTGTCTCTTTTCAACTTTGTGGTTCATTTCTGCCTCAGCCTCCACAGTCCACCGCCAAGTTGTTGTTGGTCGGCCTCTCTTTCTTTTTCCTTCAGGGGTCCATAGCACAGCTGTTCTTGTGATGGCATCGGGGTCTCTTCTGAGGACATGGCCAACCCAACTCCAGCGTCTGCCAGCTATGATGGTGTGCATGTCCTCTTGCTTGCTCCGAGTAGCAGATCTTGGTTGCTGATGGTATTCGGCCAAAAGATTCGGAGAATTTTTCTTAAGCAGGTTGTGTGAAAAGAGGACAATTTCGACATTTCCTTCTCTGTTACTCTCCAGCATTCCGCACCATAGAGAAGCACAGAAAGCACACAGCTCTGATATAATCTTAATTTAGTGCTTGTGCTGTACTGAGAGGACTTCCAGATGCTGTTTAGATCATAAAAGGCCGTTCTTGCTTTGTTCATTCTGTTGTTGATGTCTTTGCTTGCTCCGCCCTCTGGTGTTCAACTGTGTATAATAATATTGGTTAAAGTGTGTATTAATAATATGAGTTAAACTGTGTATTAATAATATTGGTTAAACTGTGTAATATGGGTTAAACTGTGAATTGACAGTGATATTAAGATAAGAATACTAAAGGTAATAGGTGCTTTCATTGCATTGGAAATATATAGAAATAAAAATATATCAGCCTAACACAAAATTAAGACTCTACAACTTAAATTTCAAGTCAAACCTATTGTATGGCTGTGAAACAGAAGAGAACGAGCGAGAGAGAGAGAGAGAGAGAGAGAGAGAGAGAGAGAGAGAGAGAGAGAGAGAGAGAGAGAGAGAGAGAGAGAGAGAGAGAGAGAGAGAGAGAGAGAGAGAGAGAGAGCAAAAAAAGGAACAACCAAGAAGCTACGTACTTTCATACATTGGTGCTTGTGTGGAATAGAAAAATTGAAATGATATGACAAGACCACTAATATGGCATTGATGACAATAACCAGACACATGCAAGTAGAACAAAAGAGGAGACGTGTTACAGCGAACCAAACATGGAAGCAAAGAACAGCAACACTTTAACGCAGGGGTCGGCAATCGGGCGTTCTTCATCTACCAGTAGACCCCAAGACTTTACTTTGTAGATCTTTTGGTGTGTAGAAAACTGAGAACGAACGAATGACCGAAATCTTTATTCCATCAGAGTAAGAAAATAAGCATTATTGCCTTTTCACATTTCTGCCATCATCATCAGTTGCCGTCACCATTTCGAAGGTCAGCTGTAATGGATCTCCAACGACTTCTGTCTCTTGTCTTGATGGGACACTCTGACAGACTACCAATTATAATTATTCATGACCGCAAGATCTTTAATATTTGATCATGTGTCCTAATATAACCGACGGACCCAGTGTCTAGGTTGAACGATGCGTTCCTTCAAAAGAAGGCAAAATTTAATTTAAAAAAAAGACATTTTGGGTCTATCTTTTGATGTTAACTTCCCATTTACAGCACTGTCTTCCTCTTGGACGTTTGCCTTCAACTTTTACTTCTATTGTGGTCTTCAGAAACGTTTTATGTCTTTTTACATGACCAAAATATGTTTGCATGGAATATCTGGGAGTCACCCTTATATGACCAACAACAATGCACAATGCTAAAATATACATATGTGGAAGTGAACCTCTGTCTGTGAGGCTAATTACACCTTCATTGACTCTTAAAATCATCCATAGACTTCCAGGGATTCCCCCTGTGGTGAAACTTGTTGAGAACCCAGCATTGCACACTACGCTTGGAGAAGTCACTTGAGTCCCGGATGTAATTCTTTGACCTGGTTGACTGCATAAGGACGGTAAACGGCCCTTGCCATCCGATGCGTAGTTTGTTGTTTCCGGTAGGAAGTAACAACAAAACTTTCTCTCCTGGTTGCAATTCTCTCTCTTTTGCTGCTTTCCATGTCTCTACGAACCTGCATTTCTGCTTCAATTTTTTTCTGCTCCAATTGCAGTTCTTCTTTTGCTTTCTCCATCTCCCTATCTTCTTTTTCCCTCTCTCTAGCTTCTGCTTCTTTTTCTTTCTCTCTAGCTTCATATTTGTCTAGTTCGTCGTTCACAAAAGCTTGCATTTCGTCTCCTTGTAACCCTATTTCCTTTGCTTCCTCTCTTAGCATTGTTCTAAGTTTTGCACGCTCAGCCATCCGAGAAAAAAAAAGAAAGAAAGGATACACTGCTCCCTAACCAATTCAGAGAATACACACATTTAAAAAAAAACTGTGTTTCCTTCTCCCTGTTACTCAGTTGTCTAATCTAGCGCTGCTGTTAACTGGCTAAAAGGCTCCTAACGCAGACGACTTAAACCATAGAGATGGTAGATCAGGCTAAAAACTGTAAATCTGCTATTACTACTATGGAAAAAAAATAATTTAAAATTAAGGGGAAACAAAAAATTTCTTTATTTTTATTCCACCACGCTCACCCACATCTGGAGTCAGTCTGGAGCTAGGGAAGGCGACTGATAACTCTTCTTTTCTTCTTCTTGATCGTAACTGTGTATTCTCCTCACGCAAACCAGTGATGGAGGCTCCAGGGGGAGCAAAGGTCAACTCAACCGACGCAGGATTATGCAAATATGGAGTGTGAGTGTGAAGTGTGAGTTAAGCGAATGGTGGACTGTTCGTGTGTTGACCCGTATAAGACACTCATTCACTCATTACGTTATGTCACCAATGCAGACCACTGTAGTCGTTTCAATAGTTTAATTGGACGCACACACTTGACAGATTGGGTACAGTTACAGGAACATGAGTCGACATAGACAGCATAATATTGATCAATGGACTACCGTCCTAAATTAGCATTCATGAAGAATAATCTTGGAATGGAACATCTGTAAACACCAAGATTTCCATAGTTTATAAATACAGTCAGTAGACCTTACTGACCGAGCATGTCAATTAAGCAATACTGTTCAAACTTGACTCCTAAACAGGATCTCTTTCTAGCGATGATTCCTTTAGGTACATTACAGCAAATCTCTGTGAAGATAATGTTAATTTCTTTATAATAGTGATCTCTCAATCATCACCTGATAATAAGGAAGTTTTCCCGTTCTCTGCTAATGATTTACAATAAGTAGAATTCCAAAATCAATCGAACTCCACAATGGCTGCTGGTTCCCGGTTGAGCATCACTCACTATACGGGTGTATAGCCAAATCTTCAATCGAAGCTTTGTTCATCAACAATAAATGATTCTACAAGGATCAGCATATTCTGTCCTCATAGTTGCTGCATATAAACATATTTAGTGCTGCTAGAGAATATGTCGTCCCAACATATCCATAGGTAAGTTCATGTAAACGTCTGCCCATCTTAAGCCTAGGAATGAACGAAGTCAGCAAAAGTACGTTTTTTTACCTGGACCTAAGAAATACACTAGCAAGCACAAAAACGCTCTCCCGGCGTTATAGAATCACAACTGGGGAACTCATGGACTAACCGATCCTGGAAGAAACTATCTTCGTCCCCAGAATAACTTAAAGAGATCACAAACTCTTGGGCATCTCTCCGACATGACTTCCTGCCCTAGGCCTAGACAACCGAAGAACCCCCTCACCTCTCTTCATCCGCCGAAAACACCTGACCTCCTTCAGTACAGTACAAGAACAAATAGTTCCATTTAAACATACTAAGATATCAAGATATAAGACATACTCGTCCTACATAGACAAGCACTACACATAGATTCGGACCATAGACATTCTGAAGCAAGAACAATCTATTCCTAACCAAACACAGAATAGATTCAAGTAAGTCTAAATTCCTCCGCCGAGTTCTATTTTTAAGAACGCTACAAAGAGCGATAACTCACAGAATGACTACTTATTGCCCAATCTGAGTTTCGTCCCTCAAGACCAAAACATGCATTCAAAGATAAATATATCTTCATCAGACAATTAAAACATTTTACATGGTATGCGTAATCCGTGCACCAAAAAATATGTGCGCAACAGCGACTAACCTGGCGACTGCCCAATGCACTTCCTTTGCTATGCTCAGGCCCCACTGCTTCAATAAAATTTGTGATTGTTAAACAATCACACGTACCAGCGATCTTTTTGTACAAACATTATTTTATATCATATCACCAACAAAGATCACCATCCAAATCAAACTGTAAGTAAACTATAAGATGCTGTGGAAAGAAACAAATTTCTAATTTGTGTGGTCAGAACCCAGTAAATAAGAACGTTGCCTAGGGGATAATTATTATTACTATTCTTTACTCAAAACACAAGACGCACAACACACTCTATCTAGAGTTAGACTAAGATACAATAACAGACGTTAGTCATTAATCTAGACTCAGATTTAGATCAAATCTCGGACACGATCCACCATTCTGTCGTACATATAGGTTGTGAGTTATTTTGGCCCGTCTGAGTAGAGTGGATGGTGATAGGTACGTGAGAAAGGTGTGAGAAATAGATTTCACGGGTGGTAGCTTAAGGAAAAAGATATGTCTCTGGAAAGAGTAAGTTTCTCTATTCCAGCCTATCTATACGACTGTAATTTAGTACAAGACAACCTTGCCCTCCTCCTACATATAAATATAAGTTTAACTACACACACTCGCAGCTATGTGACAAAAAGACATACAAACGTGAAAAACTACGGTTAATTGGGTATGGGTCTGTCCAACACACAAAGTTAAGTTTCATTGTTGTTTATTATCATTAGAACTTGACAACATCAATTATCTAAAGAAAGGTCAAATAAATCAGATTTACATACATAAGAAATAACAAACAAAAAAAGATGCGCCCTCCCCCTATGGAGAAAAGAACCCAAAGTTAATAACCCAAAGGTCAAAGGTTAGCACTATGATACAGAGTAGACAGTAAAGTAAACAAAGTCTGACTCTATAAGTAGAGTAAAGTAAACAAATTAGGCAAATCCAGAGTTGGTAAAATCTCTGTAACAAAGAAAAATATTTACTCTCTCTTGCAAACAGTGGCCACTCTCTCACTCTTACCTCCTAGGAGATATTCCTCGTCGTACAACTATCCAGTTCACTTCCCACATTGGCCCCAGTTCATCCTCTAACAACAACTTTTAAGGGGAATGCCAAATCTGGTAATTTTTTCTAGCTAACAAATGTTACTGTGAATAGTCGATGTAGGAACGTGCTCTTGTGGTTCACAATTTAAAGAGGAAAATAATTCCAGTATTGGAATACGTCTGGTTGCCAAAATGTTACAATGATAAATGATGATAATCCTATCGGCTGACTCTATGTTAGAGCGCTGATTCTGAACAGCGTAAATTTCTGGATGTTTTGCTTGAATACGACTGTCAGAAGTCGGGAATAAATGGTATCTTTTGTACACCCCAGTGGGCTGATAAAATTGAAAAATATTGCTGGGTTTGGTAAGTCCAGTTAAATTACTTTTAGTGTCAGAACTGTTCTCATGTATCTTTGGCGAGTACACGCTTATAATGAAGATCGGTACCGCTAAAACCAATTTGAGGCACAGGTAACTAACAAAGTAAAATTTCACAGACCAAAAAACAAGCAAAACGAAAAGACCGATGGACGCTCTTGATCAGGTCTACTAGGAATATAAGAATAACATTTATGGAAAAATGCTACTATTCTATATAGCTATATATATATGCACACAGACGGGGACAAGACGATCTCTTATCCACTCCGTCAGTCTTGATTAAAGTTAAACGGCACAGGTGTTTTCTTTAGCCTACCCTATCGCGCGTCGCTTAGCGAATGTAGGTTGGATTGAGTTATGCGACTCTCCCCCCTGCTCGCGGTTAACGATCAGCGTACAATGTCAATTATCACAAACTATCGCCGGTCGTTAAGTAGCTATTAATTTGGTTGGCGTCTGATAGTTTAGTCGTAGGATATTAAATAATAGGCACTTATGATAAATACGCACAATGAAATAAAGCGTGAATTCTTTTCTGTCACTATCAGTCGCGCCTAGCATTTAAATCAGTCAGCTAAAACCGTCTCTTCTTGTGTGAGAAAGCGTGTGTTGAAAATTAACATTATAACTGAACATCTGGTATGAAATAGCTACGCATTATTTTATTTCACTAGTTTTAACAGCTAGAAAATCTAAGTGAATTATAACGGTAAAAGCTAACACTTTTAATTGGTAAAAGCTAACACTTTTAAACACGTAAGCACTAATTTCTATTACCAGAAATCAGAATGAAAAATCCCCACGAATTGCTAATAACACATTTAACCAAATGGTTCTAGAACTGCGTGCTTAGACCATCCACAAATATGAGTGACGCTGATAGCGAGTTTAAAGAAAACACAGCTTATATGTGCTTAAATTTCTCTAATCTATCGATGATGTTACTTTTCGCGTTACTGTGTATAACGGGGAACAGCGACTGTGTTTCCCAAATGAAAGGCTTACAGGTCGGCTCTGTCGGGCGTTGATAACCGACATCAGAAGAATTCTTACGTCTAACGGGTTCTCGAAGAATTTTCTGCGTATACGACATCAAAGCGTAACTCCCCTTTCTGGAGACTTCAAAAGGCCGTTACGTCTGATCCACGTGTTTTCTGTCTGAGATCGTATGCCTGACAGATACTGGCGTGGGAAAACGAGGTAAACAAAAGCTGATTCGCTACCTGTTTTGACTGGCAAGTTTCGAAAAATTGTAAACACTGCGTTTGCACGTGTTTAAGAAAAGAGGCGGGAACGAAAAAGTAAGCTTGTGTGAGTAAACACAGGCAGAAAAGTGCGTGGTTTAGCTAGCAAATCAAAGAGCGCTACGAGGTTACAAAGACTGCCCGATTACTGTAGGCTCTTTTTCCATTTTACGTCACAACCGTAAGTTCTAAATGTTATTAAGCACGATACCAATTTAAAATTCGCTAAGAGTTAACTCCAAGAGGGGATTTTTTTGTGAGACAGAAGTGTGAGCTGAATATATATCATTTTATTTCACAAGTTGTTGTTCATTAGGACTTCTGTATAATTGATGCTGTAACGACTTTTTGCTATTCCTTCTTTTTTATACTAGTGAGTAGCAGCGCAACGTAAATTTTATAACACTTCCAGTATAAACCCAACTGGAGAACCTATCTCATGGGCACTTGTATTTATCTATTCGTGTTTTGAATGGCTAACCTTGATTCGCCTAGAGCACGAGTCATGGCGTGTATGTGTGGAAGCGAGGTCAGTTAGACCCGCGAGCACAGACAGCAGGCCATCGAAGTAAATGGCTGGGTTTACCTGTGTGTGAATAGTACAGCAAGAGAGAACGAGGGGAGTGCGGTGTTCTGTTTAGAATGGTGTGTTTTGATCTAGTGAAAGAATCACACGTGTAATTTGTTTGCAGACGTTAGAGATCGCTGTGCAGTGGGTAACGATATTTTTTACATGTTTGTATTTATCAGACCGTGGTCACATGCCTGTGATTTGTGCTCTCTTAATCGTATTTTGGGGCATCCTACGTCGTCAAGGGCCCACCTGGCATTTGCTTGATATTTGTCTTTGCTAATATATATATCGCCAGTGCCTACGGGCGGCCTACTTTGCCCTCGAGTCGTGTCGGCAACCCGGTCAGACCCATTGACAGCCAGTAAACCCGGAGTAGATTTAGCGGATTTTGCAGATAATCGTCATCTTGCCAGAAATAGGGACCTGCCAGAAGCTCAAGTCATCCTTAGCCAAAGATGGGCATCCCTTGGGGCCGCCATATATATTCGTTTTTCCTGTAGTGGTCATTAGTGTTCTAATAATTGGATTTAGCAGTGGGTGCAGTTAATGTGCACCCGTGTGTTACCGGGGCCCGAAAGGGGAGCAAAGAATAGTAACACTGTCCCCTACCAAGCATGTCGTAAAAAGCGACTAAGGAGGGTTGGGCATGGGGCCGGTTACACCATCCTGTAAAAAAATTTTAAACCACAAAAAACTTCAACAAATATGGACAAGTCAAATAAAGAAAATAAAACACAGCCATCCAAGACAGGGGAAGGTCCTCTCGCGGGGAGGCGTATGATGCAACACAGAGAAAGCCGAAAGGAGTCTGTGTTGCTGACTAACCTTCTTTCTTCTAGGAGAACTTCCAGATTTGGCACCTGGAATGTTCGGACATTAAACGAACAAGGGAAAGTGGCGCAAGTAGCAGCAGAAATGAGGAATACAAAATCGAGGTTCTGGGAATGTGTGAAACAAAGTGGAAGGGGGTAGACAGGAAGAAACTCATCACAGGTGAATTGGTGCTGTCCTCAGGACATGAAGACGAAAGTTCACACCACAGTGAAGGGGTAGCTCTTATGTTATCTAAAGAAGCACAGAAAGCACTAATTGAATGGGAAGCTGTTGGACCCAGAATAATAACAGCTTCTTTCAAAACAGCTAAAAAGAAAATTCATGTAAATGTCATCCAATGTTATGCACCAACTAATGACAAAGAAGAGTCTGTGAAAGAAGCATTTTATACTAAACTACAGGAAATTATGGATAAAGTAAAAAGAAGAGACATCACAATTTTGATGGGTGACATGAATGCAAAGATAGGTACAGTCAACACTGGATTTGAAGAAGTCATGGGAAAACATGGGCTAGGAGTAATGAATGAAAATGGAGAGCTATTCGCAAACTTCTGTGCTTCATATCAACTGGCTATAGGAGGAAGCATGTTTCCACATAAGAGAATACACAAGGCAACATGGATATCACCAGACCATAGAACAGAAAATCAGATTGATCATATATGCATAAACAAGAAGTTTAGATCATCATTGCAGGATGTAAAGGTATATAGAGGAGCAGATGTGGCATCAGATCACCATCTTCTGATAGCCAAAGTAAAAATGAAACTCAAGAGATATGCAACAATGCAAAATTATAGACAACAGTTTAATGTAAGACAGCTAAGAAATCAAGAAACAAGAGACAAATTTGCGGTCACAGTATCCAACAAATTCCAAGTGCTCCAACAGCTGGAAGATGTAGAGAATACAGAAGACTATTGGCAGCAGGTCAAAACAGTATGGAAGGAGACATGTGAAGAAATACTGGGGAAAAGGGAAAGACAACAAAAAGCATGGATAACAACAGAAACCATCAATAAGATAAAAGACAGAAAAAAACAAGAAAGCAGAGTTAAACACAAGCAAAACTAGAAGCTCCAAAGCCAAGGCTCAAGAAGTGTACACAGAAGCAAACAAAGAAGTAAAAAGAAGTATCAAAAGAGACAAGAGGAAGTATATTGAGGAGTTGGCAAGAGAGGCAGAAGATGCTGCAGCCAAAGGAAATATGAGAGAACTGTATAGCAGCACAAAGAAGCTAACAGGGAAATACAAGCAAACAAGTTGCCTCATAAAAGACAAGAATGGGAAACTGCTCAGCAATATACAAGAGCAAATGAAGAGGTGGACAGAATATTTTGGGGACCTTCTCAATAGACCAGCTCCACAAAACCCGCCGGACATCCAGCCAGCAGAAGAAGAGCTACAAATTAACGGTGAAAGACCAACGAAGGAAGAAATAAAGAAAGCCATAAAGCTTCTAAGAGGGGGGAAAAGCGTCTGGACCTGATGGCATTCCAGCAGAGGCCATCAAAGCAGATATCGACACGGCTACAGAGATGTTATATAAATTACTTGGTAAAGTCTGGGAAAAGGAAGAGATACCAGCAGAATGGAAGGAAGGATATCTGGTTAAGTTGCCTAAGAAGGGAAATTTACAAGAGTGCACAAACTATAGAGGAATCATGTTACTATCAGTGCCAGGAAAAGTATTAAACAGGATTATCCTTGAGAGATTAAAAGAGTCCATAGACAAGAAACTGAGAGATGAACAAGCAGGTTTTCGACAAAAACAGATCATGTACAGACCAGATAGCCACTTTGAGAATAATAGTTGAACAAAGTCTGGAATGGAATTCACCACTATATATCGGATTTGTGGACTACGAAAAGGCATTTGACAGTGTAGACAGAGAATCACTTTGGAAATTGATGAGGCATTATGGAGTTCCCCTGAAGATCATTAATTTAATAAAGAAAACATATGAAGACATGACATGCAGAGTTCTTCACGAAGGACAGCTTACAGAACCGTTTGGGATAAGAACAGGAGTGCGACAGGGATGCCTCTTGTCTCCATTTTTTTTCTTGCTGGCAATAGATTGGGTTATGAGATCATCGACAACACACAACAGAAATGGAATCCAGTGGACTCTGACTAAGCAGTTGGATGATCTGGATTTTGCTGATGACTTGGCTCTTCTGTCCCATAACCGTAATCAGATGCAGGACAAATTGAAAACACTCGATGAGAGGTCACAGCAATTGGGTCTGAAAATACACAGGGAAAAGACAAAAATAATGAGAATAAATGCAGGTAATGATAACAGGGTTGAACTTGAAGAAACACCAATTCAAGATGTAGAATCATACACATATCTTGGCAGTAATATAGACGAAGTTGGAGGGACAGACAGCGATATCAAAATAAGAATACAAAAGGCAAGAGGAGCTTTCATTGCATTGGGAAATATATGGAGATCAAGAGAAATCGGATCCAACACGAAAATAAGAATCTTCAATTCAAATGTGAAGTCAGTCCTATTGTATGGCTCGGAGACATGGAGAACAACAAAGACAACAACCAAAAAGCTACAGACTTTCATAAATGGGTGCTTGCGTAGAATAGAGGGATTAAAATGGTATGACAAGGTTTCCAACGTGGAACTGATGACAAGAACTAGACAAGTGCCAGTGGAACAAGAGATGAGAAGAAGACGATGGCGATGGATAGGACACACACTGAGGAAACCTGTTGATAGCATTATAAGGCAGTCCTTGTTCTGGAACCCCCAGGGCAAGAGAGGCAGAGGAAGACCAAGAAGTACATGGAGAAGAGAGTTGGAAACAGAGGTGAAAATGATGAGGAGAACATGGAAAGAACTTGAGATGATGGCACGGGACAGGAGGACTTGGCATGTGTTTGTTGAAGGCCTATGCTCCTTTGGGAGTGGAGGGTTATGAATGAATGAATGCAGTTAATGTGCATCAGTGTTGTCTCCTTCACCCGCGCCCTGGAAAGTGGGCGTGCGCTTGGGTTTATTTAACCGTTGTTCAAAGTGGAGCTCATCTCCACATCAATTGGATATAAAATTAGGAGGAATAGTGTAGTGTACTTTTTCCCAGCGTGGATTACCTTACCTAATCGGATTTATACCTACAGGACAGGCCGCTTTCCATAAAGAAGCTGGGGGGGGGGGGGGGGGCTAACCCGTTTTAAATTAACAATCCTGGTGTGAGAAAGTGTACGGGCGTTGGTAGTTTGGAGTGAGACGTGTGCTGGTGTGATTAGTGAAGTATTGATGTTGTTTTCTATGTTGTGATAGTGTGAGTCAATACCCTTCAGAGATCGTGAAGGCATTATTTATTTTTCTTTGATTCATGTTGTGGTTTTTCTTTAATAAACATATATATATTTGACTGTTGGTCAGAATCTCTTCTATTCTAACTATCACTTGAGGTTTGTTGTGTGTCCTTACTGTAGTAGATTATTCTATTTAGCATTTGGAGGATGGGTGAAAGATTGACATCTTAAACACAGTCGGAGTATGGTGGAGAAGTAGTCAGTTACAGATCATTATTTATCTCACTACTCTCCAGAAGTCATATCTCTCCCCATAATTTCATTAGTGACTCTGTTTTCTCTACTTTCGCATCACACATTCATATTCTATCAACACTCAGACATTCTCTATTTCTCCATACTCGCGACACACTTATGTTTTTAAAGTTTTATGGTAGGTAATTTTTGTGTGTGTACTTAATTCATGCTTTTTTTTGTCCTCTTAAAGAAAGAGTAACAATATAGCCATGGAGTAATCGAATAACGTAAACTGATTGTCCATGACTTACGTCAGGGTTCCGTTCTGCCGACCCCGTCGCTAGTCGATATTTCGTAAGTCGATATTGTCGTAAGTCGAAATTCACAATATACTATTTGAACTATTTTTAGCGAAATAATAAAATGTACAAATAAAATTACTGTACTGTAATAAATACATGTAATGAATAAATAACAATTACGACAAGAACGCCGAGAGTGGGATATAACAGAAAAATATTATAATATGATTAATGGGATGGCTGTCGTAAGTTCGAGTGGTCGTAAGTCGCATACGCGGTAAGTCGAAGACAATCAGTATTTAAGAAATCAATTTAAACATGAAAATAATTCGTATTTTAAACTCGGTAGCAGTCAGGTTAAATTGTTCTTTTAACATTTTAATTTTTAAAAATTGTTTTTAAAAACATTTTGGCGCCCTCTCCAAGAGCCAACGCTCCATAAATGCATTGAGAGAGAGAGAGAGAGGGAGAGAGAGAGAGAGAGAGAGAGAGAGAGGGGGGGGCGAGAGAAAGAGGGAAAAACCCCCAGAAACAAGAAGAGATTACATTTACCAGCGTTGCCACTCATAGGTGGATTTACCTAGATCTAGGTTTTTTTTAGTCCCATCCAGTTGTCATTTTCCTTAATTAGTTGAAGAACGACGCCTAGAATTCGCACAAAATTGGTTAACATAGCAATAAAATCGCCCAAAGTATCCCAAAAATCGCTCAAAATAGCCCAATTCGCCGATATCAATTTTTTTTTCTTCAAAATTGAGTGGCAACGATGCATGTAACCAGTGAAAACTTATATTGAACTTGTATGAATACAACGTTACATTTCTTATAATGTAAGTGGACTGAAGTAACATATCGTCCAGGATGTGAACAATCGTGAACGTGTCGGCAAACGCCAAAAATATTCGGTGTCACTTATAATGCGTCGCAGCTTGTTTAAACAGAGCTTGAACAGTTCGTGTCAAGTGGGGCATAAATCTAGCTGCCTGCATAGGGGCAGTACAAGCGCTAAGTAGGTAATGTTTACGTGGTGAAAATATAGAAGGGTTTCCGAAACTTCGTTTTACGTTTATAACCTTTACAAAATTGTCACATATCCGCGTACCATATTACAATTTTACAAAAGAAATAATTATTTCTCTAGACATTATTATATAGAAGACATGAAAAGTACTTAAGGCATGGAAAGTAGCTTTACATATATTTCTTTTGGGTAGTGAGATACTGCCATAGTGGTGAACTGTTAGAGACTTCACTCGACAGGTGGGATGTCCAGCTCCCTTTCTCACTGCCTTTACCTTCGCTAACTCAAGAGAAGAGTCGGGTACCCATTTACAGCAAGGTACACTGGACATTGATGCCCCGTGTTTCAAACCTTGTACCTTAGCCGCGAGAGGCCAGCGTTCTAACCACTCTGCCAATAGGACGTTAGCTTTACATATACCATTACTAAAACCAGATAAGGAGACAGTACATGAGCCCCTAGAGACCATTGGCGCCCGTGTAGGTATCTGAAGAGCTAAATAAAGAATACAATTATTGTATTTCCCTCAGGCTTATTTGAGGTTGTGCACGGGACTGGAAACCTCATCATGAAAAAACACATTGCTGCAGACGCCAACGCAGCAAGAGCACATTAATGATTTGGTGCAGACTTCGTACAAGGGTGGCAACTGTGGTGGTGTCTATATGCTTCATAATGAGCGAAATGGGAAAAGTAGTAGCCGTGGCATCCTAACGAGGAAAAGAATAAGACGTGATCTTGTCGTATCTTTTGCTCTTGAAATCATCCACACTTCTTCCACGGATTCCCCCTGTGGTGAAACATGTTGAGAACCCAGCATTGCACACTAAACTTGGAGGAGTCACTTGAGCATAACTCTTACTTTTACCTGGTTGGCTGCATGAAGGAGGAACTCACTGTGACACCGTGTAGGATGTGACAATTCCTTGGGAGAGCACAGTATTTTAGCTCTGCCTGTTTGAAGAGCCCCCTTGGATTGCAAGGAATGCACAGTATGCAATGCGCTTCTTCTGCTAACTTGGGACCAGGTGTGATTATCCTTTGCATGCAAACCAAGCTGAAGAATCTGGAGAGCTCACTACGTCAACTCAACACATTTCAGAATTACAGAAAAGCCACAGGAAAAACTTAGATCTACAGTGTAGATAATACCAAGGAGTCGTCAACTTGGTATTGGCTGCATAAGAGGGAGAAGCCTACCAGCTCTAGTTAAAGAACACTAACAACTTCAACAACCCTTCTATTCAGCACACTAACGAAATTTTGATCTTAATGGTTCCTCTTTTTATTTTCATTTATTTATTTATATTTTGCTGTATTCCACGTTTCAAAGCCTTAAAATAGTTCAGCCTTGGTATTTGATTTGAAGTTTCTTAATTGTACTATACATACGTGCGTACAAGTTAACCAACCGCTTCGATACAGTCTACCGACGATGCTAGTTGCATATTTAGACACACATGCTCACGCAATTGTCGACATTAATGTGTGTGCGGTAACTGTTTCACTGTACAACAAGTGAAGTAGAAAACAAAAGGAAGCTTATGAGTTTTCGTATTCTTTCGTCTGCATATTTTTACGCCTGCTGGTATGGTTGTCAGAAGTTTCAAAGGCATATTTTGACGTGTCGTGTAGCCTATGGGATATCGCACCTTCCCCTGAAAGCGCAAACCACACTTTCGATCGAGAGTTCTTACTTTTGCAATCTCCCAATATTTTTTTTTTCTTTTTCAAAAGTGTGTTTGTTTGTTTATTCGGGGTTGGCTCCGGCCCTGTTGAAGCGACGGCCATGAAATTTTGCACAGAGCTTCTTCGGGGGTCCAGGAATGCCAAGATCAACTTTTTTTTAAAAAAACTTTTCATACTCGACGTCACGCTGTATAAAAAGTATATCTGCCCTGTGGCAATATTGATGGCTACATTGACATCGGTGCACTCAGTTTACAAAAGTGATGATGTAATTGTATTATGGGTAAGTAGCATACAAAAATGATGACGTCATATAAGTTTGTGCATTTACATGTTACCAACACACTTCACATATGTCGTCCTTTTTGTATGGTTTACACATTTCATCGTTTGATAATTTCGTATGTTACGCTTTTCCATTTCGTCTGTTCGGAATCCGCTTTACACATTTCAATGATTTCGCTATCGAATTTTGTTAATAATTCCCGCTATAATTTTGCACCGCCCATTGGCAATATTGATGGCTTCATTAAAATATGTGCACTCAGTCTACTAAAGTGATGACGTAATGTTATTACGGGTAAGCAGCATACAAAAATGACGACACACCAGGTGAGATTAAAAGTTAAGTTTCTTTTTTGACTCGGGCAATGCCGGGTAAAATAAAAAAGTAAAGGAACCCGTTACACGCCCATTGAGGCATATTGGGAATATGATGTTAGGCCCATATTATCTTGACCGTCGGCACACTAGGGGTGACCGGCATCACGCCGGCCGCCTTAACCTTCCCAGAGTTGCTTTGGTACCCATTTGGGGCTGGGTCGACCCAGGAGCCGTTTGTGGCCTAAAAAATTCCCACCTCATCTGGGGATCGAACCATAGACCACTGCGCTAGGAAGCCAGTGCACTAACCACTATGCTACCGCGGCTCCCTAATGCCGGGAAGTCTGCTTTATATTTCATTCATTGCGTTACTAACATCCAGGTTGAAGTAAAGAATTAAAATATGTGCAGACGTTGCTCCATGCTCTAAAAGGAGTGAAAAAAAAGATAATAAAATACTCTTGTGCAGTGCTGAGGAATACTACAATAATTAACAATAAACATCACAGATTCACATACTTAGTTGATTAATGAATGATTAGGGAGTGTCATGAAAAAGTACGAAATACGAAAAACACTAGGAACTTACATAACGCTGTCACCATTCTCCACGGCCATTTTCTGTCTCAGACCTTATCAGAAATACGGCGCTACACACTGAGGCTGTAATAAATAACATAGATACATTGTATTATCAGTGATATCGACATAAATAACGGTAGCAAGGATCAGAACTGTACCATAATTTACCTGTGACCCCATTAATGCGCCTTTCACCTGGTAATGTAAACAGTAATAAACAGCTACCTACACATTGACAGTCCCGTGTAGTTCCTGGATGTTCTCTGAGAAGACAAAGAAAGAACTGGTTTACTATGACTTCAGGCATGTCGCAAGAGGCAACTAAAATGAGGTTGTGCATGAGGCTTAACGCTGGTCTGTCGCAGCGAAGGTCCCCGGTTCGAAACACGGTGACGTCACGCTCTAGTCTTCTTCTACTTGGATCCTTAGCCCCTGAATGACAAAGCAGTAAGTGGCCATCACGCCTAGTGGCGTCTTGTAGGGCAGCAACCAACTGTCCCAATTTCGGTGGCCATCCTTAGTACCCCTGCCCCAATTCTTGTTCGTGCTTTGCATTTCAGCCTCCACTGTTCTCCGCCAGGTTGTCTTTGGTCTGCCCCTCTTTCGCAGTCCTTCAGGGGTCCTTAGCATGGCAGTTCTGGTGATGGTGTCAGGGTCTCTTCTGAGAACATGGCCAACCCAGTTTCAGCGTTTCCCTGCAATGATGGTGTGCATGCCTTTTTGATTGCACCGTGTAAGCAGTTCCTGGTTGGAGATGGTATTTGACTAAAAATTTCGAAGAATTTGCCTTAGGCATGTTGTGGAAGCAGGATAATTTGGAAATTTTTCTTCCATGCCATACAAATGTACATAAACTACGCAACTCTTGTATAATCTTAATTTGGTGCTCTAGTCTACCCAGCTGTAAATGGATACTTAACTCTGCTCGTACATTAGAGAAGGTAAAGGCAGCGTGGAAGAGCTGGTCACCTACACCTCTCGAATATAGGCCTGGAATAGTGAAAGCTCTAACATTTCACTCTCCTTTTGCAGTATCTGCTACGAGACTACCTTTACCTTTGTATGAGACTTGCAACCTCATAATGTAAAACACATTGGTACAAACACCACTGCTGTAAATGCAGACTTCTTGCAAGGGGACCAGCTACAGTGGTCAGTGCATGCTTCATAAAGAGTGAAACGCACTGACAACTTCGCATACACTTGAACTTCGAGTCCAGAAAGAAACATTTAAAAATCTCGAAAGTAGAAACTAGAACATACGAAATAATATATTAACTCACCCAGTATTACAATGTTAACGAAGTTTATAACTTTTGTTGCTGTTTTTTTTCTTTTCGTTACGGAAGATATTGCCAATAAATGTTTCACTGAAAAAGCACACCTGTAAAATGTCTCCGCTTTGAAGTTGAATGAGGCCCAGTGTCCTTTGTCGTTGTGACTATCCAAACTCAGGTGGGAAATGAAATAGAGCATAAACGTTGACTTCAGCACACATCGTTATAAATACACACAGCATTTTCTGACGCAAGGGACCATAATTGACCTACACGGTGTTGTATAGCCTACAAAGGTTGTAGAGTCCTAGTTGAGGACTACGCAGTTTTGTGCGGTGTCGAAGATGTTGTCAGAGACTGTTACAAGCTCCCCGACTCCGACCTCTCGTAATTTTAAAGTTCCCGAATGCGCCCGAGTGGTGGGGATAGATGGAGGGGGAGTAGGGTACTTGTCCAGTAATCTGTGTTTGTTTTCTTTAAACTCTTTCTCGTCGTAGTTGGAGTCGTACATATTAAATAACTGGGGTCGGAGCCGTGGTCGTATATGAACAAATTCTGTTTCCGACTCTACAACCCTGCTATCATCATCATCAATATCATCATCATCATTATCATCATCCTCATCATAATTATCATCATCATCATTTCCTTTTCATTCCTTACGGAGCATGGATCCACCACTACAGCTGGTGCCCTTGCAGGAAGCCTGCGCCAAACATTCACATGCACTATATAGTAGTGGTCGTGCCTTTGGCAATTAGTTTAAGATAATGAGGTTGACAGCCCTATGCACAATCTAATATTATATTGCCTTGTACGACATGCATGAGGTTTATTCTTTCTGTGTCGTGTCAGAGAGCCTCGGGACCAACGATAGGGCAACCCTGGTGTATAATCAAGATTAAGGTGAGCTAACTGGCATCAGCCAGCGCTGGAAGACAATCACTGTGGTAATGAACATTGTATAAGGAGCGTCCGATGGGCTAAGCGGTCATAACGCTTTCCTCTCGCAGCAAACTTATCAAGTTCCGAGTTTGAAACCTGATAGCGTCATGCTGCAGTTTACCTAGCTGTAAATTGGTACCTGGCTCTGCTTTTGAGTAGGGAAGGTAAAGACAGCGAGGAACTGAACTTTGCGCCCCACCCCCAACTTATTAAGAAACGTTGGACCTAGTACCGTGAAGTCTGTAACACTTCATTTTCCCACAGCAATTAACCTTAATGATTTGGAACTATAATATCATTTACGTTTAATGTATATGATGCAACATTATGAATATCTTAAAAGGATCTTATTTGTCAATACTAATGCCTCACGATCTCACAAGTAGTTACATATATCCACACATTTAAATTAGTTATAAATGTCATTAACATTTTTATAACACTGTATGACTTCAGGTATAATTTGTATAGGATTCCGCTACACGCCCATTTAGGCATATTGGGAATATGGTGTTACGCCCATAGTTTCTCGACCATCGGCACACTAGGGGTGATGTGGTCAGCATCACGCCGGCCGCCTTAATCTTCCCAGAGTTGCTGTGGTACCCAATTTGTCGACCCCGAATCCCAGGACCCCAGACGTCGGAGTCGGGTTGACCCCGGAGCCGTTTGCGGTCTAAAAAATCCCACCTCACAAATACCGCGGCTCCTATAATTTGCATAGGGATTTATATTAATATTTGGAGAGTGTGAGAAACTGTTTCAAAAGATGCGTCCTTAATGTCGAGGAAGACATATTGTGTAGCTCCGACACATGGAGAATAGCTGTAAACAACAAGCAAGAAGTTTCAAAAGGATCTAAAAAAAAAATAATTTTTTGCCTCGTTTTGGCCAGGCGCGTCCCGTTCAATCTAGTCGGTTATATTAGGTCGCATGTCCAAATATAAAAGACCTTTAGGCCTGGATATGGAGTACGGTTTTTCAAAAGGATCGAAATGGTCAGACAAGATCACGAATGTGGATCTGATGACAAGAACCAGACAAGTGCTGAGAAGAAAACGCGGCGTATGATAGGACACATATGGGGGAAACTTTTGATAGTGTTACAAGGCAATTCTTATTCTGGAATCTGCAGCTTAAGAGAAATACAGGGTGTCCATAAAAGATTGCACCCTTTTAAAAAAATTTATTCTCGGCCCCATGACGTGGTACGAGGATGCTTTCTATCACAAAAGTAAGATAATCTCTGCAAGTTTTTAAGCATACCTTACAAAGACTAAAAAAAGTGCGCATGCGCGCAGAGGGTATTTCAAGTAAAACTTTCGCAGTTGAGTTGCAACCGGTTATTGTTACGTGTCTCTCAACACACTGGTCAAGTAGGTGGAAAAAAAAGAAATAGGTACATTCTTTTTTTAGTCTTTGTAAGGTATGCTTAAAAACTTGCAGAGATTATCTTACTTTTGTGGACAATCTTTTATGGACACCCTGTAGATGGAGAACAAAACACTCACACATGTACATGAAGGGAACTGGAGGCGGTTTCCAGCAGTTCCGACAGCTGAAGAATTTGTGGTTGGTAGGCATTTCAAAGCCGAGGACAATCTGCAGAAATGGTTAGTTAGAGACTACATAAACAGTCTTCAGTGTTTTGACTGCAATGTAAATAATAGGTAAATAAATTAATGTAGCAATGGCGTAATGAAACTGGCGAATGAGCGGAGAAGTAAGCCATTAATAACCTAAACAATCATGCATGTAATAAATTTTTTGTGGGCGTGTTATGAGAAGATGAAAGCTAGAATATATTTTGACCAACCGAAAGTTTTGAAGGTTTGGTTTTAAGGACTATCATCATTGCACACGGACAACTCTATCAGTGCTCCGATCTCCTCCCTTAGATCACACAAGGAGGATCTCAGCACAGTGCACGAACTCCGTAGCACCGGCGAGAATCCCAATGTATGTATATAGGAATCACACATTGTGACGTATAATGGAAATAAAGCCTGCTGTATCCGACAGTCTTCCGTGACCACGCCGTAGTTCTATGATTCGTTCGCAAAGTCAAACATTTGACATACTTTTATCCACGAATCTTTTTCTTGAGATGTAAACAACAGACATATTACCAACTTCCGCAAAAAACTATGCAAGATGGGTCAGATAATTAGCATTCATACATGTCATATTTAACATCAGAAACAACATCATAATTTTATTACGATTTTCTAGCTAGGTTCGTAGATCGATCCAATTTCCAGCTATGCGAGATGGATACCGACAGCCTATATTTAGCGCTGACGCCACCCGACCTTACCGAAGCCGTTCGACCCTCTATGGTAACGGAATTTTATAAAAGTATACGATCAAGGGTTTCCTCGCGAAGTGTGCGCCGCACATCGATCCGGTTTCATAACTAGCGGTAACACAGTTAGTCGTTGTAATAAGAACAAAAACAAAACAAATACGTCAGCTCTTGTGGGATTTCCCGATCTGAACGATTGTGAATTTGTTTGATATTTGAAAGAAAAAAAACATTTGAAGAAATATTTGGCAACTTGAAACAAAAACGTTTGAAGAAATATTTGACAACTTGAAAAAATATCTGAAGAAATATTTGACAACTGGAAGATACGTTTGAATAAATATTTAAAAAAATATTTGACAACCTCAAGAAACATGTTAAGAAATATTTGACAGTTGGAAGAAACGTTTGAAGAAATATGTGAGAACTAGATAAAAAAAACCATTTGAAGAAATATTTGAGAACTTGAAAAAAACGTTTGAAGAAATATTTGACAACTTGAAACAAAAACGTTTGAAGAAATATTTGACAACTTGACAAAATATCTGAAGATATATTTAACAACTGGAAGATATGTTTGAATAAATATTGTAAAAAATATTTGACAACCTCAAGAAACATGTTCAGAAATATTTAACAGTTGGAAGAAACGTTTGAAGAAATATTTGACAACTAGAAAAAAAAGATTTGAAGAAATATTTGACAACTTGAAAAAACGTTTGAAGAAATATTTGTCAACTGGACAGAAAAACATTTGAAGAAGTATTTTACAACTGGAAAAAAAAATTTGCAAAAATATTTGACAACTAGAAAAAAAAACATTTGAAGAAATATTTGACAACTAGAAAAAACGTTTGAAGAAATATGTATCAACGAGAGAAAAACTTCTGAAGAAATATTTGACAACTGCAAGATACGTTTGAATAAATATTTGACAACCTCAAGAAACATTTGAAGAAATATTTGACAACTAGAAAAAAACATTTGAAGAAATATTTGACTTACTTATTTACTTACTTAGTCGTTCCCCTTCTACCGTGAGGTGTAGAGGTTTGGAAGAGAGAGCGCCAGACTATCCTATCGGCTGTCTTCCTCCTGGCCTGGTTCCATTCTAGTCCTCGATCCTTCAAAGATTGTCTAATGTTGTCCTCCCAGCGGACTCTGGGTCCTCCTCGGGGTCTGGATCCTTGGCTCTTTGTTTCCCATGCTTGTCGTGGTATCCGATCTTCTCCCATTCTGCAGACATGGCCAAACCATCTTAATTGGGACTGTTCTACTTGGGTCTGCAGGGGGTAGGATTTAAGGCCTTGACGTATCGTCTGGTTGCGTACCATGTCTCTTCTTGTTACTTCAACCACCTTCCTCAGATACCTCATTTCTGAGGTTTGGATCTGGCTTTTATGGGTTGTAGTCATTGCCCATGAGTCGCATCCGTATGTCAAGACTGGGACATAGGTGGAGCGGTATACAGCCATCTTCGTTTTCTTACCAACCTCTCTCTTGCTGAGGAATCCTCGATTTATGGCCTGAAAAAGTCTCCCAGCTGCTGCTTTTCGAGTGGCCAACTCTTCTTTGATGCCTCCCTTTCGGTCTATAATTGCTCCGAGGTATTTAAAGTGGTCGACCTGCTCCAGGACCTGTTCTCCCAGCTTAATCTGATGTTTTCTTTCTTCTCGTGATATCACCATGGATTTTGTTTTAGAGCTGCTTATGACCATCCCTCTCTTCTCCAGCTCTTCCTTCCAGACTTGCAGGTTGGATTGGAGATGTGCCTCTGATTTAGCAATCAGGGCAACATCATCAGCAAATGCCAGCTCCGAAATATAGACCTGTCTCATCTTCCAGTACCCCACTGAATACTTTCTTGTTCTCTCCTTACATGCCTTGATGACCTCGTCCATAAGGAGTATGAAGAGGTAAGGGGATAGGATATCACCTTGTCTTACACCAGTGGTGGTCCTGAACTCTTCCGACTTATGGTTTGCTGTCCTCACATAATTTCTGCAAGACTTGTAGAAGCTCTGTATAGCATGAATCAGAGGTGCTGGAATTTTCTTCCTTGCCAAACAGTCCCAAAAGTTTGCTCCAGGGGACCGTGTCAAACGCCTTTTCCAGATCTATGAAACAAAGATGCATCTCACTCTTATACTCAAGGGCCTTTTCACTCAGCTGTCTGAGTGTGAAGATTAGTTCTTGAGTACTTTGGTTTGCTCGGAATCCGCACTGGACCTCATCCAATTGTGGCTCAGCTAGGCGTCAGAGTCTCTGCTCTAGGATTCTAGAGTAGATTTTACCAGGGACACTGAGAAGGGATATGCCTCTATGGTTTCCACACTGTCGATTGTCACCCTTTTTGAAAATTGGTGTTATGATGGCAATCTCCCAATCCTTTGGTATGGTCTTGTTGTACCACGCTGCCTGTAAAACCCTTAAGAGTAATAGGTCGCCTGATGCTCCCATGAACTTAACCATTTCTGGTGTTATACCATCATGCCCTGCTGCTTTGCCCATCTTGATTTTCTCCAGTGCTGCCTTCAGTTCTTCCATCTTTATGTCATCTTCACCATCATTGGTTTTCTCTTCTGTGCTAGTGTTTATCATTTCTGATGCTTCACCATGCTCACCATCCAGGAGTTCTGAGAAATATTCTTTCCATCTTCCCATTACTTCCTTCGGGGCAGTAAGCAATTTGCCTTGCTTGTCCTTTATAAATTTGAGAGGGCATTGTTTTTCCTTCCTCATGTTCTTTAGGGTCTTATAGAACAATTTCTGGTTTTCTTGTGCATCTTTTTCTAGCTTTTCTCCAAATTCTTCCCAGGACTTCTGTTTTGCTGCTAGCACTTTGTTCTTTGCTTCTGTTCTGAGTGTCGCATATTCTCTATATTTTTCCATTTGTCCTGTTGTCTATATTTTTCCATTTGTCCTGTTGTGTTTTTAGCTTCTAAGTATTGTTTCCATGCCATTTTCTTCTCTCTTATTTTCTCTTTGACTTCCTCTGTCCACCAAGGTGTCCTCTTTCTCTTGTTCCCAAGTCGGACTTCACCGCATGCTTCTGCAGCCGCTGTCTTTATGATATCCTTGAATTTAATCCAGAGGGTTTCCAAGTCATCAGGTCGTTCTTCTGTGTTGCTCACCGCTGCAGCAATAAGCCCCTGATATCTGGTCTTAATTTCTGGCTCTCTCAGCTTGTAGGTTTTAATGCTCATTTCTCCTGCTCGTTTACTTGGTTTCTTGCGTGATGTTGGACAGTTCCTAGGCTGAGCAACTCTTTCAGTTGTTCTTTTGATTGTTAGCAGGTAGTGATCACTTCCAATCTCTGGCCCCCTCCAGACTCTAGCATCTCGGACATATTTGAATGAGCTTCTCCGAACAATGGCATAGTCGATCACTGACTTCTCATTCTTTGTTGGTTCACATCTAGTGTATGCATGTATGCGCTTATGGGGGAACTTTGTGTTTGTAATGATCAGATTCTGCTCACTGCAGAATCTAAGGAGTCGCTTTCCATTGTCATTGAGAGTATCTTCTCCATATCTTCCGATAACTCCACCCCATCTAGCATGGTCATTTCCAACTCTGGCATTAAAATCTCCGAGCATGATCACTTCATCTAGGCAGTCATCCACTGTCCTTTGAAGCAGCTCGAAGAATTCCTCCTTGACCTCTGCTCTCTCATCCTCATTTGGCCCATACACTATGACCAGGTTGACTATGGTTTCTCCTTCTTTTAGTTTAACAACCATAATGCGCTCCGAGACAAAGTTCTATCCCTTGATACTATCTTTTTGATTTTGGGCCACAATGCAACCCACGCCCCCTTTAGCTCTTTCAGACATGGGTACACCACTGTAGAGCAGCGTGTTGCCATCGAGATCCATGACTCCTTGTCCTTTTTTCTTTGTTTCCGTTATAGCCAGGATTTCTAGTTTTGCTTTCCTCATCTCTTCCACCAGCTCCTCTTCCTTCCCATTTATACTTCTTGTGTTCCAAGTTCCATAAGTCGTAGTCCGTAGTCCGTTCCAGTTCGTCGCCTTTAGAATCAGTCCAGTTTTCTCTCTTGTGTTGCTAGTAATCGTGATTTAAAGCAAACAGGTGATTGGCCTGTTGTGCCTTTGCATGGTGGAGGGGCTGCCTCCTTACGGCCTCCATGCAGGCCGCCCTCCTCCTTTTTCATCCGGGCTTGGGACCGGCATTGGCGGAGTTAAAATATTTGACAACTAGAAAAAAAAAACATTTGAAGAAATATTTGACAACTTGAAAAAACGTTTGAAGAAATATTTGTCAACTGGATAAAAAACATTTGAAGAAATATTTTACAACTGGAAAAAAAAATTTGCAAAAATATTTGACAACTAGAAAAAAAAAACATTTGAAGAAATATGTGACAACTAGAAAAAACGTTTGAAGAGATATGTATCAACGAGAGAAAAACTTCTGAAGAAATATTTGCCAACTGCAAGATACGTTTCAATAAATATTTGACAACCTCAAGAAACATTTGAAGAAATATTTGACAACTAGAAAAAAACATTTGAAGAAATATTTGACAACTAGAAAGAAAAAACATTTGAAGAAATATTTGCCAACTGGTCAAAAAACATTTGAAGACATATTTTACAACTGGAAAAAACATTTGCATAAATATTTGCCAACTTAAAAAAAACGTTTAACGAAATATTTGTCAACTGGACAAAAAACATTTGAAGAAATATTTTACAACTGAAAAAAAAAACATTTGCATAAATATTTGACAACTAGAAAAAACATTTGAAGAAATATTTGACAACTTGAAAAAACGTTTGAAGAAATATTTGACAACTTGAAAAAATATCTGAAGAAATATTTGACAACTAGAAAAAAAAAATTTGAAGAAATATTTTACAACTAGAAAAAAAAAACATTTGAAGAATTGTTTGACAACTAGAAAAAAACATTTGAAGAAATATTTGACAACTGCAAGAACTATTTGAAGAAATATTTGACAACTGGAAAAAACATTTGAAAAAATATTTGACAACTCGAAAAAACATTTGAAGAAATATTTGACAACTGGAAAAAACATTTGAAGAAATATTTGTCAACTGGACAAAAAACATTTGAAGAAATATTTGACAACTGGAAGAAACATTTGAAGAAATATTTGACAACTTGAAAAAACATTTTAAGATATATTTTACAACTGGAAAAATACAATTGAAGAAATATTTGACAACTGGACAAAAAACATTTGAAGAAATATTTGACAACTGGAAAAAAATCATTTGTATAAATATTTGAAGAAATATTTGCCAGCTGCAAGAAATATTTGACAACTGGAAAAAACATTTGAAGAAATATTTGACAACTGGAAAAATCATTCGAAGAAATATTTGTGTGGTGATATGAGAGGTTATTGGTGTTACTCAACTAAGTGTAGACAGAGTGAGGTCAAGCTGTGCAAGTCCTTGAGTCTAATTGTTGATGATGTTGTGTTCTCAGGGTACCTATCCGCTACCTCTCTGAGATCTCACTCTGGGAAATATTTTCTGGGTATGTTATATAGCTACGTGTCTAGGGTAATGCAGATACTAATTTTGTTTGTTCCAACTGTTCCAATATGGCTGCAACGCCACTGACCGCTTAAGCATTGTTTTTCTTCCATAGAATCAGATGGGGTATACAATTTTCTTCTTGTGACCTATCAAATATTTTGTACAAACATCCGATGTAGGTTGTATTGTGTTATTTGAACACTAATGCTCTGCAGAAAACTGCTAGTAGCTATTGGACTTACAGTCGTAATATTTTATGGCAATATTCAAACATTTTTACACATGTTATTTCACTTTCCCAATAAATCTGCTTTAGGCACATTCCTACTTGGTTGTCGTAATCTCTTCCAATAGGCAATGTCGAACAACACAATTTTATGGCGCACTATCTGTGTGGCCTGTACATGCTAATAAATATCAATAAACTTATTTATCTTACCGCAAGTAAAGAATAAAAAACACAATCACAAGATTGACCGGCGGTTAATGGTTCAGTTCAGACCGCTGTCGTCCAGACGGCAAAGGCATTCAACATCAATGCTCTTCATCTGATCTCAATCTGGCTGTGGTTTTAGTTTTTCTCAAATGGCGGACTATGCCGGCAGATAGTTAATTTTATTGCCCTCTCCTAAACAGCAATTAACCAATCAGAAACGCGTTAAGAAAATTTAACTTTTCCGAAGGCTATCAAATTGAGCAGTTCAGAAGTGTGTTTGTTCGTCTGTCCCTAGTTTATTTATACAATATCTTTGTTATTAATGGGTCGATTTTTAATATTGAAAGTGATTATTAAACACACAACTGTCCTCTATCTTCCTATATAGGTTTCTTTCAATTATATTATCCCCGTTTTTATATGTGTAATTTTTACGTAATTATTTCCTCCTTTCAATGAACCAAAATATTTGTAAAATAAATGTTTCTAAGGCCAGATAATTTATTATAAGGGAAATTCTTATGGTGTTATATTTAACAATATTAACGCTACATTTCAAGGCATCCCTTTTATTTAAACTCTCTTTATTTATAAAGAAATACATTATCTAAGTTTTTCCAAACACACCGATTTTGGCTTGCTTCCATTTTAAACCACCTCCCCTCTCCCCTATTAAGACGAGGTACCAAGTTGGTTAGTGGCGAAAATTTTTCGGCGTTCGTTCATAAATATTTGGGAAGGGTAGAGCGTGTGTGTGTTTGGGGGTGGGACTTTTACGCTTGGTGTTAGAAAATTCCAACCTTTTTTTAAATGTGGCGGTTAGATTTTAGGATGGCAGTGAGACAATTTCAAATACTGTAGCTATTAATAAATTTTAGGAGTACGTTAGTTAATTTTCAAGCGGTAAATTTGCCTTTGGCCTTCAGACCAAGGTCAAACATGGGAATTATTTATATATTTTTAACGTGGTAGTAGAAAATTCATATTATTTTGTCCAATTTTTAGCGGTAGGTTTGACCTTGCCCTTGGCAATTTTCAAATATAGTAGGAGTGGTTTATAGGTTGTAAATTTACGTTAACTAGATTTTTGAATCGGGGAAATTTGAGCGCGTTGTGACACAGAGTCACTTCATCACAATTTGTCACCTGCACAAAAAACATTTGACGAAATATTTGACAACTGGACAAAAAACATGTGAAGAAATATTTGACAACTTGAAAAAACATTTAAAGAAATATTTGTCAACTGGAGAAAAAAACATTTGAAGAAATATTTGACAACTGGAAAAAACATTTGAAGAAATATTTGACAACTAGAAAAAATCATTTGACACATGCAAGAAATATTCAAAGAAATATTTGGCACGTGCAAAAACAACAAAATTAAACACAGGTTAATAGCTATTTACCTACAGGTTGGAACTTGTGAGCAGGACTGGTAGAAAATTTTGGGACCATCTTTGCTGATTGGAAGAAAAGGTTTTACTAAAGTTTTAAAATTGAAGAACAAAAAAGTAGACAACCGTTTGATAACTGGAACAAAGAAGCTATTTGTAAACATTGAAGAGAGAGGATCGGATAATTTCATTCCATATTTGGGAGACATGCCCTCTGCAGTAACGCGCAGAAATTTCCAGGCTGGACCATAGAATTGCTTCGAGCTTGATATAACTGGACCATTTATAAATTAATATTTTTGTAATAGGGCAATAGGTACAAATATATATATCTATACTGTCTGTTAAATCGTTTGGAGCCCGTAAATTAGGGGGAAAGCTGTAATATTTTAAAATAGCAAAGAACGTTTTCCCTTGTAACATTAAGCACGCTTCGTGGGTTCAAAGAGAGCTAACTATGAAAATAACAATTTATTATTTTAACGTCCCTTAATCTTAACTTGGAAATAATTGTATAACCAATGTTGCAAGGGGCATTAATTAGGCATACTTGTAATTTTAATAACCGTACGTCCTAAAGAAACGTTCTTTAAACTACAAAAAGATATGTGTTACAGCAGTATTAAACGTATTTGGCTGTTTATAAATTTACAATAATTATTAAGTTTTTCCCCACTTTAACGTTTAGCAATTGAAATATTTTTAATTTGTTAAATATTACTTCACTGTGAAATCTTACGATATTAAGGAGAAGGCATGGAACTGCAGCAGAAAATCTGTTATCGTTTCTCGGCCTTTTGGCTAAGATCAAAGTGTAAAACAGTCGTTGTAATAACTGTGGCGAGGTGAAATTATGTGATAAGAGAACCCCCGGGACTAGAATACGAAGGTGGGGGGATGGTATCTTTATGTAGTAAAACTTATCACTGTTTCGGCGAGTACGATAAGACTAGCACAAAAGGACTCAATAAACATCACAACACCTTAGACGAAAACACGTTTTTGGAGGTTGTCGCTAAACAACAAGCGCAGGGCGGGAAAAATGTCGGTTTTAGAACACACAATTCAGCCGTCTACTTATACGAACAACACATAAATTCCCTGTCATTTTTTTTACATAAAAAGACATGTCCACAACGATAACGTAACCACTTCACCTGTTTCCATCTAAAAATAGCTCTCTTCCATTATGTGTCCTGTTCGTATAATGTTTTTCTTAGATAAAGTATACAATCAATGGTTTCCTCGCGACGTTTTGCGCCGACCATCGATCCGGTTTCATAACTAGCGGTAAAAGAACGTGAGTGTTTGAACTTTATTAAAAATGAATGAAAATATCCTCGACATTGTTCCAGTTGCAGACTGTACAGCGACACTAAGGACTGTCTAGTTGACGGCATAATCTAGTCTGCATATGACATATATCTCTACGGAGCATCGTTGTGTTCAGTAAAACTGCCTATTTGGAATTGTCCAGCCTGGCCTTTGACAGTATTTTTTATGTTGGAGAATACGGCTGTGTGAGGGGTCACTTACATACCACTAGATGGACATTGGCCGGAGTAGACTTATTACTCATAATATAGTATAAATAATAAAGATAACTACCCCGTGGACCAGAACACGTATCAATATGTAAATACATTCACCCAACAACGGAAATTCCCTGTCCTATTTTTACATAAAAAGACAGGTACACGACGATAATTACACCACTTCACCTCTCACCCCCCCCCCTCCCCTGTATTCTCATCAATACCTAGACACAAAACACCAGACGAAACCAAAATCACCCACACCACACCACGCTCATTAGCCATATTCCTCTATAAAATGTATCACTTTTTTATACTTTCCTCTTTATCTCAAGAGCGCAGGATTTTATCGAGTTTTTGACGTCATTTTTTCCTCACGCCAACACACACCCATGAGTCATCATCAATACCCCTTGTGCACTCTCCATTAAAAAACCCCACCGACCACCTAACGACAACTTACATGGTTTTTTATTTCTCTCACCCCTATATTCTCATCAATACCTACACACAAAACACCAGACAAAAACAAAATCAACACCACACCACACCTCGGCTGCCCGCTCCACGCCAATGGGGGATCCTTCAATAACGCTCGCATTCATTAAAAAAAAAACTCACTTTTTTTCTTAAAAAAATATGTAAGCTCTGTTTGCTTTAGCTGTCGTATATATATATATGTATGTATGTATGTATGTATGTATGTATGTATGTATGTATGTATGTATGTATGTATGTATGTATGTATGTATGTATGTATATATATGTATATATATGTATATATGTATGTATGTATGTATATATATGTATGTATGTATATATATATATATGTATGTATGTATGTATATATGTATGTATATATATATATATATATATACATATATATATATATATATATATATATATATATAGCATATTATATATATTTAGATATATATAGGTCAAATATATATATATAATATATATATTTATATATTTATATATATTATATAGTTATATATATATAGATATACCAGGTTCGAAACCTGCTAGGCGGTTTATATATATATATATTATGTATATTATTTATATATATATATATAGCGCCGTATGTATGTCATGAATGCAATGGCAATGTATGTATGTATGTATGTTAAAATTGATAATACATCGGACCAGTTAAAAGCATTGCCACGCCTTATATTAGGATTTAGGTCAAACTTTTTTTAACAAAATTAAGCTGTGCCCCACTACCAACATCAGCAAAGATCTCATTAATTAACCCGATGTGTTTCGGTCCTCTCATGTTTTATTTTTTCTAACATACACTTTACAGAAAAACAACTTAAAGAAATTGAAGATGAAATTGTACAACACGTTAGAACATGGTTAGTGCTAAATGAATCATCCACAAGGAGCTATTTCTTCTGTCCCAGGTCGAAGGGTGGCCTTGGCATACCAAACCCCTTCATATTATACCACTCTCGACATATTTCATTCCTTATCAGTATGCTCAATTGTGATGATAATCTTGTAAAAACTGCAGCAATAAACTCGTTAGATAGACATATGAAAAAACGTAAAATAGACCAAGTAGGTGAAGATAGGAATAACTTTGCAAGCTACGAGTTAATCGAAACAAACCATCTAGCTAAAAGATCGAAGGTGAATTGGCCAAGATCATTTTGGGTAGAACTGAATGAAGAATGCGCGCGTGAAGGAGTGAGTGTGAAAGTGGATGACAGTGGCCATTACAGTGTACAATTAGACGTAGATGAAGATGTAAGTCTAACATACTAGTCAGCAAATGCTTTTTATTCTGGATTTAAATCACATAAACTTAACCTAATTCTAAGTGAACTAAAAAGTAAATCGTCACAAGGGAGAATAGTGCGCGAAATGAAATGTGTAAACCACTCATTGTCATCTAGTTTTCTATCTAATTTTAAATTAAGTGATAAAATACTTTCATTTGCTGTGAGATCGAGGTTACAGTTGCTGGAATGCGAAAGTCTTTACATCTATACTACCCACAGACATACACGAAAATGTGCAAAATATGTAACCACCCATACGAAACAGTGTCACATTTATTGAATGGATGTACCAAATTTCAAACATTATACCAACAAAGGCACAATAGAGCTGTAGACATTATTTATGAGAAGCTGAAATCTGCATACAATAATAAAGGTGACATAACAATAAACAAAGAGATAATAGTTAAACCATCACTTTTCGGCAGCAGCAACGCCTCATTTAAGACTCATGCCGTAAAACCTGATTTAACAATAATCAATCGACAGAACAAAACAGCTTTTATAGTGGAGGCAGCAATACCATATGATGCCCATTTAGATAAATGTTACCAACATAAATTTGATAAGTACTATCCATTGACTGCAGAAATTAACGAACTAGGCTACCGTACGCATGTAATCGTACTGATAATTGGTAGTTTGGGTCATGTGCATGCAAAGTGTGTGAGTGGATTAATGTCGCTAGGGTTGCGGAAATTTGAAGCAAAGGTTTTATGTAAATATGTCAGTATTAGTGCAATTATAGGTTCTTACAGAATATGGAAACTTCGATGTAAAAAACACCCATTTTGAATTGCTGGGATGTTTTCCACACAGTCTAAACTCAATTGTGCTCCTCTGTATACTATACCATACGACTATTGTATTTGATGCTATATTTAATATCTCACTCCACTAGAGGTCAAAGTTTTTTTTTATGGCAAACAAAATTCTGATAAAACCTCCATGTAAAAACAACCATATTGCTCTACTTGAATGGTATTCCTCACACATTTTGTAAATTTCAATAATTCTCATTTTTGGCAGGGTATACCATATCATTATATGCCAATGTCTTTTAGAAAGCTTAAAATTTTTTTATGTATGTGTAAAACGAAGGTTCGATGTAAAAACACCCACATATAACTACTTGAGACGTCTTCAACACTTTATGTAAATTCTAATGATTCTCCTATTTGCCATGTTGTATCTATTATATCATGTCTGTACATATTAATGTATTTTATGGAGAATAAAGATTCTGATATGAATGTATATATTTATGTGTATGTATGCGTGATATATATATATATATATATATATATATATATATATATATATATATATATATAGATATATATATATATATATATATATATATATATATATATATATATATATATATATATATATATATATATATATATATATATATATATATATATACTGAAGCACATTAAAAACGCACCACCTGTATAATCCAGGAACAGAGTGTGTAATGTAAATATAAGTGTTTACAAGTTTACATATTTGGAATCTTTATTCATTTTCCTATGAATCCATGCTGGTCATTAATTTGTACATTTGATTGTTATGAAATTAATTGCATTCTGTGCAGGCAAGGGAGAAAAGCAAAAATACAAAAAAATGCACGTGCGTTATCCTGCTGGAGAAGCTGCAAGTCTGGATAAATTGTGAACTCAGGAGCAACCAGTGCATCCAGAACCTCATCTCGATATGTCACAGCATTAACATTTCCACGAAAGACGTGAAGCGGCAAGCGATGGTGAAAACTGAATCATCCCCAAATGTGAATACTGCCACCTCCAAATCGGTTGACACAGCAATCTGCAAAGCGCTCTCCACACCGTCGCCAAATACGCATACGTCCATCAGCAAAGGATATGTTGAATCTGCTCTCGTCTGTGAATAGGACAGCATTCCACTGCAGTCTAGTCCATCTGACATGTTGCTCTGCCCATTGCAGGCGCTGCTGACGATGTCTGTGAGTCAAGTTTGGCCCAACATAAGGTCGTCTTGCAGTAAGGCCTGTATCTCTGAGTCGTGGTATGACTGTCATTCAAGAGACTTGCCCATGTCTACCCACTATTGCTCTTGCTGTTTGACTTGCCGGGAGAGTACGATTCCTTAGGTAACTCAGCACAATATGACGATCTTGCGCAGGGGTAGTAACTCGTGGTTGGCCACTCCGAAGTCTATCCCGGGCACTGCCATTGGTTCCGTAACGTTCATTGAGACGTACAATAGTGCTGTGGTGGCAATTCATCCTTCTGGCAATGGCCGGCGAGCTCATTCCGGTCTCCAACATACCAATGGCTCGTTGGCGGTCGTTTTCAGATAGTCGTGGCATTTCAAGCACATGTACTGGGTGTTTTGTCTCAACGGCCTTTTTATACCGAGTATACTGCCACAACGTGTACACATTTTCAGGGTCATAGCTGTTGGGAATCGTGTTGCACGTGTAACTTTCATCGTTTTCATGTAGTCTGTACACAAACCCGTGGGTTGAATCATGCACTTTCCATTTTAGCAGCCATTCGCTCTCTACCTCTTGGCAAACACGGGGAAAATCCATTCCCACACTTTTTTTTCCAGCTTCTCGGCATCAGTATATATATAATAGTGGTGCGTTTTTAATGTGCTTCAGTATATATATATATATATATATATATATATATATATATATATATATATATATATATATATATATATATATATATATATATATATATATATATATATCTGTATGTGCGTGCTTATACATTGTCTTACTCCCACGCCAATACACCCATGAGTCATCACCCCCGCCAGTCAGCATCAATACACTCTCCATTAAAACCCCACCGACCAACTAACGACAATAATTAGCCTTTGTTCCCCCATTTTATCGGTTTTTTGACGTCATATTTCCTTATATAAACCATTTTTAAAATTCTTTTTTTATTTTAACAATGTCAACCAGACTAACCTCGCCGGCTGACCACCTCTACACCCCCCTTATTATATAAATAAAAATATATTTAAACAAAATTGTCTCACTTCGTGTTCATTTGTATTCTCTCTTCCATGTTTTTTTTTTCTCTCACCCCTATATTCTCATCAATACCTAACATCAGACTAAACCACAAACACCCACACCACACCACGCTCATTAACCATCTTCCTCTATAAAATGTATCAATTTTTTATATTTTCAGTTGTTATCAACCAATATTCCATAGACAATCACACCCCCCTTATTATATAAATAAAAATATATAAATAAAAAAAAATTTGTCTCACTTCGTGATTTTTTGTATTCTCTTTTACATGTTTTTTTTTTCTCTCACCCCTATATTCTCATCAATACCGACAGACAAAACACCAGACAAAAACAAAATCAACACCACACCACACCCCGGCTGCCAGCTACACTATTTAGATTGATATTTCGTATTCTTTTAAAAGATACCATTAAATATATTTATTACAACTATATTAAAAAGCCTTGGTCTTTGTACAAATGTTATCTACCTGTTGTAAAATATATATTGTATGTATGTTGTATATATTGTATATATATCGTACATATGTTGTATGAATAAAGAAACATAACAACACACTGCTGAGTCATATACAATACATCCTACTTACTAACACACGCTGCCATTATCGATCAGAGTATTTCCTTATATAAATGTCACGCTCCACCTGCAGAATCGATCGGTATATTTTACTATATAAAAGTCACGCTCCACCTGCAGAATCCTAATCGAAACTTGCATGATATACTACTCACATGCCAAGTGTTCCTGTCCTGTGCCATCCGCTCAAGTTCTTTCCATGTTTTCCTCATCATTTTCACCTCTTTTTCCAGTTCTCTTCTCCGTGTGTTTTTTGGTCTACCTCTGCCTCTCTTTCCCTGTGGATTCCAGAACAAGAACTACCTTGTAATGCTATCAACAGGTTTCCTCAATTTGTGTCCTATCCATCGCCAGCGTCTTCTTCTCAACTCTTGTTCCACTGGCACTTGTCTGGTTCTTGTCATCAATTCCACATTTGTGACTTTGTCATATCATTTCAGTCCTTCTATTTTACGCAAGCACCGGTTTATAAAAGTCTGTAGCTTTTTGGTTGTTGTTTTTGTTCTTCTCCATGTATCAGAGCCATTCAATAGAACTGACTTCACATTTGAGTTGAAGATTCTTATTTTCGTGTTGGACTTGATTTCTCTTGTTCTCCATATGTTTCCCGATGCAATGAAAGCTCCTTTTGCTTTTTGTATTCTTATTTTGATATCACTGTCTGTCCCTCCAACTTTGTCTATATTACTTCCAAGATATGTGTACGATTCTACATCTTTTAGTGGCGTTTCTTCAAGTTCAACCTTGTTATCATTTCTTGCATTTATTCTCATAATCTTTGTCTTTTCCCTGTGTATTTTCAGGCCCACTTGTTGTGACCTCTCATCGAGAATTTTCATTTTCTCTTGCATCTCTTAGTTATGGGACAGAAGAGCCAAGTCATCTGCAAAATCCAGATCATCAAGCTGTTTAGTCAGATTCCACTTGATTCCATTTCTGTTGTGTGATGTCGATGTTTTCATAACCCAATCTATTGCTAGTAAGAAAAGAAATGGAGACAAGAGGCATCCCTGTCTCACTCCCGTTCTAATCCTAAACGGTTCTGTAAGTTGTCCTTCATGAAGAACTCTGCATGTCATGTCTTCATAGGTCTTCTTTATTAAGTTAATGATCTTCATGGGAACTCCATAGTGCCTCATCAATTTCCAAAGCGATTCTCTGTCTACACTGTCAAATGCCTTTTCATAGTCCACGAATCCGATGTATAGCGGTGAATTCCATTCCAGACTTTGTTCAAATATTATTCTCAAAGTGGCTATCTGGTCTTTCCAAGTTTTTTTTTTTGGTCGAAAACCTGCTTGTTCATCTCTCAGTTGCTTGTCTATGGACTCTTTTAATCTCTCCAGGATGATTCTGTTTAATACTTTTGCTGGCACTGAGAGTAACATTATTCCTCTATAATTTTTGCACTCTTGTAAATTTCCCATCTTAGGCAACTTGACCAGATAACCTTCCTTCCATTCTGCTGGTATTTCCTCTTTCTCCCAGACTTTGCCAAGTAGTTTGTATAATATCTCTGTAGAGGTATCAATATCTGTTTTGATGGCCTCTGCTGAAATGCAATCTGGACCAGCTGAAAAGGTTCTTCGCAGCGGTGAAAACATTATATGGTTTACAACCCTCTGGTAACTGCCCAGATCCCAATGCGGATGGTTCATCACTACTTACAGAAAAGACCCAGATCCTTGATAGGTGGGCTGAACATTTCTGTAAATTACCTAATCTCCCTTCAGTGATAAACGAGGAAGCCATCCAATGGATACCGCAAGTGGAAATAAATATGGCGCTAGATGAACCTATCAAGGAGGCCTAAGTAAAGAAAGCCATAAAAATCCTCGCGCGTGTACTACTCAGTCGCCTAAATGAACACCTTGAACAGGACCATCACATCCCAGAAAGTCAGTGCGGATTCAGAGCCGGGCGAGGAACGATCGACATGATATTTGCTGCTCGCCAACTTCAAGAGACATGTCAGGAGCAAAATCGCGACCTATACACTAAGTTTATTGACCTGATCAGAGCATTCGATACAGTGAGCAGAGGTGGACTATAGAAAATCATGTCAAAATCTGGCTGTCCTGATAAATTTATCACCCTGGTCAAATAGTTTCACGAAGGTATGCGTGCCCGCGCCTTGGACAATGGAGAAGCCTCTAAAATGTTTGAGGTTACAAACGGCGTGATACAGGGTTGTGTTCTTGCCCCGACACTGTTCAGCATGATTTTTTCAGCCATGCTGACTGATGCTGTGAACGGAAGCGAGTTCGGTATACCAATCAAGTACAGAACAGACGGCAAACTATTCAACCCCCGCAGACTTCAATCCAAGTCCAAGGTGCAAACTGATATGATTCGCGAATTCCTGTTTGCCGATGATTGCGCTCTGAATACTAGCTCCGAGAAGAAAATGCAGGAAGGCATGGACTGTTTCTCTGCTGCTTGCGACAGCTTCGGGATAACCATCAATGTCAAGAAAACTGAGGTTATGTACCAACCAGCCCCAGGTAAACCGCACAAGGAGCCAACGTTTACAGTGGGGGAACAGAGACTGGTGGCTGTGGATAAGTTCACGTACCTGGGAAGCACGCTCTCAATACTAGCCAACATTGACGACGAGGTGGCTAACAGAATAGCAAAGGCCAGTACTGCGTTTGGAAGGCTGCGATACTCAGTGTGGGAACGCAGAGGTCGTGAGATAGGATGCCTGGCCTTCTCGGATAAGGGTGAAAAAATAGGAGGCCCCGTTAAAAATCCCTCGATAGTTGTAAATAGTAAAGAGTAGGCCATACGGTCGCTGCCAAAAAATATTAAGTAACCTCTCCGCCACACAAATGTTTATAGAATGTGTGATTCCTGAATACACACATTGGGATCCTCGCCGGTGCTATGGAGTTCGTTCACTGTGCTGAGATACTCTTTGTGTAATATATGTGAGGAAATCGGAGCACTGGTGGTATTGTCCGTCTGCAATGAATTTGGTCTTTAAAAACCCTAAACCAATACTCCCCTCCCCTTTTATAATAACCGGGAAAATCTCGAACGTGTTATACTTAGTTGACCGAATTCGGTCATAGCATTTTAATCTTCCAAAGTTTATTTAAGTAAAGTGTATCTTTGTACTCTTTCACCTAACGTCTAAAATAAGATACAAAGACATTACTTTGAAGCATAGTATCACTGGAATGCTTCAGCGCTCGCATTTGATATCTTGACATTACATTATCATTTTTCGGTATGATGTGGCTATAACGCGTTGTAGAGATAAAGTTATCATTCTTCTGCTAGAAGAAATGTCTTGGCTAATCCAATACCATAATTCCCGCCGTAAGCTACTTCGGTCGGTCGGTCTGTCACACTTTGCACACGTCATTTGCGCACTTTTTCTATTTTCGAGAGAGTGCATTAACTTTCGAGCACAGCTAAGGGGGTGCAACTGTGGTTGAAAGTTAGACAATAATTGCATTGTTTCCCCTTGTATGTACTCTCACGAAAATAGCAAAGTGTGGCGGTGTGCATTAAATCAACGGACAATCAAGATGCTTTTCTGTCCAGTTTCATTCGGGAAACGGATTTAACTCGTCATTTTTCTTAAAAATAACCTTAAAATGTAAGGTTTTTAATTGTTTCTTCAAGACAAAATTTTAATTTAAAGAATTGCAGACTTATTATTATGGCTCGAAACGATAAGATGGCTAAAAGGAAGAGACGATTGCGTCATTCACACCGAGCAAGCGAGACTATAGGAGAAGCAGCAATGTAATACGTGTAACAGAAACAACACACTATAATTAAAAACCTGCCAATTTTGGCGGGTTGTTGCTAGTGTAACATATTAGTCCCATGAGTCATGTGACCAAAATACTGTTAAGAGTTATCGTGAGAAAAGTGAGAAATAGGATTAAAGCAGAAATTGGTGATGAACAAAATGGATTTGAAGAAGTTAAAAGCGCAAACAAGGATTGATGTGATATGATAAGGTCGTTAATATGGATCACTTTCTCCAAAATTGCCCAACCCATGATGACCCACGACGTCTGACCTGGAAAAGGGGTGCTGAGCTCAAGCAGAAGCTATGGGGCTGCCGCGCTGACCTGGAACAGACTTTGGACTTCGTCCTGGCGACAGGCCTGCAGATTTAGCATGACTACAAACTGAACGCAGAAGATGAAGACTAATATGGAGCCGAAGACAAGAACTAGACTTTGCTTTTCAAAGTAAATGGAATAGCTTTAAACAAGTCAATTAAAAAAAAACCCCGGGCAAAGTAATAACATCGGATCCAATGATGCATCTCAGAAGTGAAGAGTAGAATATCCCAGGCAAAATCAGTATTCTATAAAATGAAAAATATTTTATGCAACAACTCTTTGTCAATGGAAGCAAGAAAGAGAATTCTTCAATATTATTATCACACAATAACATATAATTTGAATTTTCGAATCTGTCCCATATGCATTACTTTTCTAATTTTTCTATTCTTGCCGGCTATATGAACTTTCGATTTTTTTTCTGCTATCGCGACGGTAGTCCTATTATTCCTCGCTGAGACCCCCCCCCCTCCCCAAGGCATGTCTGGTTTTTTATTTTTGCTTCTGGCCCTCATAAATTCATCGCTCTGTCCTTAGTGGCTCAGCAATCGGCAGCTTATGTTAATATTACTTAAGATGCACCTGGAGTATGCCAGACTAGGGGAAGGCTCTTCGCTCGTAACAATGTTTTGACCACTGGCCGAGCAATCGATTTCTTTGATACGTGAGCCGCCGTCTTTCTTAGGTTTTTCAGTTGAACGGCCCCAGCGCGGCCAACCCTTTGATAGCTGGGTAACTCTGTACTTCTTCGTTCAGGGGAGAGAAACTCAGCATCCGTTCAGAGCCTTTAAGCCGGCCGTAGATCGCCAACTGTTGGTTAGCGGTAGTTAATATTATGTCTAATTCAGGGAAATTTCGTGTCTCTTCGTCTTCTGATGTAGATTGTAGACTAATGTTTATGTTACACAGGGTTACGATAGAAAGTGGAGCAGCCCGAACATCTGCCCAAAGCATGTGAACGCAGATGGCCAGGTCAGCGTCCCTTTATGGACTATATAGGCCTGATAGATTTTAACTGTCTTTACACTCTTTAACAAATTGGACCCGAGGAGAAACCGAATGAGACACCGGCAATTGTGATCAAAAGATTCGACCATGTCGCTAAAATTATAGGTATCTCGGGGTGAGTTGCCATTTGTCATATCATATATACTTAGTTATTAGTTTACATATAACTGATAGCAGTGTGACCTGAAATATTTTATCGGTGACTACTCCTAAGTAAATTTATTCAGTGATAATGAAGCGCCGTCTCCAGCCTAAGTTAAGAGGTGCTTAATCTGTTAGGTGTCTCCTAGTGTTAGTGTTTACATTGGGTTAAATGGTAAACTTAAGCTAACAGATACTTAATCGGCGAACAACCCCATAGCCTTGTTCAGTGCTTACAATGGGTTAAATGATAAGCTTAAGCTGACCTTACTTTTGGGGAATTTCAGTGGTGTAACTTATTCACATAAACTTGACTAGTGACGTGCATTCGCTATTACGACTGAATTGTAGGAGGTAGTCATTCTTTAATTTGTGAGAGAAACTTCTCGTGGTTGGGTGTGGAATTAGGATATGCCTATTGTGTAGTTAGACACAGTTAGAACTTACACGGCAGTCTAGAAGATTAACCACCAGCCAGTAAAAGAATTCTAAGTAAAGTCACCATGTATTATAATAGCAAAAACACTGCATTTTCGTGTATTCTATTTTTAGAGGTTATTACTTTTCCCTTTTGTGTATCGACCCCTAGGGGCGCATACAGTTTTATTATGTAGTGTATCTAGTACTTATATTTTCTATAAATTCACTTAATGATGTAAGATGAATCGAATATCCACTCCTCAAGAACTACATGGTTGGACATCCCTTATGCTGAGCTGGAAGAGGACTCTGAGTAGATTTTATTCTGTCAAAGCACATGCTGAGATGTACATGTATGTATAAGCTATATTAGCTTATGCGACTACACACTGATAAGTGATAGGGTGGGATTAACAGGAGGACAACACATGTAGATAAAGACAGCACCGATATTTACCTAGCAATAATAATAATACAAATACCATAGTGGGGCATAACAGTTTATTTTAACATGATTTTTATTTTTTGCTTGAGGTAATTGTTGTTTGTTTTGGTCTTAGTTCCAGGATACCCCACTGTTACAGCAGGATCCCAGTCGATAAATGCAGCTAGGTTTCTCTGTATCTTGTGGACCTGTGGAGAGACATACCGGCATTAAATAGGCGATGTACAATAATTGGCGTACATACCATTATTACGTCTAAGAACGACCCTTCCACAAAAATCGTAAAAGCTAAGTTTCATCGTAAAATATACGAGCATAGGGATAGGATTACCAGTGTGATCAAGGCGTTTTAAAACTTAAATAAAAAGTTAACTAGCGAAATTGACGATTGGTATTCAACAAATCATAAATAAGCTAGCAAAGCTCTATTTAGTGGTGAGTCCACGAGAGAAACAGCAGCGAGTCGGTGACTACACACCGTCGCTGAGGTCGGGTCGCGGTCCGCGAGGAGGCATTTCCACGAGTTTCGCATCTATGGGCTCGGGTCAGATAGGACTAGATGTCAGACGAGTTAGTAGAAGATGGGAGTGTCGGGGCATTGGGACGTCATAGCGCGAGGGGGGGGGCGTAGTTAACTTGTAAAATTTAACAGTGTAGAGCAGACTACTGGTCAAAAATCATTAGTCATCACTAGTCTCGCGATGAGGATCTAGCACTGGTAGCTTATCCCGAGAAGGCTAGGAGTTGCAAATTTGCATTAGCCTTATGATCTCGCGAGAGATGCTCGATCTAGTGGTTCTTTCGCGGTTCTACTCTGGTGTAGCTAGTATGAGTGTATCTGTACTAAGACTGCAATGAAGGGCAGTCATTTTGGAACTTAAGGGGGGGGGGGGGTCGGTCCATGTCTAGGTTTGGGTATCGTATAATACAGTGTGTGGTGAGATTAGGGGGGGGAGGGAGGGGGGGAGGGAGGGGGGGGGGGGGGTGTGGGGGTGAGGTGGGGGGGTGGGGGGGCGGTTGGGTGGGGTGGGGTGGGCGGGGGGGTGGGGGGGGGGGGGGGGGGGGGGGCACGGGCGGCGACTTAGCGTGGAGAGACTCGGGGATATGACAGTGTGCGGTGTCGCAGCTCTCGAGACGTGGATTGTATGGTATCGTCTTCCGCTCTGTCTACTCGTAGATTTACTAGTACACACTGTTCAGGTGGAGGAGATCTCTTGTGAGTTTTGCATTGTGCAGGACATTCTCACCACAACAGAAGACATGCATCTAAGGGTTCACACTTATGCGATTTGTATTGTTGGCTCGGTGGGTCGCTATGACGGGTCTATCTGGCGTGGTAGGTGCGGCTGTGCGACACAGTTTGGCACGTGTCGGATTGTGTCTGGTCTGGTTGGTCTTGGGATGTGATTTATTAGTTATTATTGTAGTCTAGCCTCATCGAGCTGGTGGTAATGATTTAATGTAGTGACAGGAGCAGCATTGGGGGGAATGTACTGATCGCATAGATTTGGATTTCGGGGTGTGTATTATGTTTTTGGGGCAGAGTTCATTGAGGCGTCGACCGCTGCGAACATGTCGGGTGTGTTGTTATCTGTGTGAGGGATAGATAGTATACTGGGATATCGGTAGTATGTGGTCGCATATGTTCTATTGTGGGGAGAGGGGACGCGAGGCCAAGTCTTGGAGGCTATCTAGGACAGTGTAAAGAGTGGGGCAGTGTTGGCTGGACGTAGAGGGAGGTGTTACAGATGGGAACTAGTATGTTGAGATGGGAGGGGCTATGGGTGCAGATCAACTAGTAGAGAACTAGATGAGATAGGGTAAGTTGGGTCATCTCATGGGAGACGGGTAATAATGTGCAGCAGAGCTGGATTTATCTGGTGTCGTGCACCGGCTGGAGCATCTTGGTAGAGTCTTCTGACTTGCGCTACAAGCAATCACAGGGGGGTTCTTTTATCACGGTGATTGGGAGGTATTCGGGGAGTCAGATGATGGACATCGCGAACTATAGTCGGAGGGAGACTTCGCGCGGGTTGTTGTGTGGTTCACTGAGACATAGTCTTGCTAGCGCCAGGATACTTTTAGGCCGTCAGTAGGACTGTACGTCTGAACTCGTGAGTGGGCTGTTAAAGGGGGTTGGGGGGGGGGACACACACACGGGAGAGTGGCTGGAACTAGACTCTTGGGGTCTGAAGAGGGGTAGGACTCGTGAGCTGTAAGACGTAGATGGTTACACAACACGTAGTGGTAGTATCATACTGTTCTAGGATATAGAGTATAAGCTTAGATCAGTGCTACTCACTGGACGTAGGGAGAGTGTGCGGTAGCGACGGACAGGATGTTATGTAATGAGAGGAATGGAGAACTGGGTTAATACAGAAGGGTATTTGGATGAGAGTCTGGGTGGAAAGTAAGGTGGCTTTGGTAGCGCACTTCTAGCAAGGAGGAGAGTATGTATTTGACAGTGGGCATCTGCGAGCGAATTAGATACTCTCAGTTGATGTGGAGATCACACACAGTGTAGTGTGTGGGTAAGTTTCGTGATATATAGGATTCGCACGTGATCGAGATGGATGGGCTGGGCATTATTGAGGGGATATAAACTGACTATATCATCACTTAGAGTAAGTAGTTGGGCGAGTGCTAGAGATATCATGTGAGCACACAGGAGGTGAGTCGGTGACGCGGAGCGTTGGATAAATCGTGTAGGTGTCAATGGGTTCATGGGTCTGACACAGGTGTCTGTAGGGGAGGAAACACACAGGGGGGAGGGGAGATTAAGTGTGTGGGCAGGTGGGACTTCTCAACAGGGTGGGGGCGGGATAGTAGTCGATACTACATAAATGGATGTACATTACTTAGATCATTTAGATAGGGATAGGAGTTGTGTGGGGGTGAGGCTTGGGGGAGGGGGGGGAGGATAGTGGCAGCGACTTGATAGGAGAGGTAGATGGGGTCTATTTGGGTACTAGTGTGCTCTTAGGAGATCTCGGCGCTAGTCTTATGGGTCGCGGTAGTGGGGGAAGGTGGTATGTACGTTATTCGAGTGTTAGGGGTCATCGAATGTCTCTGCGAGGCGGCAAGAGCGTAGGGCATCATCGAGACGGAGAGGAGGGCCATTTTGACGTTTGGCCAGCCCGATGTGGTAGTGACGAGAGTGGTGGTGCGACGCAGTGAGGGGGTGCGGTATCGAGCCTTAATCCAGGTGTAGAGAATAGAGTTCTAGGACGTGAGACAACGTTCGGATCGACGTTCATAACAGTGTTTATCATTGTCGGATTGACAGAGTTTATACTACTGCAGCACGCAAAGTATCTTGTGAGGCTTACTAATGTTGTTATGTTTTGCGTGGTACTGCAGCAATTTAAATTCTGCCTGGGCGGCGTACGTCAGAACGGCGTCTTCTGGTCTGCCGGCGAGCCGGATTGCGCATCTTTTCGCATATGTTCTGTTTGACACACGAACGGCACGGCGCCTTTAATACTAGTCTGTCTGGGTACGTCTCGTGTATATCTCTTCGAGAGCAGTTTGGATGGACGTAGGAGCGGCTAGGAGATGGATGCGCGGCGTGGCGCGATTCTTGAGCGGTCGTCTCTTGAACAACCTATGAGATCGTTACTGGCCGCGTCACAGCAGAGATCAGTGTCTTTCACAGAGAGGGCGACACGGGGAACCTGGTGAGGGCATTTCTACGATGGCGCGGAGCCGTTATAGGTGGAGGTAGGGTCAGGGGGGCGCAGCGCGCGCGGTTGTACGTGACTCTGCGGGCGTGCAGCGCTGGGATGGCGATTAGATATCTAGTCTCTCTATTATTCTTCTATTATAGGGAACAACAGGGTTGATGGGGAGTGTTGCACGCATGAGTTAGATCTGGTGCTTGTTAGCCACAGATATCTGTAGCTCTGTGTGGGGGAATGTTGTCTATTTCTTCGTTTCTCTTACGTGTATAGGAGTACTAGAGGTGAGTCGGATCTACGGCGAGAGAGGCGGGGCAGAGTGAGTGGTTGTTGGGATGTAGTCAGGGGGAGCGTGTGTGACTTGTTGTCTTCTTTAGTGAAACAACACTGTGAGTCCGGAGGACACATGGTATATCGAGGTAGTCTGTGTCGTTGTCTTACTGTCGACGTCTGTGGATGGATTGGGTCACGCTGGCGACGGAGAATGGCGACGCAGTTGAGTGCGAGCTCTAGGTATTAGGGGGGTGTGTGGTGTGGGGCGGAGTCGGTATATGTGGGTGTCTGCGTTCATCAGTGCGGACAGGCGTGGGGAACAGGACTGGGTTCATTTGTGGTGAGTGGCGGGCGCTGTCTCTAGTCTGTTGGGTTACACTAGGGCGTGAGTCATAGCATTGACTGTTAGGTCAGTTATGTCTACGTGTGAGAGTGCTATCTTATGCGGAACTTCGGTGCTATGGGTACAGTGGACATTCGGGCGGCTTCAACACAGAGCAGGCGCGCAGTTGGTACAGGCGCGTGTAAACGGGGCTGATGGGCGCATAGGGATATGGTGGGATTAGATGCAGGGGATACAATGGATGAGGTTATAACTAGTTAGCGGCTAGATGTCCGGCGGAGAGGCGCAAGGGAGGGGTGATGTCTCTAATCTCTATATGACTCTAGAGAGAGGAGGGTGGATATCTCAGGAGCTGGACATCAAGCTGTGGGGTGTATGTGGACGAGCATGATAGACAGATCAGTGCAGAGGGCATGGGTTGAGGTGGACAGATGTGCCACGAGTATGGCGGCGGGTGCAGAGTGCAGTGATGTATAATTTGTGGACGCGTTCTTAGGAGACGGGCTGAAGTGGCATGAGGTGAATCAGGGGATAGAGAATCAACTGAGGTTGAGGGACAGTCAGTCGGGTGGACAGGTACACACATGACACACATATCACGGGGAGACGGGGGTAGTGGGGGGCATGAGGCGGTGGCGTGGATACGGGCGAGGTGGGGCGGAGATGTGAGGGGTGGTTAGTGGGGGGGGGTGCTCTCGGGCGGTGGACATACGTTGTATAGTTCGTGTGGATTAGGGTGAGCTATGGTCGTATGCAGGTGCGTGGACAGGTGTTAGCGGGGGGGATGAGGGAGGCAGGCGCGAGTAGGTAGTACTGGTGGCGCGACGCAATAGATCGCGCATTCTGGGGCATGGATAGACGTGCTGGCGAGGAGGGATCTTGGCAGGGCGTAGGTAATATAGTACGTACATAGGGCAGCGGTGACAGGATCAGTCGGAGGTTCAGACTATATGCGTCAGGTGGTGAGGGTGTCTTCAGTAGGCGACACACAGAGTAGTCGATTGCGCGGGTAGTAATACTGACGATGGATTAACATAATCAGAACTTCTGGGATAGGGGAAGTGTAGCGCTGTTGCTGTGAGAGTCAGAGAGTTAGCGTGAGGGTGGGGAGCTAGACAGGGCACAGTTAGAGGCTCAAGGGAGCGGGGGACGTTTCAGGCACTCTAGTGGCGATCATGCGGAAGGACAGAGTGGAGAGGGTAGGGTGTGGTGTTATTACTGTCGACGTGGGAGTGACAGCGGTGGTGTGACTGTGAGGTGTGAGGGGGAGGGGTAGAAGTGTTGTGGGGGGATAGTGGGGGGGGGGAGTGTGGGATGGGTAGTGGATGTGAGTGTCATGGGGTGGTGAGTGGTTGAAGTGCGAGTCGGGCGTCTCTTGGATATAGTATCTGCAAGGTGCTTGGGGTACTGGCGGTAGTATCTCTGATGTTCTCATGGATCTTCTAGATAGATCGTGTGAGAGGCAGAGGACTTCGGTGGGGACCTGGAACCAAGCATTTCGTCCAACCTCTGGTCTTATCAACACATCCTTGACCGAGTTCTCGAGTTGAGAACGGTTTGGGTTATATCCTAAAAACCCATTACCAGGAAGACAGACTTGAGTACACAGCTGCTGGTACCCTCTGCTCCTGGAGCTGCTTAACCTCTGACCCAAGTAATATTCAAGCTCACCAATCTGCAGAATAGCGCGCCCATCCCGTCTTAAAGTACAGACCGGTGGGCCTTTTTCTTTAAACACCCAGTTACCGTCGAACTGGCCGCGTCTCACTGGAATAGTAAGGCGCATCGCTTGCGCAAATCCGAGTTTGAACTCATTTTAACCCAAAGGATATCAGGGTTTATTATAGTTTAATCGCTGAAAGGATATTTCCCTCTGACCTTGTCAATCGTGGATTTAAGTTATTTCTCACTTTGTCGGAAAGGCACGAATTTGCAAGCAATTCGGGTCAAGAGTGCAGGATACTGCCGCACCGACAAACAGGAGACGTTATCATCAGGACGTGTTGAAGTGATTTTTATAATTCCTGCCATCGCGCAGATAGAGTATGTTTATTTTTTTCTATCTACATTTTTATCTTAATAAACATAGAAAACTAAGTTGCTGCTGATCAGAATTGTCTTTTACCTGTACATCTGTGATCGTTGAAATGTGAACACTACTATGTGTATCAGTCACTTACTTCATATATCTATTCATGTGTCTATAGGTGAGGAAGAGAGGGTTGAGTGGCGTTGACATCTAAAAAAATTCCGAGTGGCAGGGTAAAAGAGTGTTTTCATCTTTGTACGCCTGACTGTCACACTTCCACTCACATTCATATTCGCTATTTCAGACTTCCTCTATTTTCTACTCCTCACTCAGACTTTAGTCTTGTCTCAGACAGACTCTCTACATCACCACCTGTGACAGCCACCAATAATATTCACTCTTCTTCCTCTCAGGATTCATATTGCACTGAGGCAGCTCTTCTACTTTTTGTAATAGTTGATTACACTGAATTCTAGTGAAGTTTCACAACCGTTCTTTTCTGCTTCTGATAGAGCTCTTGACCTCATCATATTTATGCTCGTATCAGGTTAAGGTAGCTTTCCACGTTCCTTTGTCTGTCTGCTCTCCACTTTCCTTTGTCAATCTATCAGCTTTCCGCTTTCCTTTGTCAATCTGTCAGCTTTCTATTTTCCTTTGTCAATCTGTCAGCTTTCCACTTTCCTTTGTCAATCTGTCAGCTTTCTATTTTCCTTTGTCAATCTGTCAGCTTTCCACTTTCCTTTGTCAATCTGTCAGCTTTCTATTTTCCTTTGTCAATCTGTCAGCTTTCCACTTTCCTTTGTCAATCTGTCAGCTTTCTATTTTCCTTTGTCAATCTGTCAGCTTTCCATTTTTCCTTTGTCAATCTGTCAGCTTTCTATTTTCCTTTGTCAATCTGTCAGCTTTCTATTTTCCTTTGTCAATCTGTCAGCTTTCCACTTTCCTTTGTCAATCTGTCAGCTTTCCACTTTCCTTTGTCAATCTGTCAGCTTTCCACTTTCCTTTGTCAATCTGTCAGCTTTCCACTTTCCTTTGTCAATCTGTCAGCTCTCCACTTTCCTTTGTCAATCTGTCAGCTTTCTATTTTCCTTTGTCAATCTGTCAGCTTTCCACTTTCCTTTGTCAATCTGTCAGCTTTCTATTTTCCTTTGTCAATCTGTCAGCTCTCCACTTTCCTTTGTCAATCTGTCAGCTTTCTATTTTCCTTTGTCAATCTGTCAGCTTTCTATTTTCCTTTGTCAATCTGTCAGCTCTCCACTTTCCTTTGTCAATCTGTCAGCTTTCTATTTTCCTTTGTCAGTAGTTCTGCTTTCCGCTTTCCTTTGTCAGTCTGTTAGCTTTCCACTTTGCTTGTCAATCTGTCACCCTCTTCATTGACAGGGATACGAACTAATTTAATGCCAGTGCTTTAAAGAGAGATAACAAGCAGAGATGAAAAGAAAGAAGAAATAGTTATATCTACTTACAAACAATGCAGATGAATTCCTGAATTAATAACCGTTCTTTTCTCTGCATGTGAAGTAAACGCGTGGTTTAGTTTCCGGCAAATTAATTTTATTTTTCTCATATTTTCTAATTCTCTAGTACACGATGACGTTAGAAGTTTACCACTTAATTAAAAGAAGAGAATTAAATTTTAATGTTACAGATACTGTATAAGCACGTAAAAAGGAGAAGTGACAATCCTTGGTCATCTTCCTGCAGAATGTCCAAGACAGATTAAAATAAGAAAACTGAAAAGACATAAGATCGTCGTCTACAGCGTACCCTCGTTCTTAAGCTTATTTGTACGGTTGTCATCTTTCGTTATTATATCCCAGTATTTGTAATGACTTCCTTCCAATTTTCCTAAATATACTTATACATCGTCTTTCTTTAATTTACCTTTTTTAGTTTTCATCCTTACTTTGATCTATAGAGTCTGTCGTTTTCTCCTCACTGTGGTCTATAGATTCTGTCGTTTTCATCCTTACTTTGATCTATAGAGTCTGTCGTTTTCTCCTCACTGTGATCTATAGAGTCTGTCGTTTTCTCCTCATTTTGATCTATAGAGTCTGTCGTTTTCTCCTCATTTTGATCTATAGAGTCTGTCGTTTTCTCCTCACTGTGATCTATAGAGTCTGTCGTTTTCTCCTCATTTTGATCTATAGAGTCTGTCGTTTTCTCCTCATTTTGATCTATAGAGTCTGTCGTTTTCTCCTCATTTTGATCTATAGAGTCTGTCGTTTTCTCCTCACTTTGATCTATAGAGTCTGTCGTTTTCTCCTCACTTTGATCTATAGAGTCTGTCGTTTTCTCCTCACTTTGATCTATAGAGTCTGTCGTTTTCTCCTCACTTTGATCTATAGAGTCAGCGTTTTCTCCTCATTTTGGTCTATAGAGTCTGTCGTTTTCTCCTCACTATGATCTATAGAGTCTGTCGTTTTCTCCTCACTTTGATCTATAGAGTCTGTCGTTTTCTCCTCACTTTGATCTATAGAGTCTGTCGTTTTCTCCTCACTTTGATCTATAGAGTCAGTCGTTTTCTCCTCACTTTGATCTATAGAGTCTGTCGTTTTCTCCTCACTTTGATCTATAGAGTCTGTCGTTTTCTCCTCATTTTGATCTATAGAGTCTGTCGTTTTCTCCTCACTTTGATCTATAGAGTCTGTCGTTTTCTCCTCACTTTGATCTATAGAGTCTGTCGTTTTCTCCTCACTTTGATCTATAGAGTCTGTCGTTTTCTCCTCACTTTGATCTATAGAGTCTGTCGTTTTCTCCTCACTTTGATCTATAGAGTCTGTCGTTTTCTCCTCACTTTGATCTATAGAGTCTGTCGTTTTCTCCTCACTTTGATCTATAGAGTCTGTCGTTTTCTCCTCACTTTGATCTATAGAGTCTGTCGTTTTCTCCTCATTTTGATCTATAGAGTCTGTCGTTTTCTCCTCACTTTGATCTATAGAGTCTGTCGTTTTCTCCTCACTTTGATCTATAGAGTCTGTCGTTTTCTCCTCACTTTGATCTATAGAGTCTGTCGTTTTCTCCTCACTTTGATCTATAGAGTCTGTCGTTTTCTCCTCACTTTGATCTATAGAGTCTGTCGTTTTCTCATCACTTTGATCTATAGAGTCTGTCGTTTTCTCCTCACTTTGATCTATAGAGTCTGTCGTTTTCTCCTCACTTTGATCTATAGAGTCTGTCGTTTTCTCCTCATTGTAAGCTTCTATATCTTAAAAGGTAAAGGTAGTCCCATATGAGATACTGCCGGAGGGGAGTGAAGTGTTAGATACTTCACTTTACTAAGTCCAGTATCGAGAGTTGTGGTGGCTAGTTTCTCTCCTCGCTGCCTTTCCCCTCTTTAACTCACAAAGCAGAGTCAGGTGCCCTCTTACAGCTGGGTTTACTGAATAAAGCGTGTCAGCACCGTGATTCGAACTCGGTATCTGTGCCGCGAGAAACCAGCGCTCTAACCACTATGCCATTCGGACGCTGTTCTATATCTTAACACTTGATTTTAAGATGTCGTTATCGGAAGAAATTTCCATAGCTCACCAAAGTCACTGTTAGTTACAACTCTGCATTCGAATTCAGGTGACCTTGTAAATATGTTAAAGAAATGGTAAATAATAAACGAATACAGGTAAATAGAAGAAACTCATAAGATAGAAGGAAGTGCTTTGGGGTGCTTTGTTCGCCGTATGTTATTTCACGATTCACTCGCAGTGAGACGATGAAGACTGTCTAGTAACTGGTTGGATTTCCTGGTGAGCCTGTCGTTTCTGTTACTTTCCGTTGCCTAGTGCAGGGGTTCTCATCCTTTTTTACTAATGGCCCCCTTCTGAGTCTCATTTACATCTGTGAGCCCCTCATAGTCGCTGTTAGATGGAAAAGGTACTTTACAATCTTACTGTGGCCCCCTAGGAATATGACATGACCCCCTGGTGGACTGTTAAGGCAGATTATTAATGTATTTTTCATGTTAACTACACATAGGCTATTAGCAGTTAATACACGCGGTAATTTGTCTCTCTGTGGTTAATGATGTGTTTGCACGGGTTTTCACTTATATTGAACGCGATATATTTAATACGTCATCGGTAGTTTATGACGTAATACGTTCTGCACTAATTTATGCAAACGGTTAAGATTCTTGGCCTTTCGTGATTTATAGTCTTTGTGATAAGGTGTAATATCAAGCTCCTAAGATATTTGCAGAGTAGCGCTCAAGTGGCATGTTATATGTTTCGAAGGCCGCCACTATTATTGCCTTGACGTATCACAACTTAGCGAGAAGTTCAGGATGACTTAAGAAGTACTCAATATATAATTCTACGTCTACATTGTCTGACCCACATTACTTGGGTGGATTTCACCTCTAGTACAGCGGCCAGAAATGTATGATTAAGACGAGACTGTTGAAGAATCAGATGATATGTATGTACCATATGCCATGCCAGTTATTTGAAATGTGTAATCTTCGATGTACATTAAACGTCATGATATTATGTGGACCCATCCACCTGACGACTTGCGTTATTCAACGATTTGATGTCATGCATGTTCTCACCCATTTTCATTCGTGTTACAAGTACGATGTTTCTACCTTTTGATGATCTTCATTAGAGGTTCAACTTTTTCAACTTATTACTACAAGAAGAAAACCCCATCTGTAACATGGACCATATGGCACACGTTGAGAACTACTGGTCTAGGGTTCTAATTCTTTCTGGTTTACTAGTGTATTCTATTTACCTATACATTATTCGTTTATCATTTCCTTCTTATAAGCCTTTGGTTTTTTCCTGATAAGAAAAGGTACCAATGTGTCGGTCAACAAGCCCTTGCTCAAATCAAAACAAATATAAAAACGGGCGGTTATAGGTTTGTTGCTGTGAGCCTTTTCATTCTATGATTTTCTTTTTAATATATAAAATATTGCCTCGTTTTGGCGAGGCGCGTCCCGTTCAGCCTAGTCGGTTATATTAGGGCGCATGTCCAAATATAAAATACGTTTAGGTCTGATTATAAATACATTAGTTTACAAGAATTATTATGGCATAATTGTTTTTACAACCGAACAAGAAGAATAATCAGACAGACCAGTTTGTATGTTATGAATTTTCACGAAGGAGGCAAGAGTCATTCATTTTAAAGCCTACACTTATGAGTTGCATGTACTAACTCGGTGTTTCTTAAACAGTGTGCCGCGGCACCTATGAACAAAAAAGTGTACGCAAAAATATTTTAAACAATTAAAAGAAAATCAAGTTGCTCGTACAAGATGTCCGAGAGGGTTGTGGTCTTATTATTATTATCATTACTAGTGTAAAAGCCCGTCATAAGATGAGAATTAAATTCAAAAGCACCAATACCTAACGGCAATTTTACGTATTCAAAAGTTTTTTGTTTTTTTTAACCGCTCTGCATCACCACAGTACACGAACTACGTAGCAGCAGCGAAGATCACAATGTGTGTATACGGGATCACACATTCTATAAATTTATTTTTTAGTACATCGTCATTTGCGCATTCTTCTTTGGTAAGTGTTACTATTTTCGGGAGAGTACATATAAGGGAAACAATACAATTAATGTCTAACTTTCAACCAAAGTTGCATCCCTTAGCGTTACGCACGGACAGAAAAGGCTGGGATTTTATATATAGGATTATTATTTTTGGTCTGCTCAGAGACACGGCCCGGGAACCGCACGAATGGTGTACTAGGTATTGACTTCATCATCAGTTCATCATTTTCTTTTCCGCTCCTTACGGAGCATGGAACCACCCCTGTAGCTCACACCCTTGCAGGAATCCTGCACCAGGCATTCACACGTGCTGGCAGCGGTGTTTCAGTGGCAATTTGTTTTACAAGATGAGGTTGCCATCACCATGCACATAATCATATTAGTCGCCTTGAAGGACATGCCTGAGATCCCAGTAGTCCTGTTGTTTGTCTCTTCTATAGACGGATATAGAGCGTACGACTGGCTAAGCGGTTAGAGCGTGTTCCTCGTTCACTCCCCTACGTAAGTATCTGTTAATAGACTAACTTTACCTTTTTAATCTAGAGCTCGATGCAACCAGGTTTAGATCCCTGTACCAGATAACTTCGCCACAAGAGGAAAGCTCTCTAACCGCTTAGCCAAACGAACGCTCTACAGTGGATATAAAGAAGCTAATTTTTTTTCTAGTATTAAATCATCTCCTTTATTTTATACAGTTGCTTTTTGTTTAATCGCTGTAGAAGTCTTTATTGCAGAAACGTTGGGTTTTGTAATGTGCATTTTTTAAAAAGAAGTCCAAACTTCACCTGAGCGTTGAGTAGCAAATCAAAAAGGATACTTCTGTGACACGGGAAAATAAAGTAAGATAATTTAAAACAGGTGTAAGCCTAATTTATTATTTAAATGGCAAAAGAGCAGTTCGGTGCCACAGCTGAGGTTCAAAGAGGGTTCAGGAGAGACATGAGAGTAGTGAACATAAATCCAGCAGCCTGAGAGGATGAAGCTGCTGATCGCTCCAAGTGATGACGCTCTCAACAGCGCCAACTCAGAATGGGCAAAAAGAAGCTCTCACAGCAAGCAGAAGAAAACGTCGAAAGGAACACCAGGAAAAAAAGCAGCTGAGGGTTGTCACCTTATAATCATAATCAGTTATGACTGAAGGGGCTGTTATTATTATTTATTATTTACACATAAATGTTGTTATTTCTACTGATTCTACGCTTCCTTCGTTTGTACATATTTGTGCTTTGCCATCTTCTTTATATTCATTTCTCATTTGTTTATTCAGTATTCCTTCTCAAGTGTACTGTCTTTTTCTCATAATCTATTTATCTTTCTCATCCTTACATTTTTTGTCTGTGTGCTTGTGGATGTTAAAGTGTGGACCCCGAAACGTTCCATGTTTTGAATGTTTCGTTCAAGTGTTAAATTGACTGCAGACTAAATTTTATTTGTTTATTACTTTGACGAGAAGACACTGACGATGGATAGGACAGGCATAGAGGAAACCTGATGATAGCATAACAGGGCAGTCCTTCTTATGGAATTCCTAGGGAAAGAGAGACAGAGGTAGACCACACCAAAAAAAAAACATCTGGAGAAGAGGGCTAGAGACAGAAGCGAAAAATGATGTGGATGTCGTGGACAGAACTTGAGCTGATGACACGTGACACGTGGACTACGCATGCGTCTGTTGAATGCCTATGCTTTTTTGGAAGCTAAAGGCTATTGATTGATATTGTCGAGTGGCAAAGAGCGCTTGCTTCTGGAGGCAATGCTACCGGGGTTGAAACCTGGTAGCTTAGCGCTCTAGTCTACCCACATGTCAATGAGTGCCTGAATCTGCTTTTGAATTAGGGAAGGTAAAGACAACCAGGAAGGGAACCTGTGACCCCACCTCATAAAAGCTGAGACCTGGTAGAGTGAAGTCTCTAACACTTCACTCCCCTATGTCAGTATCTTCTGTTGGACTACCTTCCCTTAAACTTTAGCTATGGTACCTCTTTTTCATTATGAGTACGAATATTCGATTATTTTGTCCTAAAAAAGGGTTGCAACACTTGGTTGACTGACTAAACTTACTGTAATAATATAATTGTCTCCCTCTGTTTAGTTTTCCCATCTCTAGTTTTGAAAGTAATACTGTACTGATTTGTTTTAAAATGTTATAAATACACATTTAAGTTCACCGTTCAACAATGTAATTCTTCTTCTTCTTCCCTTTCTGTGGAGCATGGGGCACCCACTGAAGCTGGCTACCTTGCAGGAAGACTACATTAAAGCATTTATGTTCTGCAACAAAGCAAAGACTGTCCTTTCTGAAACACCTGCAGAAGTTTAATAATTTCTTCAGCTTCCAGCTAAAAAGTACATTCGGACACACCTTGCCAATGGACAATCACCGGTATTAAACTGGTAAACACTATTCAGCACTGATTGTCACATTCCAAAAGACGCTATTAAATCTTAGTAGGCTGAGCACACACTTCTTGTTGTTAGTTAGTTTCTCTTCCTTCGGTGTTGAGCGAGTGAACAAAATGGGCGTTGGTATCCTTCTCATCCGATTTTAATGATCGGCCTTGCTTAATGATCCTAGTAATATAACTACTCCGCTCTCTATCTTTCATATTTCGTCCTCGCCTCACTAATGTCGGGAACCTCAAATATAAGGTTTGTTCGCGTTTGTTCAGGTTAATTCTCCTTTCAAGTGCTCACGTCAGGTCCCCGTATAATCAAAACACTTTTACGTATAAGTGTTTAATTAAGTAATATTGTTGAATTTAACCAGCCAAATCCTCAACCAACCTCTTACTACTGAACTCCCCCCAATCGCCCAATATTCCCTTACCGCCCCCTTGGATCCTCCAATTTTGGGAATCACTGTTTGACATAAAGAGGTTGCCCCAAACAAGAGTGAGAGGCCTGTGTATGGTCTCAACTAGAGGTTGATAACCGGTCGATATTGTCTACCGTTAGATCGCAAAGCAAAATTTGGTAGATCTCTAGGTGAGAGAGGGGTAAAAAAAATATTTAGCCTACGTTAATTTCGGGCTATCCCTCTTCTACTGGCTATTAAAAGTGCGATGTCCCACACATTTTTAGATACTTCCACGGCGTTCCCAGCCAATATTCACAAGTTAGCTTATTAAAATACACTTTATTCGTGAGGGGTCGGAGTGGCTAAGAGGTATGGCATCCGCCTCGAGTTCTAGAGGTACCGGGTTCAATTCCCAGTTGAGGGCATATAATTTATGAACATTTTTTTCAGAACCAGTGGTCCTAATGATGTCATACTCCCCCCTTATCTCTTGGATAGTGCGATCGCATGCCTCGCCTTCTCGGATAAGGGCGAAAAAATAGTGTTTCTAAAGTAGATCCCAACAGCTGCTGGCTTGTCGACCGCTGGTCTAAAACTTTCTTTTGTTATCGTTCTTTCAAATGTTTATCATTGTCTCTTTCTGCCAATATTACAGGGAAGGGGTAGGATTCCGTTACATGTCCATTGAGGCATATTGGAAATATGGTGTTAGGCCCATATGTCACGGGTTGCCTCTCCTTAGCTCTGCAGTAGTGGTCCAACAGTGGCCAAAACTCAAGAGTAACTAATGTGGGTCTTCAAAGGTGTCTACCTTCGCACAAGATTACTCTTGGTAGAGTTGTAGGTAGAAGGATAATGATGCTTCTACCTCAAGGGAGTTTTCACAAGATATTCATAAAAGCGAGAACAATGCTGCATGTGGGTGAGCAAATGTTAACTCTAGTATCTGCCGTCAACTTTGGTGAACGATAGGGTTATCTTATAATTCGTTAGCTCGTTCAAGCACCCAGCTGAGCTAATTCGGCGAATTTCCTCTTATTATTATTATTATTATTATTGTGTAGCTCTGTTTAAGTGTATTTAAGAAATTGTCCAAGTCATACGGTTGTGGTACATTAGAAATGATTAAATCAACTTTAGATTTGTCTTTATGCAAGTAACAAATTTAATAATCAGTTATGTTTTAACAGTTATAAAAATGAATAATTGTTTTAAAAAAGTATTCATCACAGTGTGTCGTTATGGTTTTCGACAAAATGGACAGTTCACTTGACAGCTTTTAAGTTTTACTGAGCTGCCAATAGTTTGATGGTTTCTGCTCGCACTGATGTTGGGTCCTTTGCAGGTAGATGACTGGATCACGCTCGTCACTGGTCAAGTTTGAAAGTTGAAGTACGTTCCAACAAGTGCCACAGAGTAACTACCAAACTGGCCTCGCGTCTCTAAGACCCGTCTGATGATGGTGTTTAGGTCGACTTCAGGCCACTTATATCCTCACTTGTTCCAGAGATAGTACCCTCAACTGGTATCACCAAGCCAATCTTTAGGCTCACAGACTGCTGGTTTAGAGAAATACTTTAAGGTAGCTCGACGATGCCTCTTACACGTGGTCTGGGGTGTTGTTATTTTAGCAATAATTTCCCACTTTGACTTTGTATTACAGTTTCTTCAGATTCCGGTTTTCCGTGTTAAAATGGTATAGTTTTCCTCGGCTCCCCACGGTGTTTAAACATGGTCTGGTCTAGTAATTGAAATCTGCTGCTATTCTTAACTCTGGCAAGGTCTGTTTGTCTTCTTGGCGCGAGGTGAGTTTTCACAGTCCTTTAAACCGACTAAAAGGTCAGGTTATATTCCTCCTTTCGTTCCTGGCACGTGTTGTTGACTACTAGACCAGGCTCCAATCAGAAATGTTGTTATTCCTACATCTAGAATGCCGGCCAATAGTTACAATCATGCCTGGTTTGATGGCGTCTATTCAAAATATTTCCTCATAGGAAAATTCTGCATGTTATTAAAAAGGTCATTTCTCCCAAATATGGGCGTGAAACCTCCGAATATTCTCTTTAGTGATTACAAGAAACTTCTTACTTTCATTTCAAGTAGTTTTTTTTTTCTTAATACTTCTATCCAGATATTATTACCTCATTCCGTCTTCCAGGTGCATGTCTGTAATATGACCGCAGACGGGTAATTTATCTCCCCGTCCTTGTGCAAACACCGACCCTTGTGTAACCATCTGCGCTGTGTCTCTTCACGACAGTAATTAAGGAATCCCAAACGCCATATCAGCGCTAAATAAACTGGCTGGGCGTACGTAGTGCTAATCCGGCGCGGCCAAGGTTTGGTACACACGAATTTTCTAACATGACTGTCGGTCAATATTGCATCACCTGTCTGCTCTCTCCGAAGGGATGGCCATGTAAACAGACAAGACGAATTATTACTGAAAGGAGCGTTTTGTGATTAGATAGCTAATATCTGTTTGATAGCAGAGAAAGAAATGTGCCGACCACTGAAAATTTCACGTAATCAGTACTCACAACCACTGTAACTGAATACGGCCGGAGAGGACAAGAGATCGACCCAAACATTATGTGACACCATATTTTCTTGAACAGGCGGCACACTAGGGGTAATGTGGTCAGTATCATGCCGCAATATTACAGAATGATGGGAAATTATGCGTCCGACTGGCAAAGTGACCCGGTTCCGGGATTAAAACCTGTAGTATCACGCTCCATTCCCCACAGTTTTACATGGGTACTTGACTCTGCTCTTCAGTTATGGAAGGCAAAGGCAGCAAGGAAGGGAACTGGTATTCCCACCTCAAACCACCTGGGTTTAGTAAAGTGAACTAGCTAACACTTCACTCCCTTACATGTAACTGCTATAAGATAACCTATACCTTTAACGTTTTTGGAAAACTATACAGGGCATTACAACACTGTTGCAAGTGGATCTTATGGAAGGGGAAGTAATCTTTAGAATGTTTTGGACAAATTAAATTTCGAGTTGCAACGCTTGATTAAGCGGATACTTGTTTGACTTTAGGATAGAATTATCTTTTCCTATTTTTTGAGTGACAGAGTACAGATAAGCGTGTGAACGCTGTTTAATCTCAAATGTTGAGATGTATTTATTCTGTACTGTTTTGAGTCATGTGAATAGCTCGCAGCTAGTCTGCATGTATTGTCGAGAGCGGTGTTCAAGACAGCCGAGTCTCGATGACTCTTTTTGGACTAGTGTGTGATAAACTTGGGTAGTTGTGTTTTGTGATGGACTCTGTATTGAACTTGTCGAGTCCAAGCAGGTTTTTGACGAAAAATGCTGCGTACCACCGTATGACTTGTGGGTGAGACAATATTCCTTTTTAATTGAGGTGTGAAAGATGTCCTATGGCGAATTCTGCTAGCCAAATGTCCGTTTTTGATAACTTATTATTTCTGGTTAGAGTCAGACACGTTGCGTGTAGACTCAGACTTCTGATGAATGAAGAGACACAAAAGTCTTCGTAGCAGCTTTTTTGACATTGGACATCACTGTTTAGGACATTGAAGATTATTAAACTGCTGCTCATGCTTTCATTCTCTCTCTCTCTCTTGTTTCAGGCCATAATGATGTTAAATATCTGCCGTGTGAGCAGTGTTGCGCATGGGGAGATTTGATGATGATGATAAAGGTGAAATATGAACTATTATTACCTCCTATGCCCTATCATCTTCTATTGGAAAATCTTCTGATTTTATTAATCAGTTAGCTGCCAAGAATTATTTGAAATTTTATCTTACGCACATTTTAGCTGTGAAGTTATTAGATAAACAAAAATAAGAAAATGTATTAATACGTAATGATCTACTAACCTTCTTTTCCCTTCGCAAAATCCTTTAAGAACACAATTCATCACAGAACTGAATTATATCCAATGAATAAACACGTGTAATGTATTAGGCTAGGCGTTTTTGGATTTTGTAATCTCTTCCTCACAAGGTAAAAACTGGACTCCTTCCTAGAACAAGCTACGCAGTAGATTATTATTTCTAGCTGTCCAATATGGGCTTTCTTGTACAGCTCATACCAACCAATTGTGTATGGCCCCTCTGGTCACTCATTCACAGGATCGCTCTTTTCCCCTGTCAGTCCAAACGTGGGTGTAGTTTGACCTCTGATTGTTTATTGTTCACCTGGCTAAGGTGGGCGTCCAATGTGGTAAACCAACGCTTGTCTGAACCGCGGCCGACCCAAGATAACACCATTACAGGATGAGACGTTTTCCCCTGGCCAATCTGGGCGTCCAATGTGGTGTCACAGAAATTAAAGCATGCCCAGATGTGTTTTTACCAGATTTATCACGATGCAATGTGGGCTTCAAACGATAATGTCAGGCATGGCGACTCAATCAAAGGACTTTTATTTCCCCCGATGAAAGAACAAATGTGGTTCTCTAGATACCGGTCGCGAGTAATCACAACAATGAAATAGCAAATGTGGATCGCAAATATGAGATGAAAGAGCAAATGTCGGAGAAAATACAATATGAAAAATGTAGGAAAAGATAGAGCAATAAGGCATTTGCGCTCGTTTATCACAAGACCGAACCACTACACTCGCAACAGTGGGTGTAAACAGACTATAACATTTAGACTTAGCGCCGTTATCAGCGGTGGTTTCAAAGGCCTTAATAACATTAACGTTTAATAACATTTAAGTGAGATATCACCAATCCAGTTTGTATCATGTGGTGGTTTACAGTCAAGTTGGAACCAATACAGAAGAGGTTACTGCTAAAATATGCGGTTACAAACACATAGTAGGTTTATCATCAGAAGCAGTTCTCTTCCCTCCCGCCCAAATCCAACAGATGCTGTCAAGGGCCCTTTTACATCCTTCGGAGGGGGGAAGGGTTTCCATCTATACGCGACGTGTAATCGAAAAGAAGCTAGAAAACCTTTATCCGGACAGCAGCATTCGCAAATTTAGGATATTACAACTTCCTAAGTTAAAAGAAAGCATATTAAAGCTGTCGTGAAATATTCTAATCCACATATATAAATTATCAGGTAAATGTAAAGCCTAACAAATAACTTCAATAAGAGGAAAGAAGAATGGTAAAGAAAAGTGCTGTCACAATGACTGTACTCGAAATCCCCCTTGTTTTCTACTTCGTCTGCAAATTGTAACGTTTCACGTTGATAGTAAAAGCCTACTGCTTCAATACCCGCTTTCTACGATAAAACATGTGCTGCATTTCTAAGAAAAACCTTGAGATACGCAGGTTGACCTAGATTTAAAATTCCATTCATGTCTTTTTATACACTACGTTACCTAAAACGAAAGACAGATGGACTAAAGATAGAAAGAAGGGAGGGCTGAAAGCAGGGACGCAGGCAATACTACCACAGTCGCGCGATACACAATTACTACCATCACGCGTGTAAGGCCACAAGCACTAGCTTTTTTTCAATTCGACAGTGATAAACAACACTACCCATACCAGAGTTAGGTTTTAAAATCCTGAAAAACGCTTATTAGGAAATATGACATTATACTGGTTTACGTTTGAAAACATTACAGTACCCAGACACCACATCGTATTCGAAGTAAACAGGAGGTAGAAGAAAGTGCATATTTTGAACGCAGCCACTTAGCTCCTTTAAATTTGTATATTTGGGTTCCTTAGGACTTGCTGACAAAGAATATGTTAAACGTTACGCAAATAGTCTAGGAATTACCAAATTATAGCCAAAAGAAATAGTGAGGGATGTCAGACAACACCCAAATCAGAATCGCTCAGTGGCAGATTTTCACCCCACCATTGTACGGGAAATGGGTCTCCATGTTAAATCCGATTTGATTGGAGCGCAATAAATGTAAGGCTAAACACGATTAGTCGGGCTATAAATACTATCTTTCGTTGTCAGGGGAAACGGGAGTAGGAGTACTTTTTTTCAAACGATTGGGTAGACATGGCACGATTGGTTAGACCTGCCAATATAGTCAATTAGAGGCGTCAGGTCACCACCACATTTGCAAATAAACTTACTACAGAACCAGTGCGTTGAGCACCAGTGCATATTTTTCTAAATAAAAGCCTGGGACATCGGCAGATCGAAATTGTGTTATATTCAGTGCCAGTCAACGTAATTCTGTATTATTTCCATGAATTGTGGTAAGCTTGAAATATTTGATATCTTTTAATGAAAATTGAATGTAAATTGATAATTTATGTCTGTATATATGTGTGGTTCAGTAGCGAACATGAGGTAAAGCCTCTATAGTGCTCCAGCCTGAACAGAAGGTGTCGGAGGAAAGTAAAACTACATGGAATTGCCAAACAGTACACTGACACCTAGCTTATTGACTAGAAAGAAATAATGCTGGAATTGCAGAGGCGTAGTAATCATTAGGGAGGAATATACTGGTGTAAATTATTTCAGATGAAGCTGACAGTTGGCCTACCGCTCTGAACTCAGTGTTTGTTATGTATTGTGCTCAGTGTAGAAATAGAGTATAAATTAGTTCTGAAGTAGGAGGTACAACCTTCTTGTTTCAGGGACGTGGTCCAAAAGTTATTGAAGCAGCACCTGGTCAGAGCTTTGCTGAATCCAGAGGCGGACAGCATACTCTTTGGTCCATATAGCAAACAGTGAGGTGTCTCCAGAACACAGGGGAGCAATCGAGCAGAGGAGTCTTTTCCTGCCGACATCACGAAAGATAAGCCTATGTGGCCAGCGGAGCTCAACATTATGTAACCCCATCTTAAACTGACATTGTATAAAAATAAGAGGGGAAATTAATTGTTTTAATGCCAGGAACTGAGAACATCTCCAATACTAGTTCCAACAGAAACAAACACTTGAAGTCATGATGACAAATACCAACATAGCTTGAAAAACAAAACCAGTATTACCTCATAGTACCACTACACAACTGACACACATAAGATAATATTAATAAAATATGTCACTACAAGATTCATATTGATAAATTCTGTACATATAACTTGTAATTAAAATTGATTGTGATTCCTGGTTCACTTTGTATTTGAATCAGGACACATATATATTAATGAAAAGTACTTAATACATATTGATATTTGAAAATTTACCAGTGACTCATTTAAGATAGTCTCATAGAGTGTTAAATGTGTGTGAGTGTCACAGTGTTGTCACGTGTGGTGGAATAAATTAAATTGTTTATCTGTCTGTTGTTGTTGTGACTTACACTTCATCATTTACAAAACCCTAGACATTCAACGTAGTCATCACAATATTCCAGAATAATTCTGACTGAGGTATAAATATGTGGTAGCAAGTAAGGTCATCTGTAATACACTACACTTATTAGATACAGATACCTTCACAGCTGATCTCAGTCAGTACACTAAGTCCCCTATAAATATTTATAATATCCCACTTTACCACAAAAGCTCATGTGTGTACATTGTATTGTCACTTCTTACCCCGTAAGTATCACCCTCGTGCTCGTTTTTGCTCCCGCTATGTACATGGAGCAAATTCCACCTTGTTTGCAATTTCTATATTGGCTGTTTTACCCAGATTTTGGCCTTTTCTGTCAAAATGAGGTGTTTTCAGTTTTTATATGATTATTATTTTGAAATTCCATAGCACATTGCGGTAGTTCTAGAACGAGTACGGTGGCTTTTCCGCAGCTGCCTTTCGCGAGCATTATGAAGGGACTTTTCTTTCGTCCAATACCAACCGTTTAGAAATAGTTTCACTGAATGTTTGTATTGCTTCTTTTTGCTATTTCATTCATGGAAGGATTAAGCAGATCTTCATATTTCTTGACAAATTTTTTGTTCTTTCTTCTCTTAATTTGTTTGGTTTTTTTTTTTCGTTGATTGGTAATTTTTATGTTCTCTTCATCTGCTTTTATTCGATGTGCGTTCGACTGACAGGGTGGTTATAGTGCTGGTCTATCGCGGCAAAGGTGCTGGGTTCAAATCACGGTACAGACGCGCTCCTGTCTACCCAGCTGTAAATGGGTACCTGACTTTACATTTCTGTTAGGGAAGGAAAAATGTAGCGAGGAAGGGAACAGGTCATCCCATCTCTCGATACTGGGTCTAGTATAATGAAGTCTGTAACATTTAACTCCTTAACGGCAGTATCTGCTATGGAACCACTATACTTTTTTAAAAATCCTTGATATAAAAACAAGCCTAAGAAAAATCAAATTTGGATGACAGATGACATCTTGAGTAAAATGGCAGAAAGAAAGAAGGCAAAAAACACTCCAGAATATAAAACAATAGACAATGACATACGTACTATGTGTAGACAAGCAAAAGAACGGTGGATAGAAACAAAATGCAAAGAAATAGAAGAATTGGAAGCGAAGCACATGACAAGAGATATGTATGAAGAAATAAAAAAATTATCAAATAGGTCACGGTTTGCACAAGGAGGAAGCTGTATCAAGAACAAAAATGGTGTAATATTACTTGATGAGAAAGACATTTTGAACAGATGGGCAGAATACGTAAAAGAACTATTCGAGGACAACAGAGGTAAAAAAAAAACCATCACCAGATTCTAATGAAGACCCAAACATTCTCAGATCAGAAGTAGAGAATGCCATACATATGATACAAAAAGGAAAATCAGCAGGCACGGATAACATAAAAATTGAAATGATAGAAGCTGTGGTGGGTTTGATGTTATTACAGTTTGTTGTTAAGAAATCTTAGTGTACTGAATGAGGTCAGCTGTGAAGGTCCCTGAATATAATAAATGTTAGAGTAAATTTCCAGGACACCTTTCTACTACCACAACTATGATCTCATTCAGACTTATTCTAGATAGGCTGTAAGATGACTACGTTTTGTGTCTAGGGTTATGAAATGTTAGTGTAAGGTTGCATTAACCAACTAAACATATAAACAATTACACAAATTATTTTATTATCTGATACAACACAACAGTACCACGACAATCACATACGAATTACACTTTAAAAGACTATCTTTAGTAAGTCAGTGGTTGAAAGTTTGTAAAGTTAAATGTTTTTTTCAATTTATTGTCCTGAATCTAATTCATTTGGAATCAGGACTGACAATCAAAATGAAATCATAGAAATTAATTACATCAATCAATTTATACAATGGATCTTCTGTCCATAATACACATATTATTATTATATAAAGATGTAGTGTATTTTCTAACTGAAGTGATTTCTAGTATACACTGGTAGATTGTTTATTATCATCATCTCTGCATGTTGTTTGTAAGTTTTTATGGACACTGATGGAATGTTTATATTACTATTCCCAATCTCTTTTCTAATATAATGTTAGTTGAGCGATCAGGTGCCGAAACATGCACATATCTTTGAAATATGATGTAGGAATCTTCCTGCACTTCGCTGAACGACAACCTTCAGCTCCCACTTCTCCAAGAATGATGGTGGTTTACAGTTGTCTCCGAAAAAGGCAAGACTGTGGCATGAATATATCGGCACCAGTTATTGACATCAACCAAAAACCTCTGAAATCAGAAGGATATGCCTCCTTCGTAATCAACAGCCTACAATAATACTCAACAACCAGTACAGGCACATTACAAACAAACATGCAAGATCAGCTCTTTACGACAATCCCTTTCACCAGTTTCTTTTGATGTGACCAGGTATACCAGTATTCCTCTCCCCTAATAGTTACAACGCCTCTGCAATTCCAGCAATAATCTGTTGTCCATACAATATGATAGGTATTATGCTCCTGATGATAATCCTATATAATTTAGTTGGTCTACACCTCTCTGATAGTCTTTCATATGCTGGATCAATCTCTAGACTCTGTGTTGAGTCTGCCATAGACTCACTTACTTACAGTCGTATGTTAGTATCTCACATTCAAATTTTATTTTAAATAAAACGTTAAGAAAATCAATCTTACCACAGATGCAAGGAAATAACACAAGTAAACGATGACTAGGCAATAGAATATGGCACACTTTCGATCTGCCCTATGTCCAGGCTTTTCCTATGTTAGAAAATTCTCCGCCTGCTCTCATCGATCTTGCGTTACACGAAATGTTATTGAAATGGCAGTGAACAGTCCCCGTTTCGTGCCAATATCTACTGCTTTGTTCAATGGGACCATGTTTACCTTTATTTTTGAATCTATCGTTTCAAATCACAACTCTCAATATGTTTCAAGGCAAATATATTTTTAGTTTTAGGTCAACCAATCATACTTCGCCTTCCTTTAAAATCCAACCAATCAAATATCCCGTACCTTTTAACCTCATTTACCCAAAGTCGTTTTTTCAAAACATGCCATAAAAAATTATAAGCAGGCATGATCTTTACTTGACAGTCTGGTCGGATCCACTATAGTATTATGGCTATAATTAGTTAATTAATGGACTATTTGCGTAACTACTACCATATTCTTTGTCAGCAAGTCCTAAGGTACACGAATATTCAATTTATATGGGACTAGTTGGCGTGGTTCAGAAGTACACCGTTTTTTTTTCTATGTTAGTTTTTTATTTTTAGTCTACTACCCGTTCAATTCTTTTCCATGTGCTGTCCTCTCTATTTACGTGATAATTACGTCCTTTGAAATAAGAGCTAAGGTTGTTTTTGAGACACGAGTTGTCTACATGTTCTAACTTTTTCCCCCGTATTTTGGGAAAACCCCTAAGGCAAAGCGTGCAAGTTGGTTGTAGACTTAGAACCAATTGAGACGTGCTTTGCGTGTTATCGAGCCTTGCCCCTCCTCGTTTCACAATACATTTTAAGCACATATTTCTTAGAACTAGGAAAAGTATGCATTTATGTCAAGGACAAATTTGAAAATTTGGGTACCGTTTTGTTCGGCTATTCGTTAGCAAATAATAATCTGAAGGCGTAGGCGATACCAACCGTTCTAGTAGAAAATTCTTTTGTACTTTCTTATTTTTGCCTTTATGCCCGATATTGTTATGTATTAATTTAGATATTGTATTTAGAAATTCACTACAGAAGCCCCGAAGAGCTTTGGTATAGATACAATCACTGATCTATGCAACGATATATACAATACAGGATATATACCACACGACATGAAGACGTCAGTTTTTATAACATTGCCCAAAAAACCTAATGCAACAGAATGTTCAGACTTCAGAACAATCAGCCTGATGAGTCATGCAATTAAGATACTGCTCAAAATCATACAGGAAAGAATAAAAAGGAAGGTAGACAGCAAAATCCAAGAAGAACAGTTTGGTTTTAGACGGAACAGTGGAACAAGAGAGGCAATATTTTGCCTAAGAATATTAGCAGAAAAATATACAGAGGTCCAAAAAAGTATGTACATGTGCTTCATTGACTATAAGAAAGCTTATGACAGAGTCCATCATTATAAAATAATTGAATGCCTCGAAGACATAGGTATTGATGGAACAGATATAAGAATACTCAGTAACCTTTATTGTGAGCAAACTGCCACAGTAAGATCGGGAAGGAATTATTCACCATACATAGACATAAAACAAGGTGTCAGACAAGGTTGTGTGCTGTCCCCCTGCCTATTTAATTTATACACCGAAAAAATGTTCAAACAGATACAGGAAATACCAGGACTAAACATCAGTGGAAGTTCAATAAACAACCTTAGATATGCAGATGATACCGTGTTGTTAGCTGAAAGCGAACAGGAGTTACAAGAACTAGTGAAGCAAGTGAACAAAATAAGTCATGAATATGGACTCGACATTAATATTGAGAAAACAAAAACTATGATAATTAGCAAAACAGACGATAAACCCACATTAAAGATAAGCATAAATGGGAAAACCTTGGAACAAGTCAAGAGCTACGTATATCTTGGTCATAAAATACCAGAAGATGGCAGATGTGAAACAGAAATCAAGAAGAGAATAGGAATGGCCAAGGCTACATTCAACAACATGAAACATATACTGACATCAAAACAGTTATCTCACAAATTAAAACTGAGAATCATAAAGTGTTATATATATTCTGCATTTCTGTATGGGGCAGAAACATGCCCATGTATAAGCATTTGGAAGAAAGAACTGAGGCTCTTGAAATGTGGGATATATAGAAGAATGGGGCGTATCTCATGGAAAGAGAAGAAAACAAATAAGGAGGTCCTAGAAAATCTAGGTATGAAAAGAGAACTAATGAGGGAGATCAAAGTTCGGCAGCTAAAGTACTTTGGCCATATAAAAAGGCATAACACCTTGCAGAAGACCATAATAGAAGGGAGAGGTGAAGGCAAACGTGCAAGGGGAAGACAGCGCTATAAGTGGGAAGATAACACCATGAGATGGACAGGGAAGAGCCTATCAGAGTGCACCACCAAGACAAGAGACAGAAGACGTTGGAGATCCTTTACAGCCAACCTTCATTGTGGAGATGGCAGCTGATGATGATAAAAACAACGATTCTTGTCTCATTCTGGCATTACCACCAGGGACGTGCCACTACCACAGAATTTGACGATTGATGGAACAGTCAACTACACCCTTGGAAACCAACAGATACGGAACTGATAATAACAAATCATCGCCAACAGCTGGCTAGTTAAGTATAACTGGCAGACTCAGCAAATGAAGCATCAATGCTTTAATATTTCATAAAAACCCTACTTTAACTATAATTCATTATGAAATTGTTTATCTGTAAATACAAATTGATAGTTAATATAATCACTATTGAGTGAATTGCACCCGCATAACTTAGTTAATTTAAATGCATTGTCGTAAATTTATTTTGAGAGAAAGAGTCTTAGAAATAGTAGTCCGGTTTGGAGTGTAGAATGATGATGAAAGGCTCAGTGATAGGAAAAGGTTAGCGAGTAAATATGATGCTCCACAGAGTGCTGGAGGAGAGTAAAGACAGACTTATTTACGACAAATCGTTTCTCTCAATCTTCTCTTCCACTCTCCTGGTCAAACAATTATTTGCCAGTTTCCCAGACACACATCTGCGCTCACACCGATTTGGTGCTTCAGACACACAGACGACGTGGATACAACTATCTTAAACAAATATGGGGGATTTGGGCCTTGGTAGTCCAACACAGTACAATGTATGTTTGTGCTGTTTATTAGCATTAAACTCAATCACAACATCCAACAGGTTACATAAAAATTATCATAAGTACAGAAAATACAATTAACAAGGTGAGGATGGGGGGTAAAGAAGATTGGTATCGACTAAGCCCTTCCCGCTTATTAGACAAAGGTAAACCCCGTCCCAAGATAGATAGTTATTAGGAACATAGGTAATGTAACCTAACAATGAAGTTAATTACTCTGAAAGGGATGTTACAATATTAGGTATGGTGGTAGACAAAATACTGTTATCCCAATTGTGTCTTCCCTTTTCTAAGCAAAGAAAAAAAAGGGGGGAGGGGATGAAACAGAGTTAACAAATTATCCCACTTAAAGGAACAATGCCGGGTATACAGAAAACGTATTACCCGGTAGGCAAGTTAACAAATGGTTTTACAAAAATAAATCTCCTGTCATTCATACACTCTGTGAGGATCCACACTCATATACACACACACTTACAGATTTCAGCATCAGACGATCCATAGCATGATATACACAGTAATTAAACTCTTTACATGTGAATGAAACTGTCTAGTCCTTCGAGTCTCTCCCCAGATAATGCGAGGTTTCACTGAGAGCAAATATTCCCGCTTATCGCCGGACTTGAAGTTCTAAGAGTTCTTGTGTTTTATTGTAAAGAAACGAGTCTATGGGATGGCACTGACGCAGTTCGACATAGGGGTGAAAAATGAGGTGATGGTATAATCCTTCAGTGAGTGATGATAGTAACTGGCCGGTAAAGTTTTTAATCCAGTGAGGAAAAACTAGGCTCGGTCACAGTCAGGTAAATCGGTATTTTCTCACATTTAGAGCCGTACATAAATTATTGCTACTGGCACTGTTCATCTTCCAGTTTATCTCACAGATTGAAATTTAAATTTGATGATAATATTTTAAATGTTCTTGGGTAGGCTTTCTTTCATGTAATTATGACAGCTAGGCCGCACCGGACCGCCACAAGATTAAATTTTAAAAAAATGTCTCATCAAACTGTCTGGAAGTTTAAGAACCGAGTATGGAAACTCTCTGTATGATTTATTAATAATACTGGGATCGCAAAGGTGATCATTCTGGAGAAAAAGATAGAAAACCCATGACAATCATAATCATACTTCAAAAATCAAATAATATTCTTAACGCGCGATAAATTTACCGTTAAGGCTATATATATATATATACACTCGCGTATTTAATTATGTATTTAAGAAAACACGTCACGAGTCTAATGGTTAAAATACACATCTATATATATAGGACTTAACTAAATTTATTAATTATAAATTCCTTCGCGACTTTAAAAGTTACTTTAACATTTAAATAGGCCTATCTATTATTTTTGGAAATGTTATAATAGATATATCATTAAATTTACCACTGGAACTTTTGGGATGAGTTTAATTAAATAGATTAAATAAACACAAAATCCAGTGAAATAAAATGAAAGCACTAGACCACTGATCACTTTAACAAATATATTATACCGTGCACAGAAAAAGAAACACTCCAATTTGTAGCCACCAATTTCAGATGGGAATCTAGCAACTTTCTACTAATAGCTAGTGAATCTTAAAAATCTCTGGCACTGAATGATAGCCTGGCTTTCTAGTGGTCTGTATATATTTAAAATGGAATTAAAGATGAGGGGGGCATGAGAAAGTTGACACTTTTTTTGATCTCAGGAGACTTTCGGGGATCTGACCGACAGACTAAAGAGAGATGCCGTCCCCTGGTTTCCCGTTTCCCCGTTCGTTGCATCCGACATCTTCCCCCGTTCGCTCCGTCTGCGGTCGGTTTAGCGCTTAACATGGAGGTGCGGAAAATGCCGGCAAGAAACTTCCCCGTTCGTTTCAGGGACCACTACTGCTTTGATCTCTCCCGCTCAACGTTCCTGAAACCACTTCCGTGTCTGTTTGATCCTGTTCCGCTCTCTCTGTTTGAAGTAGGCAACGCCCCCACTGCCCAAGTTAATGAAAATAACTTCATATCATTGCTCAGGCGATGTCCGTGGGCGTGATTTAATCTTTCCTTAAATCAATGCGATGACCAGAATGACCGGTAGATAAACTGTCCACATATTAATCAGCCAACGTGTTGGCCATCTGCGTGGAACGGTTTCATAGCAATGAGTCCAGGTGAAAATAAATTCCCGTTTGATGAAGAGTTACCAAAATATTCGGGGGCTCTGGTGCTATACGAAGGGGTCGCTACAAAGGGTCGTGCTACAACGATTCAGGGCCAGCTGAGTTCGTCTGTGACAATCGTCCCCTCTTTTGAGACATGAAAACATATTTTCATGTTTAATTTCTGACAATGAAGCTGCCCTGATCGGTAGCTTTTGGGTGATTGGTATCTTCAACTTCTTCCTCTTCGTCCGTAGTCCAGTTTCTACTCAGGAAATCCGCCCCGACATTCTGTCTTCCCGGAATGTATTCCACTTTGAAAGAATAAACGCTTAAAAGAAGGGCCCACCGCATGATCCTTGCGTTAAATTCTTTATTGGCACCAAGAAATGCTAACGGAGCGTGGTCTGTTTGCACCGTAAAAGATGTACCATAGAGAAACTCATGATGCCGTCTGATACCGTCAATCAGAGCGAGGCATTCTCTTTCGACTACGCTGTAGTTCCGTTCAGCTTTATTTAATTTCCGACTGCCATAGGCAACTGGAAATAGCATGTTTGGGTCCCTGTCATCGGCTTGAAGCAGTGTTGACCCGATGCCCTGACCTGACGCGTCGACCCGTAATACAAAAGGTTTCTTGAGGTCAGGCAACCTCAAAATGGGGTATGCAGACAACTGTCCTTTCAAAGTGCTGTACGCGTGTTCGCACTTTTGATCCCAAATGACCTTATCAGGACAACCTTTCTTTGTGAGGTCAGTCAGAGGTGCCGTTAGTCCGTTGAAGTTCTGGATGTACTTCTGATAGTATGCACATAGTGATATGAAGGAACGTACGTCTTTCTTCGTTCGGGGTCTTTTTGCTGCCACTATTTTCTCCACGTTCTTCTGAACAGGCCAACAACAGCCGTGAGAAATAGTATGCCCCAGGAAGTCTAACTGTTCAAACCCGATGAGACATTTGCTAGGTCTGGCTGTGAGACCAGTTTCCTGTAGTCTCCTGAGGAGCATAGCAACCGTAGCAATATGTTCTTCGTAGGTTTCCGATGCAATTAATATGTCATCCATAAAATTATGGATATGGGGACTTTGCAAAGGTTCTAGAAGCTTCCTCATCATCCTGGTGAACACTCCTGGTGCGTTATGCAAACCGAATGGCATCACATTAAATGTGTAATGTCCTTCACTAGTGCTGAAAGCTAACAAGGGTTTAATTTCCTCCTTGACTGGTATTTGATAGTAACCTTTACTGAGGTCAATCTTGGAGAAAATCTTTGCCTTGCTAAGCTTGGTGAACAACTCAGAAACAGTTTGGAGAGGTTCGGGCTGGAATTCCGTAGCAGCGTTTAGCAGCCGGTAATCTATACACAGCCGAACTTCCTTATTGGGCTTCTGCAACAGCACTACACTGGAACTGTAAGGAGATGTAGACTCACTGATAATTCCTGCCTGACGCAGCTTGTCTATTTCTCCGCGAAGTGCATCAGCTTTAGCGTAAGGGATGGGGTAAACTCTGGTTCGAACAGGGGTCTCGTTTGTTAATTTCATATCAAATTCGATGAGATTTGTTCGACCAGGTACATCCGTTAAGACTGAACTGTACTGTTTTAGTAGCGCCCTGGTTTCTGTTTGTTGTTCTAGTGAGAGATTGTCGCCGAACTTGACATCTTTAAAGGATTCTGTGGGTTGCAATGGATACTCCATGCAACCATCATCATCTTCCTCGTCTTCCGTTGCTATGGCGACAGCCAGGAGATGCTCGGAGGATGGCACCGGTCTCTCCAGATATTTCTTAAGTAGATTTACGTGGAAGACCTTCTCCTTTCCTTTGATGGAGATCTTGTAATTGGTACGTGAGATCTTTTTAAGGACGGTAAACGGCCCTTGCCATCCGATGCGAAGTTTATTGCTTCCGGTTGGAAGTAGCAACAAAACTTTCTCCCCTGGTTGTAGTTCTCTCTCTTTTGCAGCTTTGTTGTATCTTTTAGCATGTTTAGCGCGGGCTTTCTTAAGGTTGGTTGTAGCTAGATCCCAACCTAGCTTTAGCCTTTCCTTGAGCTCAGATACATACTTGCTTGCAGAGACGACTGTCTCGTCGGCCTTTTGGTCTGTCAGGGACCGAAGTAAGGCTTCTAGTGGCCCCTTAATAGGTCTGCCAAATAAAAGTGTAGCTGGCGCGAATCCCGTAGACGCTTGAGGAACCTCTCGGTAGGCGAATAAGGCAGCCGATATATATAGGTCCCAGTCTTCCGGTTTCTCCTGACCCAGCTTACGTAACATGGTGGTGAGGGTGCCGTTAAAACGTTCCACGAGCCCATTTCCGGCCGGATGGTAGGGACTGGTGTGGATATGTTTGGCCCTCAAGATCTTAAAGATCTCCTCCATTAACAGGCTACGGAATTGGGATCCATTGTCCGTCAAAACTTGTTGAGGGAATCCCAACCGTGTAAAGATTTGCACGAGGGCTTCTGCGACATGCTTGGAATTTATGCATGGTAGCGGTACAGCTTCGGCCCACATTGTGCAAGTGTCGACTAAGGTCAGGATGAACCTGTTCCTTCTTTTGGTCCTTTCCAGGGGTCCAATGATGTCGACAGCAACCCGTTCAAATGGAGTACCCACTATTGGCATTTGCCCCATAGGTACTGGGGGTGTCAAGTGCTTTGGTGCTACCCGTTGGCACTGGGCGCAGGATTTCACATACCTGGTAATGTCAGAGTTCATTCCTGGCCACCAATAGTGGTTTTTTATTCGCTGAATAGTGGCGTTTTGTCCCATATGTCCGCTAAAGGGAAGAGAGTGCCCCATTTCTAAGATCTGGCTTCTGTACTGCGTCGGTACTAGGAGCTGGTTATTCCCCGTGTCCGGGTTGCCCGTTCTACGATACAATACGCCATCCTTAGAAAAGATGTCTCCGTTGTGTCTGGGGTCCTTAGCCATGGGCAGTCTTTTAAAGCAGGGCTCCAGAGTAGGGTCCTTTTGTTGCGCCTCCTTCAGTTCATTCGGCAACAAATTTGGCGCAGGCTCCCTCTCTTTCTTGGCTTGCCCTCTTGTGGTTACCGCTGCCACAATCGGCTCCTTTGGTCTCCCAATAAACACATATCTACATCCCAGGATAACTGGGTAGATCGGATCATCCATTATGGCCGCTTTTATAACACCTCTGACAAAATCAGAGTGTATTTCTACCAGTGCGATAGGCAGCGTCCTGGGTGCATCACTCTTAAAAACTCCACTAAGTTTGACGGTTTCCTCTGTCTCCTGACCGGGTTTGACTAGGTGCCTAGCGACGATACAACTGAAGCTTAGTCCAGTGTCAAAGAGACAAGTAGTTGAGGTACCATTCAAAATTACAGTTCCTCGAGTTGAGGGTCGGTCCCCCTCAGGTTGAGAATCACTGACATTGACTCTACCTTTCGAGGCTGTATGCAAACATCCAACGCGGTTAGGACCGGTTTGTTTGCCCTGATCAGACGTTCCTGGTGTAGGGGTCTTTCCTTTTCCTTGACCTTGGTGGCCGCGCTGCCACGTAGGCTTGGTGGGTTGATCAGAATTGTTGGGGGGGGGGGGGTATCGGGTTTTGTAGAATTTCGATTTTTCCTGGGGAGGTCTCTGGGTATTATTTTCTCGTTGGTTATAATTCTGAGAGGAATTAGAAGAATAGGATGACTGCTCTAGATTTTGTTTTCGAGATGGCTCATCTGTGGGTTTACGTTTAGTGCTGGGAAGTTCGGCCATTGCATTGGTATAGCGTTCGGCCTTATTGAGGATGTCCTCAAGTCTGACTGCGCCCTGTTCCGCCAAAAATCTACGGGTTTCGTTTGACAAAGTTGACTTTATCTGCTCCACAAGAACAAGTTCAAGGAGTCCCTCATATGTAAGAGGTAGGTCCGATAATTCGATGCACTTTTGTCAAATAGCCCGTGAGACGTGAAGAGAACTGTGAAAATGTTTCCGTGCTCTCTTTTCGGCTGTTCCTGAACATTTGCAGGAATTTTCGGGCGGTCATCTCAAACCGTTCTAGCAAGGCCTTTTTCAGCATGTCGTAATCATGTTGGTTCGATCCCAGCTTTGTGTATACGTCATAAGCATTAGCTTTTAGTGACGTTGAGAGCTTAAGTGCCCAGCGGGAACTCTCTAACCCATACAGATTCGCGAGCCTTTCGAATTTTTCTAGGTAGCTGTCAATTTTTTCATTAGGGCTAGGAAAAGATTCTAAAGCAAAAGACATCGCCGTTAATTGGGCAGACTGAGTGCTGGAGAGATCCATTGACTGGGGCGAAGACGGCTCTCCGTTATTCGAAGTAGAGGCGCCCCGACTCTCTAAAGCCTTAAGCGCCAGTTCATGCTGTCTTTCCCTGTCTCTCTCCTCACGTGGTCTCTCTTTCCCTGCGGGCTTCCATTTCTGCCTCAATTTTCTTCTGCTCCAATTGACGATCGTCCGCTTCTTTCTTCCTAGCTTCTCTCTCTTCTCTCTCTTTTTCTTCCTTCCTTCAGCTTCTGCTCTTTGTTTTCTCTTCCTTCCTCTCTGCTTCTGCTCTTTGTTGCTCCGCGTCATATATATTTCCAGTTCCTGGTTGATAAACAGGTTCGCAGCTTCTGTGTCTAGTCCTGCCTCTTTCGCTTCCAGCCTCAGGATGGATCTCATCTTTATCCTTTCTGCCATTGTTAAAGAATAAGATGTAGTATGACTAGAGAATAGTACGAAAGAACAAGAAGGGAAAAAAAATCAAAGCCGCTACGAGAAAAACCGAAAGTAAAAAAACAATTTACTTAATGACCTCGTGTGTTAACTTATCGCCGCTATTATTGTCACTTAAGACTTTTAACGCAAGCAACTATGCCAATTAATTGGTAAGTTACACTAGAAAAAAATCTACTATTACTAACAGTAGAGAAAGATTTATATTAAAACAATTTAAAAGGGAAAAAAATAAAAAAAAATTTTCCCCGAAAATTTTAATTCTCTAACAACAAACTCCGTCCCTGAAGTCAATTATGAGATGAGACGTAGTTAACTTAATTTTAAAAAATCAGAACAATCCGTCTTTAGCTTAGCTCAACTCAAACGCTTCAAAAACCTTTAGTGACTGTAAAACCAGTCACGCGATCCCAGCAAATCTTATAAAGAAAAAAAAAATTTAATTTACTCCGCCAGAGGATAATTTAGCTACCCGAATTTATGATTATCCGTACTTTCTACTGCTGTGGAAAGAAAACAACCTGTAAGTATGCTGTGTGGACGACCCAAATACTAAAAGGCGTTGTCTAGGGGTGTAATTAATTATTTATTTATTTCCCTAAATCACAAAGACAGATCACTCACACTCTATCTAGTTAGACCCAGACTTAGATCAGACTCAAAATATCTTTATCCCGGCGAGCCAGCCAAATATTGTCGTAAATTTATTTTGAGAGAAAGAGTCTTAGAAATAGTAGTCCGGTTTAGAGTGTAGAATGATGGTGAAAGGCTCAGTGATAGGAAAAGGTTAGCGAGTAAATATGATGCTCCACAGAGTGCTGGAGGAGAGTAAAGACAGACTTATTTACGACAAATCGTTTCTCTCAATCTTCTCTTCCACTCTCCTGGTCAAACAATTATTTGCCAGTTTTCCAGACACACATCTGCGCTCACACCGATTTGGTGCTTCAGACACACAGACGACGTGGATACAACTATCTTAAACAAATATGAGGGATTTGGGCCTTGGTAGTCCAACACAGTACTCTATATATGTTTATGCTGTTTATTAGCATTAAACTCAATCACAACATCCAACAGGTTACATAAAAATTATCATAAGTACAGAAAAATACAATTAACAAGGTGAGGATGGGGGTAAAGAAGATTGGTATCGACTAAGCCCTTCCCGCTTATTAGACAAAGGTAAACCCAGTCCCAAGATAGATAGTTATCAGGAACATAGGTAATGTAACCTAACAATGAAGTTAATTACTCTGAAAGAGGTGTTACAATATTAGTTATGGTGGTAGACAAAAATACTGTTATCCCAATTGTGTCTTCCCTTTACTAAGCAAAGAAAAAAAAGGGGGGGGGGGGATGAAACAGAGTTAACAAATTATCCCACTTAAAGGAACAATGCCGGGTATACAGAAAAAACGTATTACCCGGTAGGCAAGTTAACAAATGGTTTTGAAAAAAATAAATCTCCTGTCATTCATACACTCTGTGAGGATCCACACTCATATACACCACACACTTACCGATTTCAGCATCAGACAATCCATAGCATGATATACACAGTAATTAAACTCTTTACATGTGAAAACTGTCTAGTCCTTCTATGTCCCGCCCCAGATAATGCGAGGTTTCACTGAGAGCAAATATTCCCGCTTATCGCCGGACTTGAAGTTCTAAGAGTTCTTGTGTTTTATTATAAAGAAACGAGTCTATGGGATGGCACTGACGCAGTTCGACATAGGGGTGAAAAATGAGGTGATGGTATAATCCTTCAGTGCGTGATGATAGCCACTGACCGGTAAAGTTTTTAATCCAGTGAGGAAAAACTAGGCTCGGTCACAGTCAGGTAAATCGGTATTCTCTCACATTTAGAGCCGTACATAAATTATTGCTACTGGCACTGTTCATCTTCCAGTTTATCTCACAGATTGAAATTTAAATTTGATGATAATATTTTAAATGTTCTTGGGTAGGCTTTCTTTCATGTAATTATGACAGCTAGGCCGCACCGGACCGCCACAAGATTAAATTTTTAAAAAAATGTCTCATCAAACTGTCTGGAAGTTTAAGAACCGAGTATGGAAACTCTCTGTATGATTTATTAATAATGCTGGGATCGCAAAGGTGATCATTCTAGAGAAAAAGATATAAAACCCATGACAATCATAATCATACTTCAAAAATCAAATAATATTCTTAACGCGCGATAAATTTACCGTTAAGGCTATATTATATATACACTCGCGTATTTAATTATGTATTTAAGAAAACACGTCACGAGTCTAATGGTTAAAATACACATCTAGATATATATATAGGACTTAACTAAATTTATTAATTATAAATTCCTTCGCGACTTTAAAAGTTACTTTAACATTTAAACATCTATTATTTTTGGAAATGTTATAATAGATATATCATTAAATTTACCACTGGAACTTTTGGGATGAGTTTAATTAAATAGATTAAATAAACACAAAATCCAGTGAAATAAAATGAAAGCACTAGACCACTGATCACTTTAACAAATATATTATACCGTGCACAGAAAAAGAAACACTCCAATTTGTAGCCACCAATTTCAGATGGGAATCTAGCAACTTTCTACTAATAGCTAGTGAATCTTAAAAATCTCTGGCACTGAATGATAGCCTGGCTTTCTAGTGGTCTGTATATATTTAAAATGGAATTAAAGATGAGGGGGGCATGAGAAAGTTGACACTTTTTTTGATCTCAGGAGACTTTCGGGGATCTGACCGACAGACTAAAGAGAGATGCCGTCCCCTGGTTTCCCGTTTCCCCGTTCGTTGCATCCGACATCTTCCCCGTTCGCTCTGTCTGCGGTCGGTTTAGCGCTTAACATGGAGGTGCGGAAAATGCCGGCAAGAAAGCTTCCCCGTTCGTTTCAGGGACCACTACTGCTTTGATCTCTCCCGCTCAACGTTCCTGAAACCACTTCCGTGTCTGTTTGATCCCGTTCCGCCCTCTCTGTTTGCAGTAGGCAACGCCTCCACTGCCGAAGTTAATGATACTAACTTCATATCATTGCTCAGGCGATGTCCGTGGGCGTGATTTAATCTTTCCTTAAATCAATGCGATGACCAGAATGACCGGTAGATAAACTGTCCACATATTAATCAGCCAACGTGTTGGCCATCTGCGTGGAACGTTTGATGTTTACCATAGCAATGAGTCCAGGTGAAAATAAATTCCCGTTTGATGAAGAGTTACCAAAATATTCGGGGGCGGAGGGGGGGGGGGGGGTGCTATACGAAGGGGTCGCTACTTAAATGATCTCAGGTCGTGCTACTTAAACGAGTATATTACATTATATTTTTGCTTTCTAAAGACTATTGTTGTAGGGTTTGATCTGTTATTAGTGTGTACACGTATGTTTGGTACAAAGTAAATATATCTAAGGTAGTTTCAATTGACCCAAGTACAGTGAAACTTGGTAAGTGGATTAGCTGAATGGAGTCATTTTTTTTTAAAAATAGGTGGGGGGGGGGGGGGGGGTTACTATCATTTTAGAGAAACGTATTTGAATTATGTATTTTAAACTTTTAAGCTGCATTAATTTTTAACGATGTAAAATATTGTAATGTTACTGTAATCAAATATAAATTTGTAAAAACTTTGTAAATTAAACTACAAAATAAAAAGTTAAAAAAATATTTGTGAGATACGGCAAATAATATAGTACAAGATTGTCCCAAAACAATTTTATTCGTCGTTCCATGCTATTGGTTGAATGCTCGGAGTGTATACTTTGAATAATTTGTGCAACAAATATTGAAACCATGTCTCAAAAACCGAAATATGCTCGTGGCTATTCACCAGAATATCTGAAGATGGGTTTCATCGAATCTATTACAAACAAACAGCTTCCAAAGTGTTTACTGTGTCACAAGACATTTTCTAACGAAGCAATGAAACCAAGTCGATTGCCAGAACATCTTGCTACAAAGCATCCAAAAGATAATGATAAGCCCATTGAATATTTTCAAGAACTGTATGAAAGATTTCAAAATCGATGATGAGGTTGCCAGCCCTATCCACAACCTCATATTAGCCAATCCTTGTACGATATGCCTGAGAGAGTAGTAGTACAGTTCTTTCTTTGTCCGAGAACCACACGGAGCTCTGACCATAAGTGGCTAATGTAGATAAAAATGTTGCTGTTAAGAGTGGTCTCAGGGGTCTTCGTCTTTTATATAGGCTGCTCTTGAAGGTAATACTGCAGTTCATTCGAGTGGTGATTCTTTGGCTGAGAGATTGAAACATGAGTCAGTACAATGGATTATTCTGATGTCATCCATTGTTTGTGACTCACCAAGACCCTACTCCACCTCCCAGTGCTGGTCCTGGAAACAGACTGCATCACTGCAGTCTGGCTAAAAGAGTAGGGCTCGAAGTGGGAAGGCAAACCCGGTCCCAAAAATTCCGTGCCGAAGTCGGATGTGTCAGGCCGAAAGGCGCAGATATCGCAGCTTGGCTGTAAATGGCGACACAACGCAACCAACGTCCTTTTCAGGACGAACGCAGAAGAAGAAGAAGAAGAAAATCATTCTAAAATAACTGCATCATTCAAGAAACAAAATGCAAAAAACGAAGATGGATTAACTGCATTATATATTATTGTATATTACAATTAATTGCAAAAAGTGGTAAAAGCCATAACATTGGAGAAACGTTGATAATTCCCTCTATCAAAGAATTTATCTAAACAGTAATGCATCAGGATCCAACGGAAGTTATAAAAACATTGTCCCTTAGCGATAACATAGTAAGACGACGCTTTGACGAAATGGCGGTTAATGTTGAAAATAAACTTATAGCTATTCTCCAAAACTTAGCATTTTCCATGCAGTTGGAAGAGTCTACCATTGCAGATAATAATGCTTCATTGATGGCATATGTACGGTACCTTGATGAAAACAGTACATTGCAAGAAGAAATGTTATTCACTTTAAATCTTATTACAGATACAACCGGATTATCATTATTTACTGCTGCGAATTCGTATTTTTCCAAAAATAATATACCCTTGAACAATATTGTTGCATGCGCTACTGATGGAGCACCATCAATGATAGGTCGCTATCGTGGTTTTGTTGCTTATTTGAAGGAGGAAGTGCCAAACGTTTTATGTATTCATTGTGTGGTACATAGGCAACATCTGGTAATGAAAACATTTGAGTACAAGCCTTCATTCATCATTAAGTATAATAATTAGGGCTTTAAATAAGATCAAATCGAATGCCAAAAATGATTGAATGTTTCGACAGCTGTGCCAGGACAATAATGAGCAATTTATTAGGCTACTGTTACACACGCAAGTTCGTTGGCTCTCAAAGGGTGTATGCTTGACTCGTTTTGTTGAATTATTTGAGAGTGTCATACAGTTTTTTTAAAGTGAAAATAGGGCTGGTTTGTGTCAACAATTAAAAATAATAAAACATGATGCATTTTATTTGGCAGGCATTTTTAAGAAATTTAATGAAATTAATTTCCAGCTTCAAGGAGCCAATATAACATTTATCAGTTGCAAAAATGTTGTGTCATTATTTATCGAAAGGGACCAAAGACGCGTCAATAGTGAGGAATGCACTCAGCGACTGCTCGCGTCAGGGTCAGCGAACCAGAGCTGATCAAGACCCTACTCCACCTCCAAGTGGTGGTCCTGGAAACAGGCTGCATCACTGCAGTCTGGCTGAGAGAGTAGGGATCGAAGTAGGAAGGCAGACCCTGTCCAAAAATATGCCGTGCTGAAGTTGGATGTGTCGGACGGAAAGACGCAAGATCGCAGCTTTGCTGTAAACGGACACAACACAATCAACGTCCTTTTCAGGATGAACGAGGAAGAAGAAGAAGATTTATCGAAAAACCTAATATTTTGCGTCATAATCTTTTGAAGAGGGAATTTCATCAGTTTCCGGAATTGTCATCAATAAAAGATGATGTAACTTTAGAGGAGATTGAGAGGTTCAGTAGTCACCTCAATGAACTTAAATTGGATATGGAAAAACGATTTAGTGATATTATGAACTTGAAGGTGTATGACTTATTGGTGAATCCTTTTACTGCAAATGCTGGTGAGGCTGATATAACATGTTAAGAAGAACTATTAGAACTTAAATATGACGAAGAGAGCAAATCGAATTTCAATAGTGGTGGATACTAAAAACTCTGGCAAAATAATATAAAAAAATGCCTGCCTCATATCCAAATATGTGAAAAATGATATTTAATTTACTGCTACCTAGCCCTACATCATATCTAGTGGAATCTGGCTTTAGTGCTGTGAATCATATTGTCACCAAACAGAGAAACTGTCTGAAAATCACTGAAAGAAGAGACCTTCGCTTGTTCCTAACGAAAATCGAACCAGATATCCAACATTTAGTTTTTCAGCATCAGGCGCAAGGATCTCATTAAATTAAAGGTGATTTATATTAATTTATTGTTTTATGTAGGGTATGTAACTTTTTTTTCAATTTTAATGTTAGTGGGCTGTTAGGAAATTTTACCCTCACGAAAGTTACAAAAGTGGGCGCTAAAGTATTAAAAGGTTGAAGAGCACTGTTCTAGCTCATGGATTGGATCGTATGAGAATCAGAAATAAACAATTATTCTGATTGGAAGTTTTGTCGGAAACGCCAGGTGGAAGCGTGGGCAGGAAAACTGCAATATAACCTAGCAAATTCGGAGGCTAAAACACACTGCATTCCAGAATCGTCAAGTAGACAGCTCGGACTGAAGCCAGGAAAGAATAGAGTTAGGATTCTGACTTTATAGGACCGGACAAAACACGTATCGGAACTCCTTCTTAACACTACTGCAAGGACGATTTACCTGTTAATTCGGAAACCGGACTCCTAGTGGACCTATCAAACAGTCACAGAGGAATTATATCTAGAAATAATACCCCTGACACGTGTTCGAGGCATCTTTATCAAGTTGCAAGAAATCTTGAGTTCCCAACTAGTTTGGGGTACGTTGTAACATATATTTTGTACTTTGACTTTGACATATTTGTACTTGCTGGTGGTTGTACGAGACTGGTAACATCAGCATAAGGAAATAGTATATTCATAAACCCCCTCAGTATATATATATATATGTATATATATATATATATATATATATATATATATATATATATATATATATATATATATATATATATATATATATATATATATATATATATACGAGGGTCGTTCAAGTCAAACCGGGACTTTTCGTTCTGGAAGTACAGGAAGGAATGCTAGCGTGGTGGTACTACTGACAGTAGTAAGTAACAAGTGTGACCTACTCGTATTACCGTTACCGTTGTTACCGTTAGGTGGCGTACGCGTCATGGGTCAGTCCCTGATAGATAATGAAAATGATGGACAACAGAGTTAGTGCACGTTGGGTGCCAAGACAGCTTTACGCTTTTGACCGGAAGTGAAGAGTTCAAGTCTGCACTGAGTTGAAGGATCGTTTTGGCAGGGAAGGCCAGAATTTTCTGAATCGCTTCATTACGTGTGATGAAACTTGGGTGCATCATTTCACTCCGGAATCAAAACGAGCATCCATGCAGTGGAAGCATATGGAATCACCACCACCCAAAAAATTTCGGAAAATTGCGTTTGCTGGGAAAGTGATGGCGAGTGTTTTCTGGGACAAATGTGGCATTATTCACGTGGATTTTCTACCCCGTAGTGCCACTATCAAGTGAAGAGTACTGTCGCATTCTAAGTGATGTGCATAACCATCTGCAGAAAAAACGGCCTGGTTTAATAAGAAAAGGCGTCCTGTTTCTATAGATAACGCACGACCACATACCGCTCACCGCACCACGTGCAAATTACAGCAACTCGGGTGGGAGGTATTGCCACATCCCCCTTACAGCCCAGACCTCGCTCCGAGCGACTTCCACCTGTTTGGACCCCTGAAAGAGTTCCTGGGAGTTAGCATTTTAGCACTGATGACGAAGTCCTACGATGGTTCAGGAGTACTGATATATCTTTCTACGCTAAAGCTTTTCAAGCATTAATTAAACGCTGGGATAAGTGTATAAAAGATTGCAGGGGATTATATCAAAAAATAAATGGCAATGTCACTCCTACAAATTTTAGTTTGTACAAAAGAAAGTCCCGGTTTGACTTGAACGACCCTCATATATATATATATATATATATATATATATATATATATATATATATATATATATATATATATATATATATATATATATATATATATATCTATATATATATATATATATATATATATATATATATATATATATATATATATATTGCCTGCTGGAAATTCATCCTTCTGGCAATGGCTCGCGAGCTCATTCCGGTCTCCAACATACCAATGGCTCGTTGGCGGTCGTTTTCAAATAGTCGTGGCACTTCAAGCACATGTACTGGGTGTTTTGTTTCAACGGCCTTTTTATACCGAGTATACTGCCACAACGTGTACACATTGTCAGGGTCGTAGCTGTTGGGAATCATGTTGCACGTGTAACTTTCATTGTTTTCATGTAGTCTGTATACAAACCAGTGGGTTGAATCATGCACTTTCCATTCCAGCAGCCATTCGCTCTCTACCTCATGACACACACGGGGAAAATACATTCCCACACTTTTTTCCCAGCTTCTCGGCATCAGTATATATAATAGTGGTGCGTTTTAATGTGCTTCAGAGTATATATATATATATATATATATATATATATATATATATATATATATATATATATATATATATATATATCTTCATCATCACCCTCATCATCATCCATAATCGTCATCCATCACCATCACCATCATCATCTTCGTCATCCATCACCGTTTATATCCATCATCATCATCCGTCATCACAATCATCCATCATCCCCATAATCATCGTCCTCCATCATCATTGTCTTCCATCATCATCATCATCATCAATATTCATCATCATCATCAATATACATCATCATCCATCACCCCCATCATCATCGTCATCCATCATCATCATCAATATCCATCATCATCCATATCCATTATCATCCGTAACCATCATCATCATTTATCATCATCATCCCTCGTCCATTGTCATCATTATCATTCTCATTATTATTTTCTTTTTCGCTCCCAGTGCAGGAAGCCTGCACAAAGCATTCATTTGTTTTGCATCCGTTGTTTGTTCTGTAGCAGTTTGTATTACATGATACAGTTGCCAGCACACACAAAAGACATCACTCATATTATTCCTTAGAGAGTAATGGTCTTATTATTTCGTTGTCTTAAAAGAAATCTGTGAAATTTCACGAACATGGAATAATATTACTGACAGTGGCTAGTCAAACATTAAACGGGATCATCCTTGATAGGATAGATCAGGGGTCGGGGTGGCTGAGAGGTATGGCGTCCGCCTCGAATTCTAAAGGTACCGGGTTAGATTCCTAATAAAGGGGAAAAAATGTATGGACATTTGGTTCAGAGGCAGTGGTCCTAATGATGCTATAACGGAGAGTCAACTTCACCTCAGTCACCTTTAACTGATCATTCCAGTACTCAATCTCCTCAATTAGCAGCTATGTCTTTTGTTCTTGAATCCTTCCCAAGCCCCAATGAGAAAATTGACACTTATCTGGAAAAAATGGCAACACTGCATGGTTTAGAAAGTTCGCGATGGTGTTTGAAGCTTTCACAGGCTTTGAAGAGTAATGCATATGATGTGTACGTTAAACTAGGAAAGGGCAATCAAGACAATTACGACATGTTGAAGAAAGCTCTACTTGAGCGCTTCGAAATGCACGCTTGCAAGTTTTTGCAACTTTTCCGGAATAGCAGGAAGGAAGGAACCGAGACATTTCACCAGTTCTCTTCACGTCTGAATGGAAATTTGACGAAGTGCCTGGAGCTTTCAGAGCTCCATTGCACTTTTGAAGGGTTAGAAGAGTTTGTTCTAATCGAACAAATAAAAAACACTTTGTCAAATGAAACCCGTAGATTTCTTGCTGAACAAGGCGCTGTAAAGCTGGAAGACATTTTAAGTAAGTCCGAGCGATATACCAATGCATTAGCCGAGCTTCCATGCTCAAAACACAAACCTACAGATGAGCCTTCTCGAAAATATAACCTAGTACAGTCTTCCCAGTCATTTTCCCAACAACATCCTAGGGATACTGTACCCTAAAACCCCCCTCATGAAAAAACGAAGTTCTACAAAACTCGATACCCCGCCAAACCCCATGAACAGCCCAACCATCACTCATGGCAGCCTAGCCAGAAAGGACACGACAAAGGGAAAACCCCGGCGCAGGAGACATCTGATCAGGGCAAGCACGCCGGGACAAATCGAATCGGTTGCTTGCAAACAGACTCGCAAAGGAGGAGGAATGTCAGTGATTCTCAACCTGAGAGTGAGAGGCCTTCAACGCGAGGAACTGTTTTATTGAACGGGACTTCAACCTATTGTCTGTTTGATACAGGTTTAAGCTTTGAATGTATTGTCGCAAGGCAACCTGGTAAGAGACAGAAGAAACCGTCAAATTATATGGAGTTTTCAAAGGAGATGCACTCATAACGCTTCCCATCACACTGGTGGAAATACACTCTGATTTTGTCAGAGGTGTTATCAAAGCAGCTATAATGGAACATCCGATCTACCCAGTCATACTTGGTTGTAGATATGTGTTTATAGGGAGACCGAAAGATCGGATTCTGGCAGTAGTAACTACAAGAGGGCAAACCAAGCAGGAACGGGAGCCTGCATCTAATATGTTACCCATGGAACTAAAAGAAGCGCAACAAAAGGACCCTACTTTGGAGCGATGCTTTAGAAAAACTGCCCATGGCCAAGGACCCAGACACAACGGAGACATATTTTCTAAGGATGAAGTGCTGTATCGAAGAACGAGCGACCCTGAACAGGGACATAATCAGCTCCTTGTACCTACGCAGTACTGAGACCAAATCTTAGAAATGGGGCACTCTCTTCTCTTTAGCGGACATATGAGACAAAACGCCACTATTCAGCGAATATCGACTCACTATTGGTGGCCAGGAATGAAAACTGATATCATCAGATATGTGAAATCCTGCACCAAGTGCCAACATGTGGCACCAAGCATTGGACAGGCCCAGTTCCTATGGGAGAAATGCCAATAGTGGGGACACCATTTGAACGGGTTTTAGTCGACATTTTAGGACCCATCGAAAGGACTAAAAGAAGGAACAGGTTTATCCTGACTTTTGTCGACACATGCACTTTGTAGGCAGAAGCTATACCGCTAACATGCACGGATTCCAAGCATGTCGCAGAAACCCTAGTGCAGATTTTTTACACGGTTGCGATTCCCTAAACAAGTTTTGACGGATAACGGATCCCAATACCGTAGCCTGTTGATGGAGGAGATCTTTAAGATCTGGAGGGACCAGCATATTTACACCAGCCAAAATAATCCGGCCGAAGTGGGTTAGTAGAACGTGTCAACGGAAGCCTCACCATGATGTTATGTAAGCTGGGACAAGATAAACCTGAAGATTGGGGCCTTTTCATTCCCGCAGCCGTATTCGCCTACAGGGAAGTCCCACAGGCATCTACAGGTTTACCATCAGGTACACTTTTATTCGGCAGACATATTAAGGGCCCGCTAGAAGCCTTACTACTGTCACTGACAGACCAGAAGGCTGATGAGACAGTTGTCTCAGCATTTAAGTATGTATCGGAACTTGAGGCAAGGTTACAACTAGGATGGGATCTAGCAACAACCAACCTTAAGCGAGCACGCATGAAGCGCACTACACGATTCAACAGAGCAGCGAAGAAGAGAGAATTACACTGGTATATACACATTTTGGTGCCTTAAATTTTATAGCTGTTCTTGAGTAATTTTGGGTTGCTGATTCCGAAAATGTAATCATATTTTTTTCTATCAGCTCTAGTTTTTGAGATAACTAAGAATGACCATATTAGTAGGGCAATTGTTATGTACAATCCTGTGTTGTGTTGTTCGTCCATCACGGATGATGAAGACCACTCTGTTCATCCAATTATTAGGATTGTTAGGATAGTCTATGAGTACGAAGGTGACTGATGAGCCCGATGCGGGCCTGGAAGGATCTCGGACAGTGTGGACAGGGAATGTTTGCATCACAAGAAGGTTTTATTACACGGTCTTTTCTAGCTTGTCTTCGCTGTTCCGCTGCTGCTCTTCTGGAAGATTCGCATGCCGCTGCACCTTTACGAAGAGATGTGCGCCAGGCAGTTCGGTCTTGCGCAGCAGCTTCCCATGTGTCAGGGTTTATGTCAAAGGTTTTTAATGAAGCCTTAAGCGTGTCCTTGAAGCGCTTTTTTTGGCCACCATGGGAGCGTCTACCCTTCTGCATCTCACCATAAAAGAGTATCTTTGACAGTCGATGGTCTGGCATGCGGACTACATGACCTGCCCAGCGAATCTGAGACTGCATCAGAATAGTATCGATGCTAGGGATACCAGCTCTGTCAAGAACGGCGGTATCCGGGATCTTGTCTTGCCATTTGATGTTCATTACCTTTCTGAGACAGACTGTATGGAAGTGGTTGAGCTTCTTTACGTGGCGCCTGTATACAGTCCATGTTTCACATGCATAAAGCAGCACTGGAAGCACCGCAGCTCTGTACACCTTCAGCTTTGTCTGTAGACTAATGTCACTTCGATGCCACACGTTGGTGTATAGTCTGCCAAATGTGCTGCTGGTTTTGGAGATCTTGGTGTTCACCTCATCATCAATGACGATGTTCTGGGATAGTGTGCTACCAAGGTATGTGAATCTGTTCACAACATTCAGTTTCTCACCATTTACCTTGATGATTGGCTCAGTATAAATTGTGCCAGGAGCTGGTTGGTACACGATTTCTGTTTTCCCCGTGTTGATGGTAAGCCCAAAGTTGGAACAGGCTTCGGAGAATCTATCCATGCTATGCTGCAGATCAGCCTCTGAGCCAGCACTGAGGGCACAATCGTCAGCAAACAGAAGATCCCCGATGGTGTGTAATTTGACCTTGGTTTTTGCTTGAAGCCTCCTAAGGTTAAACAATTTTCCATCAATACGATATCTCATGTCGAATTCTGTGTCCCCATCTCTGAAAGCATCAGTCAGCATAGCAGAAAACATGATACTGAAAAGAGTCGGTGCAAGTACACACCCTTGTTTAACTCCATTTGAGACTGGGAAAGGCTCCGATAGCTCACCGTTTTTCTGAACTCTAGCCTGCATTCCATCATGCAGTTGCTGCACTATTGAGATAAATTTCTTTGTGCAGCCGTATGTTGCCATGATCTTCCATAAACCCTCTCTACTGACCGTGTCGAACGTCTTTGTCACGTCGATGAAAGCTGTGTACAGGTCACAGTGCTGATCTTGGCATTTTTCTTGAAGCTGTCTTGCAGCGAACACCATATCGGTGGTTCCACGTTCTTTCCGGAATCCACACTGACCTTCAGGTAGAAGACCTTCGTCAAGATGAGCCGTAAGGCGATTAAGAAGGATTCTGACGAATATCTTCCCAGCGATTGATAGTAGGAAGATGTTTCGATGATTGTTACAGTCTTGGCGATTACCTTTACGTTTATAAAGATGTATAATTGACGCATCCTTGAGATTGTGTGGGATGGTTTCACTCTGCCACATTTGCTGGAAGATCATGTGAAGTTTCTCTATCAGAACTGTACCGCCATCTTTATAGACCTCAACAGGAATTGAATCGGAACCGGGGGCCTTTCCACTAGAAAGTTGACGAATTGCTTTTTGAGTCTCCTCCAGAGTCGGTATATCATCTAGTGCTTCATTTATAGGAATCTGGGGCAGTCGGTTGATGGCTTCATCGTTAATAGATGATGGCTGGTTCAGAATATTATTAAAGTGTTCGACCCAGCGTTGGAGAATTTTTTCCTTGTCTAATTAGTGTTTTTTCATCTGCATTAAGGAGGGGAAATGATCCTGATGATGTTGGATTATAGACCGCTTTGAGTGCATGGTAAAAAATTTTCAAGTCATGGCTGTCAGCAAAGCCTTGGAGCTCATCTGCTTTATTACTCAGCCATGAATCCCGCATCTGGCGTAGTTTATGTTGGATGATTCTACGCATGTTGTTGAAAGCGTCTTTCTTGGATGTAGATTTTGGATCATTTAGATATGCTTTATGGAGATGATGTTTTTCAGCTAATATCTTCTTTATATCATCTGAGTTCTCATCAAACCAGTCATTTTGTTTCTTGATGGCGGGACCCAGGACCTCTGTAGCAGTGTTGTAGATCTGCTCGCTTAGGGCTGTCCAATTTGTTTCCGCACTTTGGCCGTCTAACGAGATAGATTTGAGACGGTCTTCTAGGGTGTCAGTGAATGACTGTTTAATTTTTGTCTTCTTTAGTTTAGTGACATCCAGCCTTTTTTTAGTTTTCTTTCCCTGAGGGCGCCTGGCAGGTTGGATACGAATTTTAAGTTTAGACACAATGAGGCGATGATCAGTCCAGCATTCGGCACCACACATGGACTTGGTCACCCGGACATCTTGCCGGTCCTTCTTCCTAACAATTACATAGTCAATTAGGTGCCAATGCTTTGAGCGAGGGTGCATCCAGGAGGTCCTGTTGCGGATAGGAAGTCGAAAAATGGTGTTGGTGACAAGGAGGTCATGTTCTGCGCAAGTCTGGAGAAGAAGAAGTAAATTGCTGTTACAGCGACCCACGCCGTACTTTCCAATAGTGCCATTCCAGTGTTATCTGAGCCTATCCTTGCATTAAAGTCGCCAAGAATAATAAGCTTATCTACTTTATGAACTGATGCAATGACTGCATGTAGTTCTTTGTAAAACTTATCCTTGACGTCATCCTGGTTTGTCATAGTTGGTGCATACGCGCTAATGATGGTGGTATGTTTCCTTCCATAAAGCAGCGGGATCTTGACCGTCATGAGTCGGTCATTTATTCCCTTTGGAGGCCCCGCTAACTTGCTGACAATTGCTGTTTTGATTGCAAATCCAACCCCTGCTTCTCGTCTTTCTTCAGTTCCTCTTCCGCTCCAATAGAATGTATAAACTGCACCCTTTTCGCAAAGTTGGCCCTCGCCTGCAAGTCGAGTTTCACTCAGTGCTGCTATGTCAATGTTGTATCTGGCCAGTTGTCTCCCAATCAGGGCAGTTCGCCTCTCGGGTCTGTTTGCGTTAAAGTCTTTGTCAAGTAGAGTGCGCACATTCCATGCGCCTAGAATGAGGGGGGAAAATCTGTCCTTTCTTTTACTTATGTGTCGCCCGCTGAAGTAGGGTACCCACCAACCGCGGTAAGCTGGTTAGGTAATGGTGGAGCAGGCAATGTTTAGGGAACCTTTTCTAGCTCCTTCCTCATGCCATGGAGGTGAGCAGTGCTTTCATAAAGAGGGCTGCTCAGTCACTCAGGGGGCTGCCGAATCCCACTGCTGCTCCGATCAGTGGAAGACGACCATATGGCCTGAGCCGCCTGTGTGTAGGTCTGCGACTACGACTGCCAGCGCACCCACGCCTGCCGCTTCGCCGCTCGCCCATCGCCACAGGACTTGTTGTGAGTGGATGGATGAGTGGATGAAAGAGTGACTTGCGCAGTGATTTGGTTTAAACTGAGGAAGAGTTGCGCAATTCGTCGACCTCACTCTCTCGCCTGGGTCCATCTTAATCCAGTGGCAAGACAAGTCAAGACGACTGGAGATGAAGTCAGGTGCAGTGGATGACCATGGCTTTCTACGTGCCTCGCCATGCTCCTTACGCTCCACAGCGCGTTGCTGGTAATCGCCGTCATGCCCGTTGAACTAATAGGTGGTTTCTTCCACGCAGTCTACCGAATCCAGTCTTCGCATGCATGGGTAGGCAGACCCTAACTCACCGAAGGTTTATAACCAGTCGGCTACCCTCACCTAGTTTAGCCGGCCTGTCAAAGTCGTGTCCCGAGGGGTGGCCGCTGTCGCATGCTGACAGCTACGAGGAGCCACAGGTGAGAGCTGGATGCCAGGTTTGGACCAAAGGTGGCCGAGCAGCCCTGAAAAGGGCATGACAGCTCCTCAACCAGAGGTACTACCAATACCTGACATCCCAAACCCCCCTAGGATGTACAATCCTAGAGTTAGGTGATATCAGTGGCATTTTGACTTTAGTCTGCATTCATATTATATGTAATTACTGTGCATATATTTCCAAAAATGTAATAAAACTTTATCACTAGCACTTGTTTAGTCAACACGCAATAAGGATCTTTTCGAGGACTTTCTGGAATGTGATATGCCCGGACAGTCACGCTTAAGGGTCCAACAGTAATCTGCCATCATGTGGGCATCCCAAAGTCCCTGGTATCTCTCTACCATTGTTTTTGTATCTTGGTGAAATCTTTCACCTTGCTTCTCACTAAAGTCGCCAAGATTCTCCGGATGTAAATGGTTATGGAGGTAGTGCAATTTTATGCTCATGTTGCATCCAAGTTCACAAAAACTCGACAGCATGTTTCCAACTAATTCAGAATAATTGTCTGCTTTAAAGTTACCTAGAAAGTTTTGCACAACTAAAACAAATGACGACCAGGCTGTGGACTCTGTTTTGTTCATGGAATCAATAAAATTTGGATCGTTTATTAACTTTCTAATTTGAGGTCCATCAAAAATTCCAGCTTTAAGTTTGTCTATGCTCAATTCTGGAAACTATCTGCATAAGTAATTAAAACAGGTACCATCTTTGTTCACTGCCTCAACACATGTTTTGCAAACAATATGAGGAGCCCAAGACTTGTCCTGGTCAATAATGTTACTATCAGTGCCAGGAAAAGTATTAAACAGGATTATCCGTGAGAGATTGAAAGAGTAGTAAGCAAAGTATTCCTTTTTCACAAAAACAGTAATATGCTTCCTATGTTCTTCTTTGAAAGTGTACTCTCCACAAATATAACAAAATAAATGCGGTGAAAGAAAACATGCTCTTCTTGAAGATTCTTCTTCTTCCTTCTTCCTCGTTCGTCCTGAAATGGACGGTGGTTGCGTTGTGTCTGTTTACGCCTAAGCTGTGATATTTGCACCTTTCGGTCGACATATGCGACTTCAGCACGGCATTTTTTAGGACCGGGTTTGCCTTCCCATTGCGATCCACACTCGCTGAGCCGGACTGCACCGCTGCAGACTGTTTCCAGGACCACCACGTGGAGGTGGAGTGCGGTCTTGACCAGCTCTGGTTCGCTGGTCCTGACGCAGGCAGTCAAGCTATGAGTCGCTGACTGCGTTCTCTATTGCTGCGTCTTTGGGTTCTTGAAGATGATGCCATTCTCTGTTAGAAGTGTAATAAAATAAGTAGCATACTAACATGCATGCAGTGGCTTAAAATCTAAAAAAGGCAATTCTGGGAAGATTCTTGGAAAACTGAAACTGAGAGTAAACAAGCAGTTTTCTTTTGTAAAGGACTAGACAGCAATAGTTTTTTTTCAACATAGCCTTATATAGAAAATATTGTAATAATACAGGGTGACTGATAAAGTATCGTTGTTAATTATTCTGATAAAGCTATCCCAGGGCAATTGGTACTGTTAATATATGGTTGGCAAGAGTATATCTCTGTTGAAGTGATTAGACTGTTGGAGTACATGCGCCCACACAGAGCAGATGATAAATGGGCTAGCTCTGTATTGTCCCTGTGTATAAAGTCAGTAGTGAGTGGTATGAATGGTACAGTCACTCACCCTGTACTGTCAAGCATAGATCAACGAATCAGACTAGTGTTCATTTCCAATTGACAGCACATAATTTATTCACACAGCAACATCAATCCGGTACGATACACTACACAGGTACAACAGGATACACAAAAATCAATAATAATCAATTGCGCAGAATGTCACAGCTGTTCAGTATGATGTAAACCCTGTTTACATCGCAGTTCTAATGTTACATCAGTAAATCCACCAGAACGACTGCTGATACTGCAGTTACAAAACGCCACACAGGCTTAAATCTATACATATACTCGCAGTTCTAATGTTCCACCAGAACGACTGCTGATACTGCAGTTACAAAACGCCACACAGACTTAAATCTACAGGAATACTTCAACGACTGCATACACTGCAGTTACCAAAACGCCGCACAGGCTTAAATATATATATACTCAAAAGACTGTCCGCTCTGCGGTTTACAAGTAATCTGGCTTACACAAATCCTGGCCTTATAATCTCTTCAATAACTCTGATATCTGTTCATGGATCCTTAAATCTATATATACTCAAAAGACTGTCCGCTCTGCAGTCTACAAGTAATCTGGCCTGCACAAATCCTGGCCTTATAATCTCTTTAAATAAAGTACATTCACCAGAAAACTCTCCCTCCATAAGGAACAATGGCCTTACCATCTCCTAGCGCCGTTCCTGCACAATAGAAATCTATCAGGGAGGTAAATATGATTCAAAACATCGGCCTGTAGACACCAAGGCCCCAGAACATGTCCTTAACATAAAGTACACCTTATCTTCTCTTATCTGCATATAATCACACCTAAAATAGGCAAATAATGGTACACCTCGAAAAATGGCCAAACATCGTTCCCGTACACTACCCTTGGGAACACACACAAGACACAGGGCTGACTCCAGTCCACGCCCCAAACTTCGACTCCTCTCCGACTGCCACGGGAACACACATCTCCCGCCAAACAGTCACCGGACTCGGCTGTTCACGGACTAGCCGTGAGCTATTCACAGCCGGCCGAAACCAGTACAGAATAACTACATGACTAGCGCTCACGACGCTTTCTGTACATACTGTTTTCCAACATATAAATGTTTAAACAACTCACAATTAAACAAGCCGACAAGTGCCACAACCCTGAATTCACACTGTATAATCAGCATAGTACGTATCACTCCCCTTTGGACCTTAACATACTACCACCCGCTCCGGAGAAAAAAATGATTTATCATTTTTTAAAAAAAACTACATTAACGAAAAATGAGGGGTCAGCTAAGCTCTAATATATGCTTACAACAATAGTTTTATGATAAGGTCAAAATAATACCTCGCCAAATAATAAAGCAAGAGTACTACAAACAAATTACCCATAATAATCTGCTAAATACACCGAAATAATCATTTACAAACAAAGTTAAGTATATTTACTGTAGACCAAGCAGGATACAATAAATAGAAAGTAAAGTCAATGAAACAAAAGAAGCATGATCAGCACAGAAAATCAACAAAGAAATCGAAATAGGAAGAAAGATCCATAATACCTAATAGTAACAATTAAGCTAATCAATTCCTTGCATGAAATAAATAGAACTGTCACCAAAAAAGTGCGATATATAAAAATATCACAATCTCAAAAAAAAAAATATTACTATTTTAAATTCAGAAATATCAACATATATTATTACACCTAATTAAGCGCTTTGGCGCAGAAAAAATATAACAATGTCAAAGAAAAATACATTTCCCTAAAAACTTACAACACAAAAAAGTTTCTTTAAAGCTAAGTTAAATAAAAATAGTATTTTAATTTTTTCTAGATTAAATCTATAACTAATATACCTAAATGAGATAATCTTTAAATAAATGAATGACATCTAACAAAAAGAATTCCAATTCTTAAGTAGACTCATAATAAACACATACTAGTTTAAACAGAATTGAGCAGAAAAAAAGCACATGGCAAAAAAAATAACAGAAACCAATTTTTTAAAATATGTTTTCAAATACAAAATCATAAATAACACATACAAGTTTAGTTTCAAAATTACATTTCACAACACAATAGTTACTGCATATAACCTCTGTATATGGTAATATATTAATTAGACATAGCACCAGAATATAAGAAAAGAAAAAAATAAATTTAATGAATAACAAGACTCTCTGAAACAACTAACGCATATTCCTCGCTAATGAGTTTGTCCATAGGGCTGGCAATCTCATCAAGTACAAAATTATCCTAAGAACCAACGCTGCCAAAACATATCAATGTTTGATGAATCAACTATCATTGCTTTAAACTTCACAACGGAGCACCTATGGTCCAACATAATATGGTCTATCCGGAATAGTCTTCCGACTAGCGTATGAAAATATCACAAATCCACCATCTTATTACAAAAACTAAAGATAAGTCACTACAAAGTGATATGATACAATTTCATTGCAATCATAATACATATAATGTTTATCCACAAAACAATTATGAAAACAATAACATAGAGTTACAACAGTGCATACAATAATTCATTATCCAAAAAATAAATTAAGTGTAAAAAACACTGTAGCAATCTTAAACCAACTCCTATAGAAAAAAAACAAATAGGTCACCACTCCGGGGTCCTTGATAGTATTCTGTACACCGCACGGAGTAACGTCATACAATACCGGGTCAACAGGCTGACTTGGCTGACCTACATTCCTCTCACAGTAAAAAATAACTTCGGTGCGATGATTCTTAACGCAAAGCCGAATACTGTGGGAAAATACAAATGAAAATGTCTATTTCAATCACTTTGTGAGATTTATTGAAGTAAAACAGAAAGTTAGTCTTACATTTTACCCAAACGTGTGGCAGTAAAAACGTCTGGTTTCTATATGATGCCATCATTTCCTCGTCACATAGCCGATAACGCAGAAGGATAGGAACATCCTGACCGAAATGAAGGTCATCCCAGCAGTAGGCTGAAATAAAATCCTACTTACACACAACGAGATATTCTCTCGAACTCAAAATGCATAACAAGCAGCAGTATTTGAAACAATACTCTTACTGTTACCTTGACTATAACCAAGTTTGTTCTTTTGTTGTGCAACATTATTATGATTAGTATTTCTACTTCTATAAAAATATCTAACCGATGGATTTTGTTGTGTTCTAGAACCATCATTATAAGGCTGATAACCTTTAATGTGGTTATTTCTCTCACCAAAACTGTTTCTATTCTCCTTTGTGACAATATGCTTACCAAATTGCTCAGTACTAGTGATAACAAAATCCTTATAGTTAACAACATTTTTGGCACAAGTATTACTAATCGCTTTGTCCCTTATTATCAGTTTATCAGAATTTCCATAATCAGAATAATGGTTGGTCTTTTGAACTTTAAATTGACAGTTATCTCCATTTTTTTGTAATCTGTCGAACTGACTGATAATGTAGAATTATCTTTACTGGCCTGACGCCAAGTCAGTAATGTTAGCAGCAGTAGTACGTGGAAAATTGTATTTGCCACGTAAGGATCTACGTCCACCATGTTCAATTTTCGTATCAGCAAAAAGTGTAAAGGGCTGACTTCTTGCTTGTTTTACTTGGTGATAAACAACCTTCTGTCTACTAATGTCAACATTGACAGTAGACAACCCCTTGATGCCTAAAACAACATCTACTAATGCATCCACCCTTTTCCTTAGATCACTAATCTCAGCACTTCTAAGTGAGATGTCTTCGGTTACTTTCTTAATTAAGTCATTAGATGTTAAAACCTTACTCTTCTCCTCCATGAGTAATTTCTCAATATCAGTCATTTCCTCTTTCTTAAGCGATAACTCCTCTACTCTCTTTTCTACATCCTTTTCTTTGCTTTCCCTCCTCTGTCGTGCCAATTTCCTTAATCTTTTCCTTTGCACCTCTGCTATCTGTGGTTGAAGTCGGGCCATCTGGGCCTGAAGACCTTCGACTTGAGCAGCTTGTGCTCTCAACTGTGTTAATTCCAGTTGAAGTGCTTTGATCTTATTATCATAGCTATCTTTAATCTCATTAATTATCTCTGTATTCTTCACTAAAGACATATTTTGCAAAAAATCCACCTCACTTCTTAAATCTCGAATCGTTTCTGTATCAGACTTCTCATTTTCCTTAGCCTGAACTTTTAATTTGCGATACAACTCTTTCTTTTCTTCAATTTCCCGAGTTAGATTACATACTTTGCTATTCTTGTGTTCTATCTGAACTTCCAAATCTTTTACTCTAATGCACGCAGAGTCTAATGCTGTTTTTACACTAGCAAGCTCCAAGTTTGATTTCTGTAACTCACTTGTGAGCTTAGACACTGTTTCTTGTAATTTATTCTTTTCAGCACTATCCTGCAAAAAATTATCTCTTTCCTGTAAAGCACTCTGTTTGTTTACTTTTGTTTGTTTCTCATTCTTCAATTCCCTTTTCTGCACGTCAGAAATATCGTTGTGGATTATTTTGTATATACTTTGCACAATATGTCCGTGTTCAACCTCAATATATTGTTGCAAAAACACACGAAGGTGCCGTAGCAAATTAACCAAATCCTTAGCCATTACCAAATTACAAACAAACTTAAAGTTATGTTCAGCAAATGACTCTAGGGATGCTGACACATTAATCAAAAAATCATCCATCACCCATGCTCCAAGTCGTGGGCCTCTCAATCCCTTTTCATCTCTACCTACCACCAATGCCCACTCCAACGTAGGTCTTATATCTGTAGGATCTACATCACACTCAGGATCCATATCAAAATCCATAGTGACTTATTCACTCAGTTCACTATATGTATCAACCACTTATAATTATAATAAGTTTATGTCCTTGGAAATTTAGACAATTAATTTCTACCTCACACAATAAATATTTCCTCAAGAGACTAATGTATTAAATAATGTATCAATTCCCAATTATTATGCACCAAATCCTATACTAAACAGTTAATAGAATACATAATGCGTGATATGAGAAGACTTGATAGCATACATACATAAACACAGTTTCCACAACAACAAAAACCACTTATCTTCCAAATAGCAAAAAGTTCCTTCTTTTCCCGTTACAATCGATGGGCATCAGATGACACACCATAAGCAGACTCCCATGTCAACACTCACTCCACCTTGACACAGTATGCTATGTTGTCGTACACAGCACATGGAAACTGGAAACTGGAAACAGTATGCTATGTGATCGTACACAGCACAGGAAACTGGAAACTGGAAACAGCGCAAGTTACCCACTTGTTCCCCCTGTCGTCGCGAAGGTACAATGTCTGTCACTCTTGTTAAAAAGAGTTACCTGATATTTCGAACTTGCATATAAAACTGGAACATACTGTAATTCTCATAATGCAGATATCGCTGATGATGACGAATCAGGACAGGTCGCCATAACCATGTCAAAGTTTACTTGAAAATTTCACTCCGAAACGTAGAACTGGACACGCTGCAGAAATGTCATAAGGAGACATGTAAACACAAGACGCATCACCGTGTCACCGATTACAGGTCATGAGCGACACACAACTGTCTGTGTATAGTAGAGGCGTTGCCGATTACAGGTCACGATCGACACAAAAACTGTAGAAGATTCGCCTTTGTTTCTTAACAATGTAGAAGTAAGAAAAGGCGTTCTAAATCCAAGCCATGCCTACACAGGGCTATTCATTGCTCTTATAATCTTACCATGATACTGATAAAGTCTGATGCTCTTATAACGCGAATTCGAGGTCATTACGACAGAAAAACTGGGCCACCACTGATAAAGTATCGTTGTTAATTATTCTGATAAAGCTATCCCAGGGCAATTGGTACTGTTAATATATGGTTGGCAAGAGTATATCTCTGTTGAAGTGATTAGACTGTTGGAGTACATGCGCCCACACAGAGCAGATGATAAATGGGCTAGCTCTGTATTGTCCCTGTGTATAAAGTCAGTAGTGAGTGGTATGAAGGGTACAGTCACTCACCCTGTACTGTCAAGCATAGATCAACGAATCAGACTAGTGTTCATTTCCAATTGACAGCACATAATTTATTCACACAGCAACATCAATCCGGTACGATACACTACACAGGTACAACAGGATACACAAAAATCAATAATAATCAATTGCGCAGAATGTCACAGCTGTTCAGTATGATGTAAACCCTGTTTACATCGCAGTTCTAATGTTACATCAGTAAATCCACCAGAACGACTGCTGATACTGCAGTTACAAAACGCCACACAGGCTTAAATCTATACATATACTCGCAGTTCTAATGTTCCACCAGAACGACTGCTGATACTGCAGTTACAAAACGCCACACAGACTTAAATCTACAGGAATACTTCAACGACTGCATACACTGCAGTTACCAAAACGCCGCACAGGCTTAAATATATATATATACTCAAAAGACTGTCCGCTCTGCGGTTTACAAGTAATCTGGCTTACACAAATCCTGGCCTTATAATCTCTTCAATAACTCTGATATCTGTTCATGGATCCTTAAATCTATATATACTCAAAAGACTGTCCGCTCTGCAGTCTACAAGTAATCTGGCCTGCACAAATCCTGGCCTTATAATCTCTTTAAATAAAGTACATTCACCAGAAAACTCTCCCTCCATAAGGAACAATGGCCTTACCATCTCCTAGCGCCGTTCCTGCACAATAGAAATCTATCAGGGAGGTAAATATGATTCAAAACATCGGCCTGTAGACACCAAGGCCCCAGAACATGTCCTTAACATAAAGTACACCTTATCTTCTCTTATCTGCAGATAATCACACCTAAAATAGGCAAATAATGGTACACCTCGAAAAATGGCCAAACATCGTTCCCGTACACTACCCTTGGGAACACACACAAGACACAGGGCTGACTCCAGTCCACGCCCCAAACTTCGACTCCTCTCCGACTGCCACGGGAACACACATCTCCCGCCAAACAGTCACCGGACTCGGCTGTTCACGGACTAGCCGTGAGCTATTCACAGCCGGCCGAACCAGTACATAATAACTACATGACTAGCGCTCACGACGCTTTCTGTACATACTGTTTTCCAACATATAAATGTTTAAACAACTCACAATTAAACAAGCCGACAAGTGCCACAACCCTGAATTCACACTGTATAATCAGCATAGTACGTATCACTCCCCTTATGACCTTAACAGTGACCCAAAACAAACAGGCCCGCGGGCGCACAAAAAGTGCGCGCGTGGGCCCTTTTTTGGGTCACCCTGTATTAATGAAAAACAAAAATGTCTGTATCTCAAAAACTAGAGCTGCTACAGACAAGTAAATGTGATATTTGGATTGAGCAGGCCTTATTTATGTACAATGAGGAGTAAAATGTTCGGCACCAAATAAATTTTTTTGTTGGTAGGGCTTTGTTAGAACCAGGAGAGAAGGTTTTGTTGTTACTTCCAACCGGAAGCAACAAACTACGTATCGGATGGTAAGGGCCGTTTACCGTCCTTAAAAAGAGCTCGAGAACCGACTACAAGATCTCTATTAAAGGAAAGGAAAAATTCTACCATATAAATCTGTTAAAGAAATATTTGGAAAGACCGGTGCCTTCTCCCGAACATCTCTTGGCAGTCGCTATAGCAACCGAAGATGAGGAAGATGATGTTAGTTGCATGGAATATCCACTGCAACAAACGGAATCATTCAAAGATGTTAAATTCGGCGACACTCTCTCAGAAGCACAACAGACAGAAACTAAGGCGTTATTGAGACAGTACTCGGAAGTCTTAACGGGCATACCTGGTCGAACGCATCTCGCAGACTGTGATATGAAGCTGACAAACGAGACACCTGTGCGAACCAGAGTTTACCCGATCCCGTATGGGAAGGCAGACAAGTTACGTGGAGAGATAGACAAACTACGTTAAGCTGTGATTATTAGCGAGTCTATATCGCCCTATAACTCGAGCGTCGCACTGTTGCAGAAACCTAATAAGGAAGTTCGGCCGTGTATTGACTACCGTTTACTTAACACAGTAACGGAATTCCAGCCTGAGCCCCTGCAAAACGCTTCTGAACTGTTCACCAAGCTTAGCAAGGCAAGAATTTTCTCCAAGATTTACCTGAGTAAGGGTTATTACCAAATACCAGTCAAGGAGGAAATTAAACCCCTGCTAGCTTTTAGCACCAGTGAAGGACATTACACTTTCAACGTTATGCCTTTCGGTTTGCACAACGCACCAGAAATCTTCACCAGAATGATGAAAAATCTTTTAGAACCCTTGCAAAGTCCACATATCCACGATTTCATGGACGATATACTGATTGCAACGGATAACTACGAAGAACATATTGCTAAGTTCTCTATGCTCCTCACGAGACTTAAGGAAGCTGGCTTTACCGCCAGTTCTAGCAAATGTTTAATCGGCTTTGAAAAGCTTGATTTCCTAAGGCATACCATATCCCAAGGGTGTATGTGGCCAGTTGCCAAAAACGTAGAGAAAATACGTGCAGCAAAGAGGCCTAAAACAAAGAGAGACACACGTTCGTTCCTATCACTGTTTGCGTTCTACCAAAAGTTCATTAAAAACGTCAATGGCCCCACAGCACCCCTTACTGGCCTCACAAAGAAGGGAAAGCCTGATAAGGTTATTTGGAACGCAGAGTGTAAAAGTGCTTACGTCACTCTGAAGGAACAACTGTCCATATACCCCATTCTAAGGTTACCTGACCTTAAGAAATCTTTCATTTTGCGTGTAGATACCTCCGGACAAGGAAACGGGCCAACACTGCTTCAGGCAGATGACAAGAATCCGAACCTGTTATTTCCAGTTGCATACGGCAGCCGCAAACTGAATACAGCAGAAAGGAATTATTCGACCGTGGATAGGGAATGTTTAGCACCCGTGAATGAAATAAGGAGACATCATGAATATCTATATGGCATTTCATTCACGGTGCAGACAGACCATGCTCATTGGCATTTCTTGGAGCCAATAAGGAATTTAACGCAAAGATTATGCGTTGGGCTTTGCTGTTAAGCGTGTACTCATTTAAAGTACAATATATACCAAGAAGAGAGAATGTAGGAGCGGTTTTATGAGTCGAAATTGGAGCATGGAGGAGGAGGATGAAGTGGAAGATAGCAATCACTCGGACATTGCGGATGACAGTAGCTCTATTTCCATTAATGAGATATGAAAGGGTTTCACATCTTCAAAGTGCGGACGTACTGTGACTTGGAACGTAAATAGTAATACAGTAGTCTGACAGCCTTTGCTTTTCCATTTAGAGTCTACCATTTGCTAAGCCAAACTACGCAATTTTCTGACTGCATTACTCGTATCTGATCCACGCCCATTTTTCTTGACATGTAAACAGACATTTACCAATTTCCATGACCTGCCAGCATAACAGGCAGCGAGCCCTGATTTGTTTACCTGAGTTCTCACGCGGGCTGATTTGCCAATTATCGCTCATTAGACAGTTATGCGGAGAAAATAACGGATTGTTTGAAGAGAGACAAGGGGCGATAATATTTTCCCGACCACCTTTGATGTTATTACGTTTCAGGGGGAAGTAATGTTTGATCTGCGCAAGGGGACGTTATCTAAGAGAGGCTCGTGCACGGCCAGTCTTTTGATGTCGGTCAGCATCGCTGAGTAGAATGAACGAAGAAACCTTTGATCCGGGAAAACGCAGTTCCTAAATTCCCTACTACACAGAAGGTGTGAATTGTAACGTCTTCTAGTGATGATAACACCATGAGCTGTATATATACCGCGCTCTCTCAAATTCAGTTATTAGAGTCGCTCAGAAATTCTTGGAGAATCTAAGCACGACGGACTAGAATCATTCTTTCGTTAAAGGTGTTAAATTGTCCCGCGGGGATTTCATTTTCTGATTTGTGGTAATAGAAATTGTGCTCAAGTGTTAAAATGTGTTAGGTTTACTATTTTTATTCACCGTAATTCCCTAGCGTTTGAAACTAGTGAAATAACCTAACGCATAGATATTTCTTGCCAGTCGTTCAGAGTAGTGTAATTTCCAACACCCCATTTTTCTTACACAAGAAGATACGGCTTAGCTGACTCAGATTATTAAGTGTGATGGATCAGTGACCGAATAGAATTTGCATTATATTTCATTGTGTGAAATTAAATAAGTGAATAGAGTTAATGTTATGTGACTAAACACCAGACGCCGACAAATAGCTAGCAGTGACAGGCGATTTTTGTTAAAGTGTGCGTATGGATAAATTGAATAATAATTGACTTTGTGCGCTGTGCATTTTCTCGCGGGCAATAACGGGGGAGGGCACATACAATTTTTTCCCGACATGCCATAGCGGAAAACTTACGGGTGGATAGGTTAGTAGCAGTTTTTCATAAATGTTCTTTTCTTACCAATATAGCAACTAATCAAAACCAGCGGCCAGTGGTCTAATATTACCAGTAACATTATTTTGGGTCTCAGATCTTGCCCAGAAAACATCATAGAATGCTCTGTCCCTAATATTGCAATGAGTGACCACTATCCAGTATGCTGTACATGGTCAAAGAATAAATGTAAAGTTCCACAAAATAAACATGTAAGTATCAAATTTAGAAGTTTCAAACATTTCAGTAAGGAATTATTTTTAAATGACTTGCTAACTGCACCTCTCGCCCGTGTTTACCAACTTCCTGATCCGGATGACGCTATTGCATACTGGACAACAATTTTTTATAGTGTTTTTGACACGCACGTACCAGCTAAGGAAATTCACGTCAAACGACAATTAAAATCTCCGTGGATCACGCAGGAAGTGTTGGAGGCTATGAGGCAGAGAGATCAAGCGCACAAAAATAAGGACCTCAACACATACAGGGTATACAGGAACAAGGTTCAATATTTAATTCGCAAAGAAAAGAAAAATCACTTTAGAAATATGGTTCAGAACAAATCAAATAGTAAGGAAATATGGAAGGCAATTAACACCTTAGCGAAAAAACGTAATGCACCAGACTCATTCTCTTCCAACACTTCATTTACTTGCACAGACTTCAGCAATCACTTTCAAGCAGAAATAAACAGTCTGAAATCCACAATACCACATTCCTTTAGAGACTTAGACAGACTTTCAGCATTCTGTGAGAAAAAATGTACAAACTCAGTTCCACCCGACATTCCTTTTATGACAGTTAATGAAGTGTACAAGGTATAACTATCTTATTGGCCTTAAAGATAATAGCTCATCAGGGCTTGACGGAATTAGTAATCGAATACTGCGTTACGCCGCACCAGATATTAGTGATTCACTAACTTTTATATATAATCAATGTATCGCTAAAAGTTATTTTCCTTCGGCCTTTAAGATTGCCAAAGTATATCCTCTCTTCAAACCTGGCTCATCAGATAACAGTAATCTTGGTAACTATAGACCAATTTCTCTTTTATCATCGCTTTCTAAACCACTAGAAAAACACATACATAAAGCAACACTACATTACCTAGTTAGCAATGACTTGCTAATTGACAGTCAGTCAGGGTTTCGACAAAAGCATTCATGCCACACAGCTCTAACTAAGATGATAGACAACTTGCACCTAAACATAAATAACGATAACATCTGTGGAGCAATCTTTGTAGACTTTAGGAAAGCATTTGATATGTTAGATCACGCTGTTTTAATAAGAAAATTAGAAACAATGAAAGTTAACTTTAAACTATTGACATTACTTAAATCATTCCTGTCCGACAGACAGCAAGTAGTGTGGTACAATAACTTCTTGTCAAGCCCAACTATTATTGAAACCGGTGTTCCTCAGTGTTCTATTCTCGGCCCTCTACTTTTTTCCATTTACATAAATGACCTTCCACTACACATCGAGCACTCATCCTGCGACCTATTTGCCGATGACTGTTCCATTTATACTAGTGATAAAAGTTGCAACACGCTAGAAATATTATTACAAAGCGACACAGACAATCTTATTAAGTGGAGCAATTAAAACTGCATGCAAATAAATATCATTAAAACAAAATGTATGATAATATCAACTAGACAAAAATTACAAAACTCACCAAAAACAACACTTCAGCTCTACATTGGAACCTCCTTAATTGAAAATGTAAATGAAAATAAAACACTAGGACTCATAACTGACCAACATTTAAGTTGGAATTCGCATGTACAAGCACTGACGAAACAAACGGCACAAAAAGTTAGCTAAAATCAAACATTTCCTAGATGAGGAGACACGAAAAATGTTCTATACATCCCAGATATAAACACATCTAGACTATTGTTCCACAATTTGGGATGGCTGCTTCATGTCCAACACTAAAATACTCTATTCATTACAAAAACGTGCAGTGCGCCTAATTTCAGACAAAAACTTCACACAGTGTGTAGACGCATATACATATCTTAAAATATTACCACTATGAAAGCGCCTTCTCTTCAACAAAGCCAAATTTATTCACAAAATCTTGTCACAGAATGCTCCAACGTATCTGTGGCCTATTTTCAAATACAGCGGAAGACGCAGTCAACGCTTAAATAAATTACACATGCCCAAGCCTAGGCTCGACTTATTCAAGAAATGTTTAGCTTTTTCTGCTGCTCATCTGTGGAATACTCTTCCAAACGACTTAAAAAATACTCTTAGTCCATATTCATTCAATCACAGATTTTTCAAATACATCATGAGTGCAGATTATATGCCAACCTAATTTCGTTATGTTCTTAAATAATTACATGACATCATATGTAGGTTTTAAAGATACTTTTGTCCTGTTTAATATTAATTATGATAATGTACTGTAAATCTGTGTAACTGTTATTCTACTGTTACAATGTTGGGATTTTATTTTATTTTGTTATTTTATTATTTAAGTAATATTTAGGATACATGTGAGAATAAATGGATTCAGTATGGAAGATGAGAGAAAGGAAGGTGTAACTGTTCAGCCACCATTTGTACTTGGTCACTTTGGATCCCCATTGATAGGTATTAGAATAGTGATGGGTGACAGTTATCTGGTTGAGTCTAAAACGCGAATGTATAATAGAAAATCTCCAAGAGTCAATTCAACTTCAATAGTGTCAAGGACGGACACTAGAACTCGTGGTTGAGTAATGATACCATCAACGGTTTATTTGACAATACGTAGACGTGGACAATACGACAGTTCATGCATTTACATAGTAAATTAACTTGTGACATATGGTATTCAGCTTCCATCATATACTTAGTGAAGCATCATCAATAGGCCTCGAGATATTCATACATGTTTATCTTGCTATAAATCACTTGACTAAAGGAACGTTCTAGACGACTGTTGACCTCTCAAGGGCAGTCCATCATACTACAATCAAGGGTATACAACCCATTACGGGATACTCCTTCTTAGTTAGTTTGACAATGAAAATCCGACTTCTGATAAAGCATTATAACTTGTGAAGTGTATACAAACTTCTAAATGCTGACGTTTTGTTTCACCTCTCCATATTAGCCGTTACTCGCATGACGGCTACTTTAAATATTCAATAACGCAGATCCCGTTCGTTCCATAAACAATGTTCAATAATAAACATCTTCAAAACTTCCAGTGCATTGACGTTACGACTGTTATCCATTCTGGTCCCAACATGTACGGGTACCAGCTAGAGGCCGACTTGAATGAAGAAAGTCAATGACGAAACTATTCTTACAAAATTATCAATCAATTATAATATTACCAGACTTGAGTGACATGAGGGCTATGACTTAAATTGCAGTGAGCCAGTCACCAAGTAAGTACAATCTGTCCGAATTAAGGGCTGAAAAAACATCAGACTCTCAGTCTGAAAGGAACTCTGCCTTGCTCCACTACGGAGGTACGTCATCTGGCCTCTTTGGTAACAACCGCGCTAATTTATCAAAATATAAAAAATGTGCGTTCTCGTGCGCAACAAAATATATCACTAACATCTGAGTTGGTGTGTACACATATTTAACAGATGCAGGACCTGGGACTGCAATTATCTGTTAATGCCTGTTGTGACAGTACGGACTACTACGTCGGATTAGCACTAAGGTGCTGCCACTTATTACAGTTAGAGTAAGAATACTTAAGCAAGATTTTAACACTAAGTATTTGAGCGTGTCTAGTTAGTGTAATAACACTAGTCACAAATCCTATGAGTGATTTAATTAAAGTGTTCAGAAATGACGTCATCGAACTTGGGGTAGAATTGCCCAGTAGTTAGGACGGAAGTGATGGTTTGAGAGAAGGGGGTTAAGTGAGTTGATTTGGGCACGAGACGAGCGATGCAGTGATTTTTGGGGTTTGGACCATCTTGTAAGTTCGATGGGTGTGTGTTATTTCATGAGATGACTGGTTTGTATACCACAGAAGCACATGTATTTATGAACGATTATGAAGTTGTCAGAGTGTGCATACACTTAATAAAGGTATTCATTCATATTTAGTCCAGCTTGAACTTATTTCCTGAACGTCAGTAGGAAGTGTCGTTTGTTTACATCAGGTAATAGAGAAAAGAATATTACCATATTTTCGACGATCTCACAGCCTAAAACATAAACACAGTTACGAGTCTCCAAAAGAACTACCTGGGTTATGTTCCAATTCATATCTGTAAGCACTATCTCTGGCAGTCGCCAGTAAAACAACAGATGAACATTGATAAAAGATTCCACCCCATTCTCACCCTGTCACACTAGACTTGATTTGGTGACACAGCCTTCCCCTTCCTAAGTACCCTCTCCCGGCCACATAAGACTTGATTTGTCGCCGTGACCAAGCCCGGTCACATCTAACTTGATTTGGTGCCGTTCCCGTCCACTCCCCCGGCCACACTGTTAAGGACATAAAAATGTACGCAACAGAAGGGCAGAATGTTAGACGGGCCTGTGTGCCCAATTCTAAACCCTTTGAAAATAAAGTTCGTTCGTTCGTTCGTTCTTCTTTCAGAGAGAGAGACAAATAGAAACAATAAGAGTAATCGTAACTGGGCGGTACACCACCCAGAATTATTTATCAAAATTGTCCAGCCCACTGGGCATACGAAAGAAAATATATTCCTGACGTTTGACAGCCGTGGCAACGGAGTGATCCAGAAAACTACGCTGTTTCAAAATCGGCACTCACCATAAGAGTCAGCCGATAGGATTTACCATCATTATCAGTTTTACATATTGCAACATTTGTCTTAGCAACCAGAGGCAAGGCAATACAGAAACTACTTTTCTCCTTTTTTTCGTAACTGTGAACGTCCCGAGAACGTCTTGCTTCAGTAACTATATGCGGTGAGCCAGGATTCATCCAGGAAAAATTAAACCACCAAATTTGGCGTCCACCTTGAAATTATTATTCGATACAAAGGCTGGACTGGGGCCAGATTTGGGCAACCCACCTTACAATATAGGTTCAGACTATTGTGATTTTTTAAGGGATACCTACACTATTATTAGGTAAGCAGGAGTGTTTGTGGCCACAGATGACAGAGTGAGAGACAGAGAGAGAGGGTAAATATTTCCTTCGTTACAATCATTGTACTAACTTCTTTTTTTTATTTCGCTAAACTGGGTACTCCACTGAGTAGTAATTTAGTGGGAACTTGTTCTTCACAGTCTATTCTGTAATCTAGTGCTTATCTTTGACCTTTGGGTTATTAACTTCTTTTGGATCTTTTCTCAACAAGGGGAGGGCACTTATTCGGTTATTTTCATATATCTGTAAACTTGATTTATTTGATTTCTTATATGTTTGATGTTGTAAAATGTTTAATGATAATAAACAACAACAAAAACTTACATGTGTGTGTGTTGGTCAGACCCATACCCAATTAACCATAGTTTTTCACGTTTGTGCGTATTGTTGTCACATAATTGTGTGTGTGGGTGTGTTTAGTATAACTTATATTTCATATAGGGAGAGAAAGGTCGTCTTATATTAAAAAATAGTCGTACAGATAGGCTGGACTAAAGAAACTACTCATTCCAGAGACAGATCTTCCTCTTACACTATTCCCTCGTGAAAATCTATTTCTTACACCTTTATTCTCACATATTTACCACTATCACCTCTGCTCTGACGGGACCATAAATATCTTCTGGCCTATCTTTAAAAAATTACGACAGAATGGTCGCTCGTCCGCGGGATTGTTCTAAATCTGGAACAAGCACCACAGATTGGGTTCTAGTTTCCTAAATTTGATATAAGTCTGAGTCTAGATAAATGACTAACGTCGGATATTGAATCTTAATCTTAGTCTAGATAGAGTGTGCTGTGCGTCTTGTTTTGTGAGTTAAGGAATATTTATCATTCTTGACAAAGTAGTGGAAGAGAGCGAGTTGAAAGGATTATCTTTGAATGTCAGCAAAACAGAATGAATGATAGTTTCTAAGAAAATACAAATATCAGTATGCTCTTTGAACAGCAAAAGAGAAAAAATCAGACACGTCAATCCCTTTAAATATTTAGGCTACATATTGACATCAGATGGCAGATGTGACACAGATATAAAGAAAAGGATCGCCATGTCCAAAGAAGCCGTTACTAGGATGAGCACTGAAAAACAGAAACATCACCATAAGCACAAAAATGCGCTTACTAAGGGGCTATGTGTGGTCCGTTCTTTTATATGGATGGGAATGTTGGACAATGAGTAACCAACCAAATGGTGAAAAAACTGGAGGCAGCGGAAATGTGGTTTTTGAGAAGGATACTGAGAATATCGTGGACAGAAGAAAACAAATGCCGAGGTATTGACAGCTGCGGGTGTTAACAGATCGCTCATCAAATCCATCAGGAAAAGACAAATGAAATTTATGGGACATATTAACAGAAGAGGAGGAGTGGAGGAATTATAACACATAATAGTGTGATTCGCTTGCATAGCTAAGCGGGGTTGTCGCACGGAAGGTCCTGGGTTAGAGTCCTGGGTAAGCCACTCACGTCTGTTGTTTTTTCTGTTGTCTAGTGTTCTACTTCTTTATTTCTTACGAGTGCCTGAAAACATAACTTTATCTTTGTCTAATATTTATTTAGTGGAGGAATTAGTCTTATGTGGGAAAATACCAGGTAGGAGAGGAAGAGGAAGGCAGAGAAAGATGAATGTGGAAAGCTTAAACAACTGGGCAACAAACAACAGCATGGGCAACAACAACCTCATTAGACTATCAAAAGACAGAGCAGATTGAAGGGTCATGATCGCCAATGTCTGTTCCAGACCAGTCACCTGAAGAAGAAGAAGTCTAATACTACCAGTTTGTTTTTTCATTGGTTTAAAAGACAACGTCACATGAACACTGTTTGCAGCTTTAAAACATGTGAAATATGCGTGGGATGCAGATGCATTCACACCTAAAACAATCAGTTTCTTCTAAAATATGCCAATGTCAATGTCAGATGAAAACTGTTGGTCGCCGCTGTTCAGAACGTTTTATTTATATGTGGTGGTAGGAAAGTGTAGTCATAGACTGGGTGATGCGCCTGACAACAGAGAGCAGTCCAAGAGGAATAAGATGGACTACATTTTCTACATTAGAAGATCTGAAATATGCAGATGACATTGCACTACTAGTACATTCACATCAACACATCCAGGAAAAAACGGATAGACTTAATAAGTATAGCCAGCAGGTGGGCTTGAACATCAATCTAAAGAAGTCAGAAGTAAAGACGCTCAATGTGAGCAACCCTGAGCCCATAGCAGTAAGGAATCAGCAGCTGGAACAGACAGACACCTCCACATACCTAGGATGCATAGTAACACCAGACGGCGGAGGAAGCAAAGACATCAACAACAGAATCAACAAAGCAAGAACAGCCTTTTTAGTCTAAACAACATCTGGAAGTCCTCTCAGTACAGCACAAGGACACAATTAAGATTATATCAGAGCTGTGTGCTTTCTGTGCTTCTTTATGGTGCGGAATGCTGGAGAGTTACAGAGAAGGAAATGACGAAATTGTCATCTTTTCACACAACATGCCTAAGAAAAATTCACCGAATCTTTTGGCCGAATACCATCACCAACCAAGATCTGCTTACTCGGAGCGAGCAAGAGGACATGCACACCATCATAGCTGGCAGACGCTGGAGCTGGGTTGGCTATGTCCTCATAAGAGACCCCGATGCCATCACAAGAACAGCTATGCTATGGACCCCTGAAGGAAAACGAAAGAGAGGCCGACCAAATACAACTTGGCGGAGGACTGTGGCGGCTGAGATGCAAAGAATGAATCAAAGTTGGGGCACTGTACGAAGGATGGTCACCGACCGAGCAAAGTGGAATCAATTTGTTGTTGCCCTACAAGACGCCACCAGGCGTGATGGCCACTGACTGCTTTGACGTTCGGCGGCTAAGGATCAAAGAAGAAGAAGAAGTAGAAACTTGAATGTTATGAAATGTGCAGAGTAGTTATAACATGGCCAAAACTATATCTGCACTTCCAGAGATACAGGCAACTTTGCCGGATTATCCCAAATTTGCCCGACCAACAGAGGTCACGTGATAATGATAGAACAGAACACCTCGACCCACTAACTCTAAAACACAGTGACGGTTAGATACTTAAATTAAACAAATTTTAAATGTAAATTGAATGATCAAATAAAATACAGTTACAGTGGTATATCCCGCCGGTAGTGCTTATATGTTCTACCTCCATTTTTCTTGAGTTTTTGAAGTCATCACTACAAACAGAAATGGAGCAAAACAAATTTACCATGCCACGCGTTATTTTTGATGGTTGAACAACCTATTTATCTGTGCGGGAACTCAGTTTTGTTACGTCTTCTATAACATTTAATATACTGTTAAAAGCGTGCATTTAAGTTTAGGTAAATGATCCCAACGGATTGATGATGCATATCAGAGGTGAAGAGCAGAATAGCTCAGGCAAAAGCAGCATTCTATAAAACGAAGAGTATTTTATGAAACAAGTCTTTGTCATTGGAAGTAAGAAAGAGAGTTCTTCATTGTTATATAGAACCATTCCTGTCATATGGGAGTGAGTCATGGACAATTAGTAAACAAATAAGGAAGACACTATAGTCAACAGAGATGTGGTTTTACAGAAGAATGTTAAAAATACCATGGACAGTGTTAAGTCATGTTTTCGAGTGGGAGTTAAGTGTTTGGGGTTTTTATTTACGGGTCTGATTTGTTATAGACACGCTAGTAAGCATGTTTAAAGTTATGAGATGATTTTTTATTTGGGTGCTTGAACATAGCTCAACTGAGTATGTATTAGTTTTTTTAAACATAAAGAAAGTGTTAAACTGTTCTTTGTAGTAGTTGGGGGAGAGATACGGGTGAGCTGGGTTCACATGTCAAGCTGTTAGTTCGCGCTTGAGTGAAGGTGTACTGAGTTATTTTGAGAAACTATAATCTCGGTCATTAGGTATCTGGCAGAGCTTCGAGACGGTTCTTATAGTCTCGCTAGTGTGTCCAGGGTGTTTTTTGAAGGGAAGAGATTCAATATATTATTAATTCCATGGATTATGCCGGCGATTACCATTTATGATGATTTGCTGGTGATGTACTCAACTTTGTGTCGGATTATATTATTACCATTTATGAGGAGTTGCTGGTGATGCACTCAACTTTCTGTCGGATTATATTATTACCATGTATGATGAGTTGCTGGTGATGCACTCAACTTTCTGACGGATTATATTATAACCATTTATGATGAGTTGCTGGTGATGCACTCAACTTTCTGACGGATAGTATGCTATGTCGATTTAAGATGAGTTGCTGGTGTTGCACTCAATGAATCTATGGATTTACTTACTATCATACCTTGTGATTTGGTGTGATCTGTTGTCCATGATGTCAACGTTACTGTTGTAAATAAACTGTGAAAAACTAGTTGGTCTATTTCCTGACACAACGTTACTGTTGTGTGGGTTTACATCAGATATTTACAAAACCTAAAGAATTCACGACATTCGCCCATTATATTTACACCCCTGTCGGCCACTAACAGTAAGCCTGACCTTGCTGACGTCAACATTGTCAGCTGTGCCAGAGAGTAGCACTATCTTTTCATACCACCCACACACATACACTAACCGAACAGCTTGTAACGAATTTCTACACTAACAATAAAAGAGTAATGAGGGTGTCCTGAAAGAGGCCAATGCGCAAAGGAAACTTATTTCACAAGTTAGAAAGAAGCAATCCACTTTATTGGGCATGTTATTGTGATAGGGTGGGCGAGATGATGATGATGATGATTATATTGTGATATTTGATCACTCTCTTTTCACACTCGCACCGACCCGAACAACAATAAAACTCTTGATTCTGAGACAGGGGCTGTATTTATTTTTACAATCCTATCAGTGACACTTAAACACACGAAGCAAACATTAAACAAGTAACAAAGCGAACAAAACACCCAACAGTGCTCAGTTCCAAATTCTGAAATGCAAACAAAGCACGGGCTAGTTAAAATCATAGTTGAATAACGATACTCTCACCTGCCAAACAGTCCTTCCACGCCACCTGACACCCTCAACTATCACACACGCACACACTCATGCGTGTCGTCCAATGCGACTAGTAAGGTGTTGTGCATGAGGCTGGCAATCTCACCGTGTAACATCGGTTGCTACCACAACCCCTACTGCAAGAGCACACACTCAGCTATCATACGCACACACACACTCATGCATGTCGTCCAATGAGACTAGTACGGTGTTGTGCATGAGGCTGGCAATCTCACCATGTAACACAGATTGCTACCGAAACCACTACTGCACGAGCATATGACTACTTCATGCGGAGGCAAACCACACTGGTGGCCCCATGCTCCCACAGGAGCGGAGAAGAGAAATATATATATCTTCAACTGAGCCCACGTGCTCTCACAAACCATCCTTCACATTACAATAATTAAATAATCATGAAATATGTATAACATAGAATTAACCAATATGTACCAACAATACTCTCCTTAATGGGCATAAACCACCATCTCGCATCTGATCCATCTCAATATTCATTACTGCATTCTGAACATGTCGTAAGTGACGACCGGTGCGCCTGGCAACAAGCGTGTCGTATATGACCCCTGATGAGACTAAGAACTCATCACATGAAACACATCGTTACCGTCACCGAAACAACCACAGCAATAGCATCAAAATGCTTATTGTGGGCCTGTAATGGACACCAGCTGCATTGGTGTTTCCATGCTCCGCCGGGAGCAACCAGAGAAACACATGTCTCAACAAAAGAGTGGCCTCGCGCTCTCCAGAAATCTAAATACATATTCTCACTTCAAAGTAACCCACAAAAGATATACAGTAGAATCATCAATAAACGTGAAATACCAAAGAATAAAATATAATTATTCTTGACTTAACAACTAGAACTAGTCATCACATAAAGGAAATTTACCACGAAAACTCTCTCTTCTATTACTGGGGAAAATTACATTTAACCTACTTTCACCCACGTGTCGATTCACGCGATATAAAACTGCGTAACATTAAGTGATAACTAAGAGTGTTAAATGCAGACTCCTTGGCGTCTTCTTTTCCGCACGGTCATCAACACGTCGTCCTCCCGGTTGCCATCTTCCCAACTAGTTAATATTATATAAATTCCAGTTTCTGATAACATTTCTGTCCAGTTTCATGTACAAAATACTTTCATACTATCTTCGCCTTTCTTGCCCGGTCTGATGACTGAAATAATCGCTCTTACAGCCGCAATCTGGACTTAGCATGCCTAATAAAACCTATCAAACATTATTTTCACTCATCTATCATTTGGAGACTAAATCATAATGCCCTAAAAAGACATTTCCTTTGGAAACACATCTATCTATTTATTTCACTAAACATTAAAACAGACTCGTGCTGAATATAATTTCAGACTTATAGAACACGAATGCTAAATTCTACAAAATGCGCTAAGACTTACAGCTCACGTGCTCTGGTCCATCTGCTACCTACATCGGTGTGATGAATTTACCGTGATACAACGTTAAAATATCTCCAATTATAAAGATAACATGTAGGGATAAAAATAATGCGTAAGATACTAGGAGACATGCTCGCCTATGCCAGCATTTCCTACCGCCATTGAAACTAACTAGTAGACAGGCAGACGAAACGGTACCCTTGTAGACGGGAGGGAACCGGAGATAAAAATCATTATGACGGCCTGAACACGTGTTTGAATCTAGAAAGGCAAAAAGACGCAATTTGTAGTAAAAGAAAAAAAATCACGCCACTAGTTGACACAATGTAAGGAAATGGACAGAATAACGGCTTTAGCTCTTGTCAGAGACAGACGTTTCTTTGACGATTTACGGTACTTTGACGTTATAGTTTGAATATAGCGGCAACCGCGTGAACGAACATTCAAAAACTGATTTCAAAAACTAACCTTGAGAAAAGTAAGGTTTTCGTTAATAATAAAGTTATGAAAATAAAACCTAGCTAGTTTGATAGCCCATCTTAAGCTGACAAATAATATACTTTTATTTATACAGACATACAGATAATAAGGAAGATATTGACAAAAGACCGTATTGTTCCTATCAGACTAGCGAACAGTATTGTTGTGCATACTTTCACTAAAGTCTCAATTTTGCGTCCTTGAGACAAGAAAATGCAAACTTCAAACTGTAATAAACTAGCGGGGCAAAGTCGGGAGAGTGGCTAAAAATAACTTAGGAAGCAGGTTCGTGCAGTTTTTACATGTGTTAGTCCAAAAAACAAGTGAAATTTTGGGAAAAGATAAAATGTGACCGACGTACATTTGAGAAATTGAGATGTACTTTTGACTTTATTTTCAAATTTTGAATTGAAAAGCTTGGTCTTTCGATCTGATTGGCCAACGCATTTTTATATTAGCGGGATAGAGACGCTTATTTTTGCCATGTGATATAAGTCTGTCCAGTAACACAGTCATTAAATGCTAGTGGTGTTTTCCAAGAGATATTACATAATATTCAGTGGGACGCCATACTCTAGCCAGCAGCTCAGCTGAGTTTTGCTAGTATTAACTGTGTTCTCAATTCTGAATTCTGAATTGTGAGTTTCTGTTTTGGCACTAAAGTGGTGCCAAATGCTGTTGTAAGAGTACACAAGCGGATGTCTATGCCGCCTAACATTTGTGTCTGTGCAGCCTAACATTGTACTCCAGCTACGGAGAGGAGTGGGCCACAAGAATCCTGTACCAGATCTTCACAGGCGAGATAAGTAAAAACCTGGCCTGCTGGAGATTCACAACTATTCCACCATCAAATAAAGACATAAATATTGAGAAATATAACATTTACTTCATTCCATAAGTCAATGGACAATGATTGTTGTAGTCACAGATTGGGAGTGATGACGCCACCCCAACGAAACATCCAGTACTAGTTCTCCCAAAGACAGTATAGATAATAGTAATATTAACCATTCTTATAATATACCTATGTACACAAATTACATTTTATTATGCCACATATTTATGCATTTCATTGATAAATCCATATCATTTCATATGTTCTGACCAAACTAAAACTTGGTTCAGAACTAATAAATTTAAAAGATTTCTAAAATTTAACTAAAACAGCCAGAGTTAGTTCAGTGTGTTATAGAGTTTATTAATATTATTAGACTTATTGATTACATGTGTGTGTCTGTATATTATATTACTACACATTACATTTCAGTATCCTAGACTTTTTAACGTAGTTAACATTCATGATAGTAGAAGAGGTCTGGTGAGGTCGTTAGTGGTAGTAAGAAGGGCCTTCTGTAATTCACATAAACTTTTATCTCAGGAGCCTTCACAGCTGACCTCATACAGTACACTAGGTAACATAACAACCATACAATAACACCAAAAACCACTACAACCGGTCACCTCGTCGTTTGCTCTCTCGTCTGGGCTGATACTAGGAAAGGTCGCTGCTGGCTCACTATTTCTTTATATATACCGCTAAGCCTAAACACTCAACTTAGTCCGCGCTGCGCGGATTAATTTAGCCACTTAAATGACACTCGCGATTTTGCTTTATCAGGCACGAAAACACAGATATGGCTCACAATTATCAAATATATCACACGACTATGCACCAAAACTAATTTTTAGGCGTTATTATGGCCTAAGTAATATATTTTCATGAAGACTTTTCACATCCCAGAATGCTGCGCGCACTTCGAAAATATCTGGGCGATAAATCTGCCTAGAAACAGGAAGGGGGCGGGCGTCTCCTTTTCGGCCCTATCACATTATGAGAAGAGGAAAGCTGGAATATATCGTAACAACAGGTAAGATTGAAGGAAAAAGAGATAGGGGAAGACAAAGAGAGCAAATACTGGACAGTTTGACATCGAGGCATTGAAAGAAGTCAACAGCAGATCTGATAAATTGTATAAAAATATTTGATAAAAGGTCATTAGGGCAGTCCGGTTTCTGAGTTTGAAGAAACAAGAAGTGTTTTTGTTCTGGGCGGTTGCCTGCAGATGAACGGATTCTGTGGTTTGACAGAAGTAGAATAAGTCTAGCAAGATATAGAGGTTACAGGATAAGGAACAAAGTCCAGAAGTTGTTCAGAGGATGTGTTAGCGCTAGACAGTAACTGTATAAGATTAGGTATAAGATAATGAAGAAGACTTGTGTAGACTGTGAGAGTAGTGAATGTATTTCAGGAGATATTCAGCGATTTGATTGTAAGTATGATTTTTAACTTATTATGCATACAAGTAAGAGATTTACATGAGAAGTAACGCAGAATGTACCAAGTCGGCATGTCAAAAATATATTTTGAGAACTTTGTGGACTTAGCAACAAAAGAGCAAAGTTAGAGGTGAAGGATAACCACCTGAGTTCAGGACAAGTAAACTAATGAGCTGTCTTCAGAAAATAGTTACGATAAATAAACTAATGAGCTGTCTTCAGAAAATGGTTACGACAAGTAAACGATTTGAAGAGTCGACTTTTGTAAGAACTGTTCATACGCCCTCGCACGTAGGTATAGGCTTTGATGACATGGTACTTGTATATGGTTTAAGCTAACTTTTCAGCAATAGTAACAGAGCCCTTGTTGATGCTGCTTCATGGTGCGATTTTTATCAGGGCAACTTATTATTAGTGCCAGGGTTTTGTCACACCATGTCGTACCTCAACTGAACGCAAGAAATACATGGAAGCGGTCGCTGTGAAATGAGTATCTAGGTATGACGTAGGAAAGAATGGAATGTGACGTCATAGCGTCAAGATGTGTGCCTAAAATGGCTTGTGTATCAGCCAGTATGTGGGATTGTGTATTCAATAAATATTTCTGAGGATAAAAGGGTAATGTATATGCTTAAATGAAAGGCATGAGAAAATGCCAGGATTATAATTAAATTCGATACGGGACTATAACTCCCAAGACAAAGAAGGATGTTAAACAAAAAAATTATAGGAACAAATATAATTGAACAGTTGTTATTCCGGGAGGTATCATTCCCCGAAGATATAGGAATAAATTCCCCAATGTTTGTTATACCGGGAAGCGACATACCCCGAAGCTTATGGATTGATGTGGATTTGATTTGTGGATAATTGAGATACTGGGACGCTTAAATTCCCCCAATGTTGATGGAAAAATTATAATGAACTTTACTGATGACAGGACACCAAATACCCCGCTGGAAATAGTGATTAATAAATGAGATAATCAAGATATGTGGAATGGAGAAGTTGAGTGACATGTTTAGAGAGTCGAATCAGATTTAAGCAAGACTGTAACACACAGAGGGAGCATACAGGCCATGTTCGTAATTGTGACCTTGTTAGTGTGTACTTACTCGTTATTAAACTGTTGCCAAATCGTCCAAGCCCAGTAGTTTATTTAATCTCTCAAGGTTAATTTACACCGTTATTAACTTTATGCAGTACTTGAGATGTTGATATGGAAAGGTGTATACAAGACGGGTGGTTGCCAGAATATTCAACTATGTAAACCAAAGCAAGATGAATGAATTCTCACTTCTTCAATAACACAAACAGACCCTAGACAACGAAAGAATTCGGGCAATTTCTCCATCCCTTAACAGCCCTACAGAGGTTAAAAAGAAATAAAGGCAGGAATATAATGAGATGGGAGTGAGGAGATGGAGTATAGAGGTATTTAAATGAACAGGAGTAAAGTTGATCGAACTAAACAAGATACAGGAGGACAGTGCATATACATGAGATAATGAGCTTTTATATATGAAGCCAACATGAGATAAACAATTTCAAGCTCTGGGGTGAATTATTTGTCTTGCTGATGAAGATATGTATATATATTTATGTAAATAAATGTTTTGATGGATACAGCAGATGTTTGAGTCCGTCTGTGAGCGTTGATGTATGTGGCCAGCAAATGATAATAATAAAAACAAACTACCACTATACGAAGGTCAGTAGAAACAGCAAAGAAGGAACAGAACGAGTCGTGGGTTAAAGAAAAGAGGAAAAATATGTTCATCCAGGAATCTACACCTCTGGCGGACATGGACAGTACACAGGTACACTCTTAACCCTATAATAGCCCCTTCAGTCATAACTGACTATGGGAATGCGCCCCTGAGGTGACAGCCCTCAGCTGCTTATTTTCCTGGTGCTCCTTTCGACGTTTCTCCTCACCTCTGCTTCTTGTGTGAGCCTCTCTTCGCCCAATCTGAGGTGGCGCCGTAAATAGCATCGCCACTTAGTGCGATCGGCAGCTTCATCCTCCCATGTTGCTGGATCCATGTCCAGTGCCCTCATATCTCTCTTGCACACATCTTTGAACCTCAGCTGTGGTCGCCCAACTGTTCTCTTGCCATCTGCTAACTGTCCGTAGAAGATATCTTTTGGGATGCGACCATCATCCATGCGGCGAACATGGCCAAGCCAGCGAAGTCTGCGCTGTCTAAGAAGCGTATACATACTTTGAAGGCCAGCACGTGACAACACCTCGACATTTGTCACTTTATCTTTCCACGAGATGCCGAGGATGCGGCGTAGACACCGCAAATGGAAGGTATTGAGCCTTCTTTCTTGCTTAGCATAGGTCGTCCAGGTCTCGCTGCCATATAGGAGTGTGCTGGTGACGCAGGCATTATATACCGCAGCTTTGGTCTTTATTGTGAGTTTAGAGTTTCCCCAAACACGCGATGTGAGGCGGGCAAAGGTAGCTGCAGCTTTGCCAATGCGGCTGTCGATTTCTGTATCCAGTGAGAGTTTGTCATTGATGGTAGACCCTAGGTATGTGAAGTGGTGCACAACTGCCAATTCATAGTTATCGATAGTGATAACTGGTGCAGCACCCACATCCTGACTCAGCACATTCGTTTTCTTTAGACTTATTGTGAGGCCAAAGTCCTTGCATGCTTTAGTGAAGCGATTCATCAAGCTCTGAAGCTCCTGTTGGCTTTGAGTGACGACTGCAGCATCATCAGCGAACAACAAGTCTCTTATAGTGACCCTTCTGATTTTTGTTTTTGCCTTCAGCCTTGAAAGATTAAACAGACGGCCATCTGACCTAGTGTGAAGGCATATTCCTTCAGTTGCATCTCTGAATGCATGTTTCAAGAGTAAGGCAAAGAAGATTCCGAAGAGGGTCGGAGCCAGAACACAGCCTTGTTTAACGCCACTTCGTATATCAAAGGGCTGTGACGTGCTTCCAGCATATTGGACTGTTCCCTTCATGCCGTCATGGAATGACTTTATCATTTCCAGCATTTTAGAAGGGCAGCCTATTTTCAGGAGGATTTTAAAGAGTCCATCCCTACTAACCAGGTCGAATGCTTTTGTGAGGTCTATAAAGGCGATATATAATGGTCTTTTCTGCTCTCTTGATTTTTCCTGAAGCTGGCGGAGAGAGAAGATCATGTCTGTTGTTGATCTGCCAGCTCGGAATCCACACTGTGACTCTGGATATATGCGCTCAGCTAACTTGTGTAGTCGCATTAAGATGACTTTGGCAAAAACCTTACCAACAATACTAAGAAGAGAGATGCCTCTGTAGTTATTGCAATCACTTCTGTCTCCTTTATTTTTATACAGTGTTACAATCTTGGCATCTCGCATGTCTTGAGGAATAGTTGTCTCTTTCCCAGCACTGGCACAGCATCCTATGCAGGGGATGTAATAGCGTGCTCTTACAGCATTTGATTAAATCAGGAGGAATCCCATCACTGCCTGGTGCTTTGCCAGAGGCCAAGCTATCAATGGCCTTGCTGAGTTCCTCTAATGTTGGTTCGGCATCCAGCTCCTCCATAGTTGGCAGACTGTTGACACCATCAAGGGCTGCAGGAGTAACGGTATTGTCTCTAGCGTAGAGCTCAGAGTAGTGCTCGACCCACCTCTCCATCTGCTTACCCTTATCGGTTAGCTTCTCTCCGCTGATGGTTTTTAGCGGTGCCGTCTTACTTTTATGGGGGCCAAGTGCTTTCTTTATACCGTCATACATTTGTCTAATGTTGCCTGTTTGCGCTGCGATCTGGATGCTCTCACTGAGCTGGAGCCAGTAGTCATTTGCACAGCGTCGAGCAGTTTGTTGAACTTTGCTTCTCGTAGCCCTCAGGATCTGTAGGGTTCTGGCACTCGGTGAACGTTTGTATTCATTCATAGCACTGCGCTTAGCTTCAATGACAGGTGCCATCACATCTGATGAAGCATCAAACCAGTCATTTGACTTTGCTGTTTTCTTACCAAAGGTGGCAAGTGCAGTACTTTGAATGGTGTTCCGTAGATGCTCCCAGTTCTCTGTAATAGTATCACCATTCTGAGGGTTACTGAGCACTTTCTCGAAGGTCGCAGTGAATTGAGCGATCATGAAAGGGTCTGACATCTTGCTGGTATCAATGCGTGGTTTCCCTTCATGTCTGACACGATAGAGTTTTCTTGGTTGTGCTCTGATTTTGCAGCAAACCAAGGAGTGATCTGTATCACAGTCTGCACTATGGTACGAGCGCGTGGAGAGCACAGACCTGAGGAGTGGCCTTCTGACGAGAATCAGGTCAAGTTGGTGCCAGTGCTTGGATCGTGGGTGTCTCCATGACACCTTATGTTGGGGTTTCGTCTGAAAGTAGGTGTTGGTCACGCAAAGGTCATGGTGGACGCACAACTCACCGTTCCAGAGCCCGCCAGGCGCGTTTCCTGAAGTGCAGCTATATCCACCTGAAGTCGTTTAAGCTCATCATTAATTATGGCTGTCTTCCTTACATCGTTTACATCCTGTAGGTTTTCGGATAGTCCAGTCAACATAGTCCGGACGTTCCAGCATCCCAATCTGAGAGTTTGCTTATTTCTATTTTTTTCGATAATTGCTTGGTGCAAAATTTTCTGTCCACAGTTCGGGTTTGACCCTAATCCCCATGCACCCAATGGGGAAAGCAGACAGTGGCGGGACAACACCTTATTGACTGGGGGCTGCCCAGCTTGAAGCGGGCGGTAGCTGTCCAGTGAGATCCTAGAACCTCTCCCACTGTCGGAAGTAGCCCCTGGCGCCATGCCCTACGCCAATTGGGCAAATGCTTATAACCGGTAACTGCTACTTCCCGTGTTTTGCCGACACCTATAGGGTGAAGCTGGAGTGTCCTCTCCAGGGCGCGAGCTTGGGCACAGTTATATGGAGATCAAGCTGTTGCCCATGCAGCATGTTCCCCCTCTCCACACAGCCGGTAGATCCAAAGGAACGGCAATAGCCGATACAGTTTGGTACCAGCCATGTCGCAGGAGTTGCCAGAATAATGTCGAATCGACATTAGACTGCCTTAGGGACTCCGACTCCGGATTTATCCTCAGGGTTTACTCCCGAAGCCAATTCCATAAATGGATATTCCCGCAAGGCAGCGGTGGTTTGAATTCAGAGTTCCTTCTCTTAGATAAGCTACCAACCAAGGATCACGAGCCCTATCTGCCCGAAGCTGCTGGTTTTAAGGCGCCAGTCGCTCGCCTTTGCCCCTTCTCCCGTCAGTGGAAACAGTTCCGCCGGGCTCAAATTGAGCCACACGTGAAGGCCGGGAGCTGGACTTGGTTGTCAGAGGCTGTTTGAGGCGCGTGCCATAGAAGTATTTTATCTGCAGTGAGAGCTTATCCTCACTACAACTCCCGGCAATAACAACCTTTGGAACCACTCTTAACCCACTTGGAAGATAAATAAACAAACAAAAGAGATTTTGTGACTTGAGTCATATTACTAGGCCTGCCATCTGCCACCTAGTTGTATGGCGCTGTCACACATCACTAATTGATGACGTAACCAGTACACGGTGACACATCTCTAATTAATGCCGTAATCCTGTGACATACTTCTCTAATTGGTGCATTTGTACCAGTTCTCAGTCCACCACCACGGTCACAATTATTCAGCCTACAAATTTTACACCATTTCCCCTCTGGTCGGCAGGGTTTCTTTTCTTGTCCCTGAGGGTTTCTGTCTCTTTGCTCATTTCTATACCTGTCATAATTTTGTTTGAATCTAGGTGGTTGATCCCTATTGTCGAACTTATTCTGGTTTTGTGGGGTTTTATTACTATCTCCTTGTTTCTTTTTAACTCCAGCTACTTCTGACTGAGCCGCCTGATATCTCTCAGCAACAGTGAGTATCTCCCCCAACCTCTCTGCACCCTGTTCCATGAGAAATTTTCTCATGTCTGGAGGCATGGACTCTCTTACCTGCTCTATCATGACCATTTCTTTTAGGTCCTGCGTTTTCCCCAGAGCAGTCCATTTCTCCAAGTAGGTTTCTAATCTCGCAGAGAGTTGATGGTAAGTCTCTCCAGATAGCAGCTTGGTAGTTCTAAATTTCTTTCTATAAAATTCTGCATTCTTTTCATATCTCACTAACAAGGCTTGTTTTAAGAGTTCATAATCTTCTTGGTCTTCCCTACTTAATTTGGAGAAAACTTCATAAGAAGTTCCTCTCAGCCCCTGTGATAATTTTAGGCTCCACTTCTCCTTTTCTAGGCCATAGTTAGTAGCTAGTCTCTCATATCTATTTAAAAATGATTCAATATCATCTTCTTTCTCCACAAATCGAAGTTCATTGCTAAATTTGAGGCACCCTGACTTACACTAGCATCAGAGGTAGTTGGGCTACTTTCATTGCCTGTAACATGTCCTTGAAGTTCCAGCTCTTTCAGCCTCAGCTCATGTTCTCTTTGCAATCTCTTTTCCCCTGCCTCCATTTGCAATCTCTTTTCCTCTGCCTCCATTTGCAATCTCTTTTCCTCTTTAGCAGTCTCAATTTGCAATCTCTTTTCCTCTGCCTCCATTTGCAATCTCTTTTCCTCTTTAGCAGCCTCCATTTGCAATCTCTTTTCCTCTGCCTCCATTTGCGATCTCTTTTCTTCTGCCTCCATTTGCCTAGCCTCCCTATCAGATTCTAACTGTAACCTTTTAACTTCTTTATTCGCTTCTAACTGTAATCTTCTCTCTGTTTCTAACCTCTTATCTTCTCTATCCCGTTCTATAAATTTATCACATTCAGTAGTAACATACTGAATAAAAGCGTCCCCACTCATGCCAAGTTTTTTTGCCGACTGCACTGTAGAAGACCTAAATTTGGCCAAGTCTGCCATTCTCTTGCAAATGTATACAAATTACAAACTTCAATATGATACCACTAAATTACAAAGTAAACTTAATTAACTATACCCACTGACAGCTCATCCAGTCACCACAATTTGATTAATGTTATTTTTAGACTTACTTTGTCTATTATTACTTTTACTATTATTATCTACAGTAAAGGCCACAGGGTATAATGGAAAAATCCCGGACAGGACCCCAATATATCGCGAGAGGTTTGGATGTTATGAATTAAAGGTATCCTGGACAAATAGATGTATCTGATGATACCAGGATAGGGCCAGATAAGAGACTGGTCTTAAAAGCAATACCCCTTCTCTGAAAAGAGCAAGAGTGTATAGATATCAAAGTGGGTTCAAGCTATGTAAGTTCCCAGAGAAGATGATGATGATGTACTCTGAGTCCCTAACTGCTACCTCTCATGATCCCACCAAGATTAATGATTAACTGTTTTGTTTTATTTGGCTACTTCTCTGTGGGTAATTTAAATTATACTAAGTAGTAAATTCCAATACAGAACTTAAACTTTAAGAAAATTATCTTGCAAGTCTGACTGGAATTTATATACAATTTGTTTGTCCTGAACCTCAGTATCTTTTCAGGTCAGGAATACTCAAAAGAACTGTAATATTATTTACAAATCAAAATAAATAAACTGGAAAGACTCTTCCATCGTGAGTAAAATTGATTAAAATCCTACTAAGTTCACTCTCTGTCTATCTTATTCACTGTCTCTGACTTATAGGAGTTGGACTATTTATTAGCGTCCTTGTATTCATCATAAAGGGTATAGTAGTTTATAAGTGTGAAAAATTTTGGTGAGCATCTGGATTGTGCTGTGCAGTGGCCCCTATGGGTCACTTATCTTTAGATGCTGCTGATCTTCACTCAACAAGTCAGGACCAAACGACTTGCAGCTCCTGGATGAGAAATGCTGAGTCTAGCTCCTAATATATGCAGAGCTCTCGTCACCCACAGACTTCATCACGAGTGAATTCAGCTAAGTGGTAATATCGAGACAGAACCTGGAATAAAGGATAACCACATTCCATAAAGGTATCTGCTTCAGCCAACTCACACACATACAACACCACATCTTACCCTTTTCTCAGTTATTGTGCTAACAGGTTGCACTGGACATATAACTTCTTTTCCGACAGCCAGTTCCAGGTGATTATTCTTTTTCTGTACTTATTCTATGATATAGTCCTTAGCCCATGACTGGCTTCCATACCATAATTTGGTTAAGTACACCATGGTAAGTGACTACTTAAGTACTTAATGTCAACAATTCCTATACATCTATCTCATGTGCGTGAACAATGTGTAACTCCAAAAGAAAATACTCATTCAAATCCCCTATTAAAACTTACTGTCGTAATTGTGCCCTATTTTGCAAATAGTATACACATTTTTCATTTAGGGCCTGTCGTCTTTCAAACTACACACGTTTACAATTGGGTCAGTATGGCAGCAACACATTAGTCCTGTAGTTTCACTTTTCTACACAGCACAGCATACATAATCGGGTACACACAGGTTAATATTTAACAAAATATACAAATATATATATCTTTCTTACCCTCGGGCAATAACACACCAGCTGAGACTGGACTCAATGGGAATCTAGTTCTGTCAACAGGTCAGAATGGCAAAAGACTTGATATGCACAGTCCGCTAGATTTTCTACAGCTTGGTTTGACTTTCAAAAAATAGTGGCGGCTTTCTAAGTCCCCGTTTCTATTTATAGAGCTACATCCGCCCAATCGGAGCAAGGTCAAAAAAAATATTTTAAGAATCTTACTCCAGGAGATTTCCAGCATGTCCGTACAATGTGACTAATGGTTAATATTTTATATTACAGTTATTATTGGACCGATTGCTATTATTAAAAGTGATAATTAAACGGCAAATTTATCTCTATCGTTCTGTATGTATAATCGTTAGCTATTTCCATCCATTTCAATCTAGGTAATTTTTAAGTAATTAATTCGGGTATTACCCTGATATGAAAATATCACTAAAAACAATTTTTATCTTTAATTAACTTACTTTTATGAGATCGGCTTGGTACCTAAGTGTTGAAAGTAACTTCTTGTTGAATACTGTCACTGATAAGACGTGTGGGTTAAAGACTGTTGCAACCCACGACGCTGTCATATAGATCCTAACTTTGTTAAAGACGTGGGTGACTTCTTAATTCCGCCACACAGGCATATTGTAAAAAAAATCTAGGTCGAGGTTCTGTAGTACGACCACGCCCACACAGGGCTATTTATAAGTATGTGTAACTAATATGCCACTGCGTCTGGAATGTTAGCAGAGGGTGTGTGTTGATACAATCATACACCACAAAAACGCACGTGAAAGTCATGGAAGGAGTGAAGCTGCTGGTGACGTTTTAATAACAGTTTATTCACGCCACAACACCATACAAATGACATCAAGAAAAGCACTTTACAGAACACATCTCAAAATATCCAAGAGACTGCCTACTCAGCAGTTTAGCTTAATATGGCCGAACAATGTCTCCACCTCTCATAACAATCCAAAGAGAACTGCCCACACGCAGTTTACAAATAACTCATACTGTCATCACGTGAAATATTGGCCATAGTACTCAAAATACTGCCTACACTGCAGTTTACAAATATCTCATAATGTCATCACGGGAAATATTGGCCTTAGTACTCAAAATACTGCCTACACTGCAGTTTACAAATAACTCATAATGTCATCACAAGAAATATTGGCCTTAGTACTCAAAATACTGCCTACACTGCAGTTTACAAATAACTCATAATGTCATCACGTGAAATCATGGCCTTAGTACTCAAAATACTTCAATATCCATAAACTCTACCTCCGCGGGAAATAATGGCCTCTTAAATAACATCTTCACGAAATATCCTCTACTGGGAAATACTGGCCTGTACATATCAAGGCCTCTAACATCTTCACATCAAATATTCACTTATCCAAAAACACAGCGAAAACCATCGCTAGCCATTTTCATAGTGCTCTGCGCAGACACACACTTACAGGGCTGACTCTCTCCAGTCAATGCCCAGGACACACTACCCAGATAACACACTCGTTCCGCTCAAAACACAGTCACGAGACTTCCTCACTGTCAACACAACTCAGTCAATCAATCATCTGCGGGCTAGCCGTGAGCTATTCTCACCCCGCTCAAAATAATACAGAATAAATATATCTCACTACTTGAGATGATCAGCGTTTTTCCACGCTATCTGTCATCTATCTCTCGAAACTACCACGAGATATTTTCAAAACAATTCAACAGCCAACAAGCAAACAAGTGCTCCAACTCAGAATCTAACTTGTCTACTAACATACTCAGATTTACTCCCCTTGCACCAGTTCTGTTCTTAACATCTTACCTCCCCCCCGTGGAAAAAAAAATGATTCCATCATTTTTTTTAACAATTACATCCCCCAAAAAAGTTAACAGGACAATGAATCTCTAACATATGCGTATAGGAATTACCTTAAGTTAAGTCAAAATAAGACATCTACAAAAAATATAAGCATTAAGTGAAATGTAAAAATGAAGTATCCAATGTAATCAATTAAGCATACTAAAAAACAATGCATTACAAAACCAAGTTAAGTGAATACAGAACAACTAAATAGGAAACAACCGATAGTAAAAGAAAAGACAAGATCAAAGCAAAAGAAAAATGATCCATAATAAAGGTAAGTATGAAATCCGAATATGAGGAAAAAACAATAATATCACTTCAAGCAATTTCTTATATGTAAAATAACTACAAATATCACAAGTAGTTACACTATATTAAGTTATCCCATTAACTAACAATACAAAGAATGAAAGTATAAGAAGCGAAAGAAGAAGTATATAAGAAGGATGCGAAACGCAAACAACGCACAGAATGTAAACAAAATATGAAACCATACTGAAAAGACAACAGAAAAGAAAGAATAGAATGAAGAATAATCAACAAAGACAGATGGAAAGCAAAAGGTATGACTATAGAGAAAGTTGGTAAAATATATATCAATAACTATTTAGATCAAACAACGTATTTTACAAAATGATCGAAATACAAACATGATCGAAAACCACAAAATAAAAATAACAAAAGTTTATAACTAATACCTATACTAATTTATCAGTTACAAAAAAAAATACCAACAATAAATTATCGAAACACACAAAAAAGTAAATGCTATAAGTAATTCGAACAAACAAGCTTATACAATAACATCCAAAAAACAAAAACAAAACTAAATAACTAAAATAAAATTATCGTCAACAGGCACACAAAAAAAACCCAAAAATTTTACAATGTCTGGAAAAAAATATTTTCCAAAAAATACAATACAAAAATATTTTGTAACGCTAAGTTACATAAAAATAGTATTTTAAATTTAATTAATTCAAATCTATAATTAACAAATTAATTAACAAAAAAATAGCTTTAACAAAATGAGAGACATATAACAATTCCTGCATCTAAGCAAACACTAAACAACACGTGTAAGTTTTTCAAAAAATACGTCACAGAGAAACACATAGAAAAACACACTATTACCAACATACAAGTTTGCAAATATATGAAAAACAACGTAATGTATGCTAAGCAAGTGCTTAAATCAGATCTTTAGATTCCTCAATCAAATAACAATATCAGCAAACGCTGTTAATTTTCTCTATACAGTTCAATTTACACTTTTAAATATTTCCGGATGACAATCACGTTCAGCTTAGCTACAGTGTTATTTAGTTACAAATTTATATCTATCTCCATTTGATATACTAAAAGTAACTATTGTAACATTACAACTAATGAGTATGTGCATAGGGCTGGCAAACTCATTATGTACAAAACTATCCTAACTATCACATCTCTAAAACAAAACAAAAAAAACTGCAAGTTCTACACCAGAGTATAAAAATCAATGATTATATGGTGCTAAATAGGCACAGGTTTGTAACCAGTAAGGTTAAAAATAAACCTGCTCATTGCATTCATCAATAGTAGACGACACGTCACTACCATCTAACACACTACACATTATCCAAAACACAGTAGTATAATTAAAAAACAGTCATAAAATAGCATCGAAATGAACTAAGGCATAATTAAAACAGTCATACATATCAAGAAAAACTATTGACATCAAATGATGCATAAAGATGATGAACATAATATTACAGAGAAATTACATAATATTTCAAATATAACAACCTATAATGATCTATACAATAGAATACAATAACATCTACTGTCCTAACAAACAAAAAAAAAAAAAAAAAAAAAATCAAACGCAAAAAAAAATCTCCATAGGTCTTGCCGACATCTCATAAACACTAGGGGGAATACGTCCAATGCATAGTTAGCACGCTGATATGTTCCGCTTGAACAGACACTCGGGTACAATGTTGACCTACATTCCTGCCGCTAACGTAAACAGGAGCGCTGACCCATATCGAGAAGTCGCCTCTGTTCAAAAAAAACACAAATGAAAATTTTCATTTTAATGAATGGTAAAATTTATTTAGAACAACGGAGAGGTTTAAATAAACAATTACCCCGAAATATGGTTTGTGTAGAAATCTGGTCACTTCACGATGTTATCGACTCTTCCTTTATGTTCACAACAACGTGATGCTCTTTCACAATCAGAAACATAACAAGCAGTAGTATTTGTGACATCATTATCATTGCTACTTTGCTTACTAACAATGATTCTGGGCTCATGGCGAGCAAAATTAGCATAATTGCACTTATTATTTGTCGTTTGATCAAAATATTTATCATCATGTCCTCTTTGTTTGAGACTATTATTATGTCTATAATCCCAGTCAGACTTGCTATGCTTAACGTTTCTACTCCGAACAAAAAATCTGTCAGAAAAATTATTGCACGATTGAAAACCCTTCTTGTATTTGCCTGTACCATTATTTTCAAAATTCTCAGAATTAAAATGTTGAGATACATTAACTTGTCTTTTTTCTCTCTGAGAAGGAAAATTATTATCATATGAATTCCCTTGGTATTTTCTATCCTTAGGACCATCTCTCCTACCAAAACTCTTTCCATTCTTTTCTTTGACAATATGCTTATCTCTAAAAGTATCTTTATCCTTACGCATATAATGGGTTTCCTCATTGGAACCACTACTTATAACTTTATCCCTTGTTACCACCTTATGAGAACTTCCAAAATTAGTTACTCGTTTAATCTTTAGGCTTTTAGACTGAAATTTATCAGGACTGATTGTTACATTATCATTCTCTCTATTACACTGCCGCCAAGAATCGTTGCTATTGGAAGCAGAATCAAAAGATCTTGGAAAGTTATATTTTCCCCGAAAAGATCTTTGTCCATCACATTTAACTTTTTTATTAGCAAAGATTGTATGATGCTGGATCTTTGCTTTTCCAACTTGTTGGCAAACAACTTTCTGTCTAGCATTGTCAACATTGACAGTAGACCATATCTTGTTGTTCAAAATAATATCGAGTACGGCCTCTACTCTTTTTGTCCCTTCTGCAATTTCAACATTTTTTTGTGAAATTTCTCCACTTAATTTCCTATTTAATTTGTCAAATGTCAAAACTTTACTTCTCTCCTCTGTTAGCAATCTCTCAATCTTAATCATCTTCTCTCTCTCGCAGTCGTTAACTCTTTTAATTTGTCTTTCTCACCCTTTTCTTTATTTGTACTTAGCTGTCGTGTTTCATTCTCACTATCCTCATTATTCATTAGCTCTTCAACTTCATTCGGAAATTCTGTATAATTCTCTTCTTCAATACCAGAATTTACTTTATTCAACAAATCAAGAAGCGTCTTTGTATAAGACCTATCACGGTCAATTCTCTCAGCTTCTAATTTACCACACCTCTCTTTGTTTTCCTGAAGTTGCTGCTTAAGATCACTAACCTCATCATCTCTATAATGCACTTGATTTTCCAAATCTTTAATTTTACCCAATGCAGCATCTAACGCCGCTTGCACTTTAGTAAGTTCCATGTTTGACTTATCTAAATCATTTGTTAGTCTCGACACTGTTTCTTGTAATTTACTCTTTTCGGTAATATCTTGCAAAAAATTAGCTCTTTCCTTTAGAGCAATCTGTTTGTTTTTCTTCATCCGCTCCTCCTCTTCTAATTCCTTTTTGTTATCCTCCTGCATGTTGTTGCCGATCATATTGTGTACAATCTTATGCATATAATTGTGTCTAGCCCGAGTATAATCGTACACCATCGGACGTAGGCATTCTAACAACACCGCCAAATCTCTAGCCATGATCATTTCAGGATTTGAATGAGGGTTTTCGTCAGTAAAAAACTTTAAGGCTGCTACCGCATTAAACAAAAACCCATGCAGCACGTATCTATCAAGTGCTGGGCCTTGTAATCCCTCATCATATTCAGCTACTTCCGCTAAATATTCTAATATAGGCCTCATATCATCTGGATTATCATCAAAATCCATGGTGATTCAATCAACTCTCTACCCTTCACAGTTAAATAACTATACAACAAATTCCAACTATTCCTAATTACTGTCTTAACGGTTTCTGTTCAAGAACCTTTATATGGTCATATCCATATCAGGGAGGTCAACATATGTCATATAACCATCAATACTTATGCATTAAATCCTAATAAAGTTGTCAGTATATACCTAGACAACAAAAACAACAGTTATCAACAGCATAGGTAATGAAAAGCACAGGAAGGCTCGTTAACATACATAAAGGCGACACAGTTCACACAACAACAAACAACCACTTATCTTGAATGAAAACAATCCCGTTCATTTCCGCTAACAACCTGGATATCACAAAGTTCAATGGTAAAACAATCAACCACAGAAAGGCATTGGAACTTGACACCTTTCCCCCCAGGTCTTGATTTAGCACGCTATGTGCTTGCACACAACGACAGCAACTGGAACAGTGCAATGCTGCAACACTTGACTTGTATTGTACGTGTAAAAGGGCTGGAACTACTGCATATCTGTTCGCACTTGAAGTGATTAACTAGAACAGGTAATCTTACCACTCTTATCTGGTGGCACACGTGTAGAAGGTTTGGAAATACCGCTTCCATCCACTCATACTTGTATTCAATAACTAGACCAGGTACTGGAACCTTTTGTCAACTCTGATAACGACCACTGTAACAGCAGTGGTGTGTAGTATTCACGTGTAGAATATATTGAACAGGTTTTGTCCGAAACGTCACACAGTTCATCAACGCGAATATGGTAGATGTCAGATCCCATTAAATCTGTAAACCACCACTGATAAAAGTAATTTGACGGCGCTGTTAATAATACATTGAAGTCTATTGTTAATAATAATTAGGTGAAGACTCGCTGTTAAGATGCCACTGATAATAACTACCTCGCTATGTACAAGAAGACATGCCACCACTGTCGAAAGTAACTTCTTATTGAATACTGTCACTGATAAGACGTGTGGGTTAAAGACTGTTGCACCCCACGACGCTGTCATATAGATCCTAACTTTGTTAAAGACGTGGGTGGCTTCTTAATTCCGCCACACAGGCATATTGTAAATATAGGTCGAGGTTCTGTAGTACGACCACGCCCACACAGGGCTATTTATAAGTATGTGTAAATACTATGTCACTGCGTCTGGAATGTCAGCAGAGGGCATGTGTTGATTCAGTCATACACCACAATAACGCACGTGAAAGTCATGGAAGGAGTGAAGCTGCTGGTGACGTTTTAATAACAGTTTATTCATGCCACAACACCATACAAATGACATCAAGAAAAACACGTTACAGAACACATCTCAAAATATCCAAGAGACTGCTCACTCAGCAGTTTAGCCTAATATGGCCGAACAATGTCTCCACCTCTCATAATATCCAAAGAGAACTGCCACACGCAGTTTACAAATATCTCATAATGTCATCACGTGAAATATTGGCCTTAGTACTCAAAATACTGCCTACACTGCAGTTTACAAATATCTCATAATGTCATCACGTGAAATATTGGCCTTAGTACTCAAAATACTGCCTACACTGCAGTTTACAAATAACTCATAATGTCATCACGTGAAGTCATGTCCTTAGTACTCAAAATACTGCCTACACTGCAGTTTACAAATAATTCATAATGTCATCACGTGAAATCATGGCCATAGTTCTCAAAATACTTCAATATCCATAAACTCTACCTCCGCGGGAAATAATGGCCTCTTAAATAACATCTTCACGAAATATCACAGCGAAAACCATCGCTAGCCATTTTCATAGTGCTCGGCGCAGACACACACTTACAGGGCTGACTCTCTCCAGTCAATGCCCAGGACACACTACCCAGATAACACACTCGTTCCGCTCAAAACACAGTCACGAGACTTCCTCACTGTCCACACAACTCAGTCAATCAATCATCTGCGGGCTAGCCGCGAACTATTCTCACCCCGCTTAAAATAATACAGAATATATATATATCTCACTACTTGAGATGATCAGCGTTTTTCCACGCTATCTGTCATCTATCTCTCGAAACTACCACGAGATATTTTCAAAACAATTCAACAGCCAACAAGCAAACAAGTGCTCCAACTCAGAATCTAACTTGTCTACTAACATACTCAGATTTACTCCCCTTACACCAGTTCTGTTCTTAACACTAAGCATTAAGTAATATATCAGATGTTATAATAGCTATGTATTTATTTTTATTTCCCGCTATTCTTTAAGAAATAAAATAACTCCTTCCCGTCAAAAACACAGATTAGGCTCTTTCTGCTTAATCCAAAATGCTTCTTTACAGACACTAGAAAAGGAGCTTTCTGA